>CM029023.1:62851475-62998975 GCA_016801055.1 Panax notoginseng | reverse complement strand
TATATATATATATATATATGTATGTATATATATATATATGTATGTATTAAAGTGATAAAAAGTCACAGATTAGCAATCTAAGCCAAATTGGTAAATATAAGTATATATACATACTTAGATATACATATATTAAGGCAATAAGAGCCTCGGATTTCTGATTCGGGCAAAACTAAGCGATATATATATATATATGGAAAATGATCCAAAAAAATGTTAGTTTTGGGCACTGTTTTAACTAACTGTTATCCAGCCGTCCAAAATTAGATCGAATGGCTGAGATGATGGCCCAGCCGCTAGAGGGAGTAGCGACTAACATAGAAAATTAATCAAATTAAGGGCTGACCGCTACTCCCTCTAGCAGCCAACATAGAAAATTAATCAAATTAAGGGCTGTTTGTGGATTTGGCTCAGCCGCTAGAGGGAGTAGCGATCAGATAAATGCTATCTTAGGACATAGATCTAACATTTTACTCTATTCTCATCCATATGCTAAACAACTGCAGAAATATAGCTTCGGAGAGAATATGTTAGTTCTAAAATCGCTTGTTTGTGAAATCAATTTTTGGTAAGTCTTCATCAATGGCTTTCATGCTTGCTACAAATATATTTTTATCTTGCTCTTCTGAATCTCTTGCTAGTTTAGAATGTAGAAATGAATCGGATTATGTTAATGATGGTGAGAATAGTAGTACATAGGTAATGGTTCCTTATGTTGGTCAATTATTTTCTAAATTAGAAGAAGCTGAAAATTTTTATAGATCCTATGCCCAAAAAAGTGGATTTGAGATTAGGATTGCTACGAGTCGTAAACATGCTCACAGTAATGATTTGACGTCAAGGTTATATGTATGTAAAAAAGCTGGTAAACCAACTGTTGTAAAGAATTCATTAGATGATGAATGTGATAACAATAAGAAAATAAGACAACGAGACACAATTGGTCGAACACTATGCAAAGCTAGAATGTATGTTGTCCATGGTAAGAAAGAAGATAACTGGCGTATTTTGATTATTGAGTTGGATCACAATCATCATTTAGTGACACCTACCAAAGTAGATTTGATTGAGACACATAGAAATATTACGTCGATTGCAAGAAAATTAATTGACACATTAAATAAGGCGGGTATTGGACCATGTAGGATGATGAATGTTTTGAGCACAATGGGTGGAGGAATGCAAAATATAGGTTTTAGTGACAAAGATGTTCGTAATGTAGTTAGGGATTTAAGGCGTGACTCAAAGGATGAAAATGATGCACACGCAACAGTCAATTATCTAAAAAAATTTGATTCTAGCAGTGCGAGTAAAATTTTCTTTCGTGTCAAATTAGGTGAAGACAATCACATAGCTTGTATCTTGTGGGTAGAGGCCCGATCAAGATTTATATATCAATGTTTCGGAGACGTGGTTACATTTGACACTACATAGAGGACAAATAGGGATAGTATGCCATTTGTTCCATTTACCGGGGTCAACCACCATTATCACTCTGTTTTATTTGGATTTGCACTATTAAGGGATGAGACAGAAGACACTTTCGATTGGGTCTTAGAGACGTGGCATAAAGCCATAGATTACAAGGCTCCTGTAACCATCATCATTGACCAAGATAAAGCCATGAGCAATGCTATTGGTAGGGTACTCCCATCCACTCATCATTTATTATGTTCTTGGCATATTAGCAATAAATTTCCAGAAAAATTACATAATGTTTATGCGGAACACACATCGTGCAAAGATGATTTCAACAACTGTGTGTATAATTCATATTCCATTAGCGAGTTTGAAGAGCGTTGGGAAATACTTATGAGAGAATATGATTTGTCTCAAAATGAATGGCTCATAAGTTTGTATGATGTGAAGGAGAAATGGATAAGTACATACACAAAGAGATATTTTGTTGCGAGAATGACAACCACCAGAAGAAGCGAAGGTATGAATCATTTTTTTGATTCATATGTGAATGCTTCAACATGCATGAAAGATTTTGTCGTCAAGACTCAGAAGGCTATTGAAAAACAATTTAACAGAGAGAGAAAGACTGATTATGTAATAAAGCATCGAAAATGTAGTTTGGTTTTAGGAACATCATTGGAAGTACATGCTTCTAAATATTGTACAAAAGAGATGTTTAGACGTTTTCAAAAAGAGCTCGTGGATTCTTTAAAGTATAACATCAAAAAAGTTAGTGAGCTGTGCATTATTGATGCAAAGGTCTATGCAGTGTACAGGGAAGATGCAATTAAAAAAAGTCAAAGATATCGGCATGTTGTCAATAATTATTAGGGGGGTCGATAACATGTACTTGTCAAATGTTCTCACATTTTGGTCAGATTTGTAGGCACATAATGAGATTTTTATGCTTCAAGAGTATTACACAAATACCTGCTGACATGATCGTTCCTCGATGGACACGAGATGCTAATAGGAGTAATGGTGAACAGGAAATGGTTTCTCCAATAAGTTCAGACTTTGAAAAAAATCAATCAATGCGGTACAATCATTTGATGAGTGATTTTAAAGAGTTAGCTAGTAAAGCTGCTTACTCAGTTAGAGTCTACAAGGCAATAGTACAACAAAATACATGGGGAAAAGCCCTTGTTGATCAATATGACCTGGATGAGATAGACATACCAGAGGATGATAATGACCACGCAAAAAAAATATGCAGCTCATGATATGGGATTACAAAATGATGATGATGATGATGATGATGAAGAGTATAAGGTTGATGAGGAAGAACAAGAGTATTTGCCACCAATTGCTTCTCAAATAAAGGGTCAGAAAAAATAATCAAGATTAAAAAGTGCCCTTGAAAGATTTGTGGGTAGTAAGTCTCACCTAAAATGTGCAATATGTGGATTTGAAACTAACCATGACAAGCATAATCATTATAGAGTGTTAGGACTTCTTGAACCTAAAGATAATTAATGTCTCTATATGTGTTTATTTGGAATGTTGGTGTATTTTTTCTTGAGTGATTATGGAGATGTAATTTAATCAGAATGTTGAAATGTTTGTAATGTAATCAAAATGTTGAAATGTTTGTAATTTAATTAGAATGTGGGAATGTTTGTGTTTTTCTGGACTAGACATATGTTTGTTTCTCCATGTAAATGTTTGCATATTATTGTTGAGTGGATTTTACACCTATGAATCGGCCTCTAATTCTGACTTAAACTGTGTTGATCATGCATATTTATGTTCGTTTTTACTTGTTTATGTTTGTTTTATGTTTAGATGGTGTGGCGTAGCATTCGTGGCATAAAGGTGGCTTTGTAACATGAAGTGGCATCAAAATGAGCTAAAAGTGTAGATACAAAAACACCCCCCGCCGGGGCGGGAAAAATATAAAAGAAACCCCTCGCCGGGGCGGGGGTACATGATCAGCTACAGAAGACCCCCCCCCCACTAGGGAGGGGGTACGGGGCAAGAACACGAGTTTTAGTTTGTTTAGAGTTCTACATCAACATGAAGGGGAGAAAGTTGGCATGGCTTGGGACTTCAATTGGCATTGGCTTTATGACTAAATACATGACTTATGATGGGATAACAACAACAACACAAAGAGATCACAACAATCAATTAATTAACAAGCAAGAGCCCTAATTTGAGTGAAGAATATTAGAGGAAAGAATTGAAGGTCAGAATCACGAAGATTGTAATTTGAAGGAAGAAGAAGGGTGATTTTGTATCTATTCTACTTCTTTAATTCAATTATTGTAATTGGGATGCTGGATTCTTTTATTATTTCAATTTTTCTTTCATTCATGATGAATTAAGTTACTTATTAGGCTTGAAATGGATCTTTATGGTTGAACAATGATTGTGAAGCCTTGAATTTAGTTTAATAATTTATCAATTCAGTTTATCTATTGTGATTTGAGCTTTAATTTATAAATTGCTTGATCACCAATTCTGTGTGGATTTGTATGGATTTGAGAGATGATGTATGAATGTAGACTTAGTCACTTTAGCATGTGTTCTTGAATTCCGTGTTTTAATGGAATCTTGATGAATGTTAGGATAGAGATATACCTAGCTTCGCATGTAATCATGTAGAGAACTTGAATTTAAACCTTAGTTGATTTTAATTCACATAGAGATATAGTGAGTTAGTTGATTAGGGTGTTTGGCTTAATTCTATCAGATTTGTAAATTTAAGTTAATACGGTGTTAGTGCATTGAGATATGACTAATTCTACATGAGTGTTCTTGATTAATAAACTGAGATAGTGAATTGAACTGGATTAATGTGTGACAATCGGAGTGAGACTTAAAGTGAAGTTGTAAACCTAATTCTCCAATATTTACTTGAAGTTATGGGTTTTAAGTTGTGTTGATTGATTGGTATTTTCAGTTTCTTAGTTTTTCTTATTTATAATCATTGAGTTGGATAGTTTAATAAAATTGGGTTAATATAAAGCTGGTAATTGATATGTTTAATTTCTTACTATTCTTTGTGGGAACGATACTCGACTTATCACTATATTACTTGTTGACCACGTGCACTTGCGTGTGAGCGTATTTAGAATTCGACTAACACTACTCCCTCTAGTGGCCACTGTATGCTGGCCACTAGAGGGAGTAACGGCCAAGACTTTAGTTGAAAAGTGATGGCCGCTACTCCCTCTAGCGGCCATCATATATGGAATTGGCACCAATCCCATTAGCTGGGTACCAACCCATACCTGTTAAACAACAAAATCACCAACATGCAAATAACAGGGTACCAACCCATACCTGTTGTACAACAAAATCATCAACATGCAAACAATATATATAACAAATTAACAATTAAAACACATGGTCAATACCAAAATCACCTGATTTAATACCACCATTGGTTAACATATCTTTCATCCAATCCATATAAAATTAAGATTACATGTTCAAGATTAACCTCTAAATAATTTGGTCTCTTGGTATATCTCTAGCCTTACATTTGAACAATTCATAAGCTATTCTATACCTAAAGACCGATACATCATCCATTGACCATTTTTCTTTGCAAGGTCAATATTGCCCCGCACGAGGTAGTCAACATACTTGTAAACAAAAATGCCGCAATCATAATAATTGTCCTGCATAGGTCTAGCCTTTTTTGTCAGCACCTTTGGGGGTGTACGAGGCCACTCACCGAACGGGTTATCCATTCGTAATATCAACAATATCAATTCGTATTTACAATAATAATAACGCCATTAGTACGTACATATATTGCAGGAAAACTAACTGGCTGTATTAAAAAACAAAATATTACATACCACGACATTGATGTAGTCTTTGTACATTTTGGATAACTTCATGTGCGGTTTGTGATTATATAGCGGGTTGAGGATAGAATCCTTCCATGTTGACACTGAAAAGGTTAACAGTATGAAATGATTGTTACTTGGGATACATTGTGAGAGCCCCAAATTCGAGTCCCAAATCATCACGGATATGGTACAATCATTCTACAACTATTACGGAAGATATAAACATAAATTGTTTATACATTACATTTACACACTATTCCTCAAGGCCGAGTAACCTTAACTTAATACACAATTCATAACTTATTTGACTTACAATAACATTGAGATACATTACTGTTACAAATTTAACTGCACACGTATACTAAAGCTAGAACTGTCTTTGACCTTTCCTTGTATCCGACGTATTCGTCTTAATCTGTAATGTTTATCATGATATAGCAAGGGTGAGCATAAGTTTGCCCAGCAAGTTTAAGTTCAATAATTTAACGATATATCATGATTGAAAGAGTTTGAATAATAAGCTGCCTATAATTCATCAATATAGTTGAGAATTAGCACGAATAAACTTTTGACTGAACAAGTATTAAACATGAACAAATATATCTGGATCGAATGGTAATGAAGGTGATCAACCTTTCACACCTGACTTATACATACAATACGTACAGAGTACAATTCTACAATGGTAATCAGCAATGATTATCCATAAGAATATCTGAATGAAACAACTCTAAGTAGAGTAAAGTAAAACTTGCCTGTTCGGTTGATTACTGCTACGTAATTTATAACGCTTTATCCGAAGACCTAATATTAGTAATATAGATCTTTAATATTAGAATAATATCATTACAATATAATACTATTATATATATATATATATATATATATATATATATATATATATATATATATATATATATATACATAGAATAACCTAAACACATAACACATAACCCTATCAGTCTATAACACACACAAGACCTAACTTCAAGTTAAACTTTGACAGTCTGAGTCGAGTTCGGCAAAATTCTAACATCCTGACTGTCTAGTCGGATAAAATTTTGAGTTTAAGTTCAATTAAACTCTGCCTAACACTTAGCAATTATCTTAGATAATTTTAATATTAGCCAAAACATTTTTCAATAGCTCGTAAATTTTTTTAAATAATTATTATCATTTATCTTGATTTTTTAATCATTAAAATCGTATTTATATAAATTAAATACCACATAATTCTTTTATCATTAATATTTATTTATTATCAAATATTAATGAAATACATGTCATAATATTATAATATATTTATAATATCACAAAGTATTTTTAATACTTTAAAATCACCTTTATATGATTTTTAAACAATTAAATTTATTATCCGATAATTGCTATTAATATTAAAATATTAACATTTTCGTGGAAAAATATCAAAAGTTATATTTTATAACTTAAAATATTTTTATAAAACTTAAACCATTTTTCATATAAATTTTAAATCATTTATCCTATTTTTCCATAATTTATTTAATATATTTAGTAAATAAATTATTTACCATTAATATTGATTAATTGATGAAATTCATCACAAAATATTAAAAGTCATAAAAAATAACTTAAAATATTTTTTATACCATAATATATTTTTTCATGATTTTTCATGTATTAAAATCATTTTAAAACAATTTATTTAATATTATAATTAAATAAATTAAATACCATTTATATTCTAAAAATATTAAATATTTATGAAATATACTCAAAATAATTGAAAACTAATTTTCAGGCTTTAAAATAATTTTTTGGAATTTATTTAGTATTTTTAATAATTAAAAATAATTTATTTTCATTTATTTAATTAAAAAAATCATTTTTGGAAATTAATATTACAAAAATGGCCCTATAGCGACAGACCCGTCGCTGTAGGTGTTCTTGAGATTTTCCAGAACCTTTATGGTCAGTGTGTATGCTAGCTAGTTTGACCACAATTAAAACTTATATATTGTTGTTATCTGGACTGTTTAATGCAAAAATGTGGTAGTACTGATGTAGTACTACAATCTTAAACAAATTCCATGGTCAAAACATAACCAAGCTGCAAGATCCAAGCTCCAGAAAATGCTGTCAGAGTTGTTCTTCATTTCTGGGTTTTCCAGAAATGAAGAACAGTTGTAAGGTACCAGATTTCGATCCTCATAACTTGCATTCTGGGCTTGATTTGTACGATATAAAGGTTGAATCATTAAGTAGGGATGTTAAGGTACATGTATACAACATTAAACCAGTTTAGCATCAACACATTAAAGAGATCTAGGTCGGTCAAACTCTGACAAAAACATGTTCTTGAACAAATCTGGGTTTTCTAGATTGTTCATCCGGCTGGTGGTCAACGGTAGTTTGACTGGCTATAAATTTGTGTCTATACAAGATCTGGTTAATCTAAGGGCTGGAATGTGTAGTCCTTATACTAGTCTACAAGATAACAACAACAACTTGTCCAATCTAACAAACAACAGTGATATTAGAGGCTCTAAAGTTGCTTGTCAGACTTCTGGAAACATCTAGGTTGCCCAGATTCTAAGTTCTGTGCTCGGTCAACGCACTTTGACCGATCATATCATGCAATATATACATGATCTGTCTCTCTTTCCTGTTCCAGATCAAAGACCGTACTACAAAGAACAGATACATAACATAAAACACATATAAATCTTAACACACACCGATCTAGAGGGCCTGACATTCGACTGTCAGGTCACTTTCTAATATTTTTCCAGATTTTCTAAAACTTCTATTTCGAGCATCTAGATGTTATAGATACTTGATCTATCAACCCAGATCACTCAAAGACACCCTCTAACACATTTCTAATCAATAAATAACAACATCAAACATAAGATCATTGATTTCAAAATTAGGGTTTATACCTCTATTATGCTTAAATCTTGAATCTGATTCTTTGTTGCTGATCATGGAATGTTAAAGGATGATATAAGCTTAACATTTGACTCTCTTTCACTCCAACTCTCGAAATTTTAGAGAGAGACAAGTCATGGACAAGTTAGCAAAAAAAGTGAGTGGTTTTCTCTCTCTAAATCTATATATAACATGTTGCTATGTAATGGCTGATGAAATGGCTAATGTGATTGAGATTTTTAAGTCAAAGAGTTGCTAGGGTTGTTCACCAATTGTCCTTTGGCTAGATTTGTAGGAAATCCTCAATTATGTAATAAGGGTATAATGGACATTTGTCTAGCAAATTTAATGGCAAATTAGTCTTTTGCCCTAACCCTTAGGGTTTAGGGTTTGAACCCTTAGGGTTTAGGGTTTGAACCCTTAGGTTTTAAAAAATAAATTTTAGAATTTTCAAATTAGGTTTTCAAAAGCGAAAATTAATATTTCTAAATTATAATTAGAATTTTCTAATTATATTAAAATTTCCTAATCATAATTTAAATCTTGCTAATTAGGATTAGTGTTTCCTAATTAAAATTGCTAATTTAGCAATTAAGGTCAAAATTGGTCATTATGGTTTATAACCCACGAATTAGGGTTTTAAATAGAAAATAATCTTTCTAATTTAAAAATTAGATTTTCTAATTAGATTAGGGTTTTCTAATTAATTATAACTTGAAAATTATGATTAAGGTTTCCTAATTAACTTTACAACTATTTGATTAACAATTATGTTTTTTCTTAATTATAAATTAGGGTTTCTAATCCAGAAATTAGGATTTTCTAAAATTAATTAGGGTTATCCCTAACTAGGTTATCATTAAAAACGTTTAAACCTCATACTATCATTTATATTCCCAAATTAGGGTTTCCTAATTCCGAATTAGGGTTTTGGATTCTAGGAACAGAAATTAGGGTTTGTAGAACCGGTTTCTAGGGTTTTTTTTTATAAATTGTAAGAATTTTCTAACTGAACGTTGATGTTCTTAATATAAAATTAGGATTTGCCACTGATATATCTTATCTGGTCAACCCTTGACCCTTAACCACATTCCGAACATATAAATGACCATATACACCGAACATATTCACGTATGCACGTAAACTTGAATAATTCACCTAAATCATTCACAGAATTTTTAAATCCTCAATATTCCTTCAAAAATATCAAACGCATACATTTTTTTTATGTCTAGGTTCTAATATTGAACCTTCAATCAATTAATTAAAATTTTAAAAATTTTCTAAATTCTCGGGATGTCACATTCACCTTCTTCTAAAAATTTTGTCCCCGAAATTTACCTTACACCTTACACTATACACCATTCATTCTCATCATCACATGCTACCCAATACATTCCTCACAAGAGTAAAAATTTTGAAATTGTGCTGAGGGGTTATATAGACTAATGTCTATCATTTTCGCAAAGGTTTTATAGAAATTCATCCACAAACCGTCATAACTTACGAACATAAAGGGTAATTAGCCCGGTATGCCCTGTACTGATCAAGTACAGCTGGTCAGAACCATTTTATTATTCCTCTTATCCGCCTTGGGCGCATAAATTTTTCTTACCTTAGTCTTATTGGATTTCGCACCAAAATATTTTGGTTCGGGAAATTTCTTTCAATGAACACTTAGAGTTTTCATAAACGTTGGTCTAGCTGAATTAAACAGCTTAGACTCATATCAATAATTCAATTCAATCGAATTATTTAAGTGTAGCCAAACTCCGTTGGCAAATTAAAAATTTTGAAAATATTTTTCGGAATGACGTCATGATGCCGTACTGTATTAACAGTTCGTTGAGGATGCCGTCATTGTATGACTTTGTCATAACACATCATTCAATAGTGGAATAATGATTTTTAGATCGAATTCACACTAAGTTTTCCTGCATTTATAACTCTATCAACTTTTATCATCTCTGCACTAGGTTACATGGTACATAAGTGATAAATAAAATAAATTTTGATATTTCAAATCATTTTCGTCTAGCTGAAACAAGTAGTATAGACTATACTTTAAACCGTTCCAAAAATGATTATGAGTCTACTTTTTTTTTTTAAAGCACATAGTGCGTATTTAGCTTGATGTAAAAATTTCAAAGTCTAGCATAGCTAGGAGTTTTGAAAAACTTATGTCTCCACTAATAATCATTTGCTTAACAATCTATCTGTTCCTATTATCCTCAATTCTCCATTTACACATAACTATACCTAGTTCGTCAAGCCACACTTATGAGTTCATGAATTTGCCACAATCATAAGAGTTTAAGAACTTATCCTAGTCAGACCTTTGGCGTCCATTCACTGAGGGGTTCATAAATATTTCATATAACTATGAATCAAGAATGTCACATAAGTATGAGTTTTAAGAACTCGTACTTAATCTTATATTCTCTACCTATAACCTATCTATCCGTTATACACACGAGAAAGGAATCACCCTCTTAACATGCATATAGCAAATAGCGCGACACAGACATTTCAATGATTATTAGTACCAGAAACTAAGTGGTTTTTACACCAAGTACAATTCCCCGCCTATACAAGAAATCATACAACTCAACTGCTGACATGAGTCCTCAATTGAAATCCCCACTTAATTCTAACTCCCTTCTCAATACGAATTTCATTCAACTCGTATTCATAATTTTTTCCTGAATCTGTACCAATTCATAGTACAACTGACACTCATCAATCTTGTTGTAAACTTTTCAATCATTCATTTGATCCTTCTCCATACTATAACCTTATTCGATCACGGGGTGATCTCATCGTATATATTACGATTCATTTCTATGTCTTGATCGTTTTGTTTTACAATCTCCTATCTCTGTACTCTTAGTCTTTTAGACTCTATCTATTCACCATTACTGTTTAACCTTATTATCAGAGTTAGGGAACTCTGTATCTTTACAACTCACCGAGATTCATCTTTGAATCTTACTGACCAACTAACTCTATGTGAGTTAGATCTTATCCTAATCACTGCGGTTATTAGTCTCAGGTATTCCTACCTAAGGTTCATAACGAACAGCTTTGATACCAACTGTAAGAGCCCCAAATCCGGGTCCCAAATCACAATGGATATGGTATAATCATTCTACAACTATTGCGAAAGATATAAACATAAATTGTTTATACATTACATTTACACACTATTTCCCAAGGTCGAGTAACCTTAACTTAATACACAATTCATAACTTATTTGACTTACAATAATATTAAGATACATTACTGTTACAAATATAACTGCACACGTATACTAAAGCTGGAATTGTCTTTGACCTTTCCTTGTATCCGACGTATTCGTCTTAATCTGTAATGTTTATCGTGATATAGCAATGGTGAGCATAAGTTTGCCTAGTAAGTTTAAGTTCAATAATTTAACGATATATCATGATTGAAAGAGTTTGAATAATAAGCTGGCTATAATTCACCAATATAGTTGTAAATTATTAGCATGAACAAACTTTTGACTGAACAAGTATTAAACATGAACAAATATATCTGGACCGAATGGTAATGAAGGTGATCAGTCTTTCATACCTGACTTATACATGTAATATGTACAGAGTACAATTCTACAATGGCAATCAGTAATGATTATCCATAAGCATATCTGAATGAAACAACTCTAAGTAGAGTTAAGTAAAACTTGCCTATTCGGTTGATTACTGCTACGCAATTTATAACACTTTATCCGAAGACTTAATATTAGTAATATAGATCTTCAATATTAGAATAATATCATCATAATATAATACTATTATATATATATATACACACACACACACACACACATATAGAATAATCTAAACACATAACACATAACTATATCAGTCTATAACACACATTAGACCTAACTTCAAGTCAAACTTTGAGAGTCTGAGTCGAGTTCGACAAAATTCTAACATCCTGATTGTCTAGTCAGATAAAATTTTGAGTTTAAGTTCAATTAAACTATGTCTAACACTTAGCAATTATCTCATATAATTTTAATATTAGCCAAAACATTTTTCAATAGCTCGTAAAAAAATTTAAATAATTATTATCATTTATCTTAATTTTTCAATCATTAAAATCGTATTTATATAAATTAAATACCACATAATTCCTTTATCATTAATATTTATTTATTATCAAATATTAATAAAATACATGTCATAATATTATAATATATTTATAATATCTCAAAGTATTTTTAATACTTTAAAATCACCTTTATATGATTTTTAAATAATTAAATTTATTATCCGATAATTGCTATTAATATTAAAATATTAACATTTTCATAATAAAATATCAAAAGTTATATTTTACAACTTAAAATATTTTTATAACACTTAAACCATTTTTCATATGATTTTTAAATCATTTATCCTATTTTTTCATAATTTATTTAATATATTTAGTAAATAAATTAATTACAATTAATATTGATTAATTGATGAAATTCATCACAAAATATTAAAAGTCATTAAAAATAACTTAAAATATTTTAATATATCATAATATAATTTTTCATGCTTTTTTATGTATTAAAATTATTTTTAAATAATTTATTTAATATTAGAAATAAATAAATTAAATACCATTTATATTTCAAAAATATTAAATATTTATGAAATATACTCAAAATAATTGAAAACTAATTTTCAGGCTTTAAAATAATTTTTTGGAATTTATTTAGTATTTTTAATAATTAAAAATCATTTATTTCGATTTATTTAATTAAAATAATCATTCAAGAAAATTAATATTACAAAAATGGCCCTATAGCGACAGACCCGTCGCTATAGGTGTTCTTGAGATTTTCCAAAACCTTTATCAGTGTGTATGCTAGCTAGTTTGACCACAATTAAAACTTATATATTGTTGTTATCTGGACTGTTTAATGCAAAAATGTGGTAGTACTGATGCAGTACTACAATCTTAAACAAATTCCATGGTCAAAACATAACCAAGCTGCAAGATCCAAGCTCCAGAAAATGCTGTCAGAGCTGTTCTTCATTTCTGGGTTTTCCAGAAATGAAGAACAGTTGCAAGGTACCAGATTTCGATCCTCATAACTTGCAATCTGGGCTTGATTTGTCTGATATAAAGGTTGAATCATTAAGTAGGGATGCTAAGGTACATGTATACAACATTAAACAAGTTTAGCATCAACACATTAAAGAGATCTAGGTCGGTCAAACTCTGACAAAAACATGTTCTTGAACAAATCTGGGTTTTCCAAATTGTTCATCCGGCTGGTGGTCACCGGTAGTTTGACTGGCTACAAATTTTTGTCTATACAAGATCTGGTTAATCTAAGGGCTGGAATGTGTAGTCCTTATACTAGTCTACAAGATAACAACAACAACTTGACAACAGTGATATCGGAGGCTCTAAAGTTGCTTGTCAGACTTCTGGAAAAATCTAGGTTGCCCAGATTCTAAGTTCTGTGCTCGGTCAACGTACTTTGACCGATCATATCATGCAATATATACATGATCTGTCTCTGTTTCCTGTTCCAGATCAAAGACCATACTACAAAGAACAGATACACAACATAAAACACACATAAATCTTAACACACACCGATCTAGAGTGCCTGACATTCGACTGTCAGGCCACTTTCCAATATTTTTCCAAATTTTCTAAAACTTCTATTTCGAGCATCTAGATGTTATAGATACTTGATCTATCAACTCAGATCACTCAAAGACACCCTCTAACACATTTCTAATAAACAAATAACAACATCAAACATAAGATCATTGATTTCAAAAATTAGGGTTTATACCTCTATTATGCTTAAATCTTGAATCTGATTCTTTGTTGCTGATCATGGAATGTTAAAGGATGATATAAGCTTAACATTTGACTCTCTTTCACTCCAACTCTCGAAATTTTAGAGAGAGACAAGTCATGGACAAGTTAGCAAATAAAGTGAGTGGGTTTTCTCTCTCTAAATCTATATATAACATGTTGCTATGTAATGGCTGATGAAATGGCTAATGTGGCTGAGATTTTTAAGTCAAAGAGTTACTAGGGTTGTTCACCAACTCTCCTTTGGCTAGATTTGTAGGAAATCCTCAATTATGCAATAAGGGTATAATGGACATTTGTCTAGCAAATTTAATGGCAAATTAGTCTTTTGCCCTAACTGTGACGCCCCCAAAATTAGGCATACATCACCCATCTTGGGTCGTCAGATACATGGTACAGAATACAAATACAACTTACTAATACAACTGTCGTGTACAATACGACAAAATATAACTGTGAGTTTGAATACAATTATTGTCTACTAGAGACTATACAAACTCAAAAGGAGTCCTCATTACAATTATTGTCACTCTATTTAACAGAATAGTGAGGACTACTAATACTATCATCTGGTCCATCACTCCGTTCCCCGACTCATCCCAGCTATATTGTCATTTCCTGAAGAGAACAGTGAAAGAAAGGGTGAGCTCAACTAGCCCAGTAAGAAATATTATGACTAAGATAATTCAGAATAAATTATCATTAGCCTTCAACAATGTTAAACTGATAAAATATAACGAACATCAAGTTTAACTGCAGCGGAACAAGCAATCCATTTAAAGAGTCAAGTAGAGAATAAAATCTACTATCTTCTATGATTTAAAAGGTTTTTCAACACTGTTATCACTGAGACTCAGCTTAACAAAATAATTCACATCATCGAATCACCCCTGCACTACGGCCAAGGATATTATTTAGTATCACGACCACAATTATCCATGCACTACGGGCCAAGAATATTTATGTATTCATTAATGGTCATGATCATGCCAACAACTGTCCATCAATGCACTACGGGCCAATGAGGACTTTTACCACATCATTTGTGACATTACGGTCATGATTATACCGAATAATTCCTGGTAATAATCATACCAAGTCCATCTATGCACTACAGGCCACAGATGACTTTCAACATTTTATAAACATGAGGATGATGACAATGATATAAGAATTCAATAAAACAAGTTCAAGAATTAATTTATCCAAGAATTAACAACGTCCAAATTGTCAACATGATACTGCTTTGTGGAGTAAAATTCAAGAATGCTTAGAATAATATTTTCATGAAAAGATACTGGATGAAACACAATTATCAAGGATATTCCACTAATTTCATGGAGTATAGAAGTTAAAACTTAACCAACTGAGTATAATAAAGAATGGAATAACAAAAGAAATCACCCGACATGCGATAGACCGCACAGACAGGTTATTCTAACAGAATAATAAATAATGGAACCAGGTCCGGCGTAAACGCACAGACAGGATATTGTGACAGAATAATAAATAATGGAACCATGTCCGGTGTAAAACATACAGACAAGATGTTCTAACAGAATAATAACAAGACGGAACCAGGTCCGGTGTAAAACACACAGACAGGATGTTCCAACAGAATAATAATAAAAACAGAACCAGGTCCGGTGTAAAACACACAGACAGGATGTTCTAACAGAATAATAATAAAAACGGAACCAGGTCCGGTGTAAAACACACAGACATGATGTTCCAACAGAATAATAGAAGAATGTCACCAAGTATAGGGTAGACCGCGTATACAGGTTATTCCAACAGAATAATAAGAAATGGAATAACAAAAGTTCTCTTCATGAATAAGAAAGAATAACACCCCTTACCGTTTTAAAGAAGAACTGAAATAAGGAAGTAGTTAAGTAGCAGAATACTTTTCTTCTCTCTCTCTATAGTTTCTCTCTCTGGAGTTCAGTGAATTCGTAAGAAATAATGAAGGAATGAGCTGCTATTTATAGAAAAATAGAATGCATAGTAACTAATCCATGAACGGTCCAGATTGATTACTTTAATCTGACGGTCCATATTTAAAGAAAAATCTTTTAAATAAAATATAATATATTCTATTTATAGAATAACTTTAGTAAAGTATTCTGTTTTATATAAAAAGATATTTCTGTTTTATTACGTTAATAATACGAATAAAACAAAACTTCATTATCGCTAAATAATTCATATTATTAACTGATAATAATTGAATCAAATTGAGTGACTTCTCACATAAGCATTAATAATCAATACCGTGTGCTACTATGCAACCACACGTATTACTGTACTTTTACTACCGAGTAGTTCAACAGTATCAATGGTAAAACTTCTGCCGTTATTTTTAATAAAATATTTTTGTCGTTTTCTCAATCTGACAATAATTTCGTTGTGGGATCCACCAATGATTGTGCCGTTGTACGAATATTCCCTGTAAAAATGAATATTTCCCGACCAATCGAATATTATATAACAACTTGCGTACTTTACAAAATTTATATATATTATCCACAACTATAACATTATATCAAATTAACTCCATAATATTCAAAAATGATATTTATAGAAAATTCATCTTTATGAAAGTTGGGATCTTACAACCTCCCCTTCTTATAAAATTTTGCCCTCGAAATTAGGGTACGTACCTGGTATGTCGAAGATGTAAGGATACTTTGACTTCATTTCAGATTCTAACTCCCAAGTCATTTCCTCAACATCGTGATTTCTCCACAAAACTTTAACTTGAGGTGTAACCTTGGAGCGTAGAATATGTTCCTTCTTATCTAAGATTTGAACAGGAACTTCTTTATACGTCAAATCTTCCGCTATTTCGTCCGGTTCTAACTCAATAATGTGGTTTGGGTCTTCCACATATTTACGTAGCATGGATATGTGAAAAACGTTATGAACACGAGATATACTTGGCGGTAAAGCGAGTCTTTAAGCCACAGTCCCTACTCGATCGAGGATTAAAAATGGACCGATGAATCGAGGATTGAGCTTTCCTCTCTTTCTAAATCTCGTAACTCCTTTTCGTGGAGCAACACGTAAGAACACATGATCTCCTATATCAAATTACACGTCCTTTCGATGAAGATCAGCATAACTCTTTTGTCGATCTTGTGAGGTTTTTATACGTTGTCGGATCGCTTGAATCTTTTCTGTAGTCATACGTACCAACTCTGATCCCAATAATGTTGCTTCACCCACCTCATCCCAGCATACTGGAGAACGACATTTTCTTCCATACAATGCTTCGAATGGAGCCATGCCAATACTTGCTTGATAACTGTTGTTGTAGGAAAACTCCACCAATGGTAAGAACTTGTCCCAACTTCCCTTGAAGTCAAGGACACAGAGTCTTAATAAATCTTCTAAAGTTTGAATAGTCCTCTCTGATTGTCCGTCCGTCTGAGGAAGATATGCCGAACTAAATCGTAAATCAGTGCCCATAGCTTTTTGTAAACTAACCCAAAATCGTGAAGTGAATTTTGGGTCTCGATCAGAAACTATGGATACTGGCATACCATGCAGTCTTATAATCTCATTTATGTACATACGAGCAAAAGACGTTCAAGTGTATAAGTTTCTCGTATCGATAAGAAATGAGTAGACTTGGTCAATCTATCAACAATGACCCAAATCGCATCTATACCTTGAGAAACCTTAGGAAGACCGGTAACGAAATCCATGGTAATGTGCTCCCATTTCCATTCTAGAATTTCAAGTGGTTGCAATGTACCTTTTGGTAATTGATGCTCTGCTTTGACTCGTTGACAAGTTAGACACCTTGAGATAAACATCGCTATCTCTCGCTTCATATTGCTCCACCAAAATGTATGACGAAGATCATGATACATTTTGGTACTCCCAAGATGGATTGCAAACGGTGTGTTGTGCGCCTCCATCATGATTTCATACTTTAAATCAGGGTTGTTAGGAATACAAAGTCTGGAGTTGACTCGAAGTACTCCTTCTTCATCGATTCTTGCTTCCGGCATAGCACCTTCTTGAACTTTCTTCCTCATACGCATCAGCTCCAGGTCTGTAGCTTGAGCAGCTTTAACTTTATCGATTAAAGTTGGTTCTACTCGTATATTCGCCATTATCACATGGGTCCCTAGAGTCTTTAACTCTATCTCCATCCTTTGCAAGTCACACAAAATGGGCCTTTGTGTTGACAATATCGCACTCGTACTTGCATATGATCTTCTACTCAATGCGTCAGCTACCACGTTCCCTTTTTCAGGATGGTATTAAATGGTATGATCATAATCTTTCAACAGTTCAAGCCAACGTCGTTGTCGTATGTTGAGTTCCTTTTGAGTAAAGAAATATTTGAGGCTTTTATGATCCGTAAAGATCTCCACCTTCTCCCCATACAAGTAATGCCTCCAAATTTTAAGTGCAAAGACAACAGCTTCCAACTCTAGATCATGAGTAGGATAATTCCTCTCATATTCCTTGAGTTGTCTTGATGCATAGACTATGACTTTTTCATGTTGCATGAGAACGCATCCCAACCCTTTGCTCGAAGCATCACTGTAGATGACAAATCCCTCCGAGCCAGATGGTATTGTTAGAACAGGTGCTGAAATAAGTCTCCTCTTGAGTTCTTGAAAACTCTTCTCACATTCTTCGCTCCAACCGAACTTTGTATCTTTCCGAGTCAGCTGAGTTAATGGAGTAGCGATTCGAGAAAATCCTTCCACGAATCTCCGATAATAACCAGCTAAACCAAGAAAGCTACGTACTTCGGTCATTGATTTAGGTTGCTCCCAGCTTTGAATAGCTTCAATCTTTGCCGGGTCAACAGATATTCCATGACTTGATACTATGTGCCCAAGAAATGCTACCTCCTCCAGCTAGAACTCGGATTTCTTCAACTTGGCATAAAGCTTATATTCACGAAGATTTTTGAGTACCGGCCTCAAGTGTTGCTCAAGATCTTCACGGCTTTTGGTATAAATACGGATGTCATCAATAAAGACGACCACAAAGTGATCCAAATATTCCTTGAATATCCGGTTCATCATATCCACGAAGGCAGCAGGAGCATTAGTCAATCCAAAGGACATGACTAGGAATTCATAATGCCCGTACCGAGTTCTGAAAGTCGTCTTTGGAATATCCTCAGTTCTAACCTTCAGCTGATGATATCCAGAACGAAGATCGATCTTTGAAGAGAATTGTGCTCCTTGCAATTGGTCAAACAGGTCATCAATACGTGGCAATGGGTACCTATTTTTGATGGTGACATGATTCAACTCCCGATAATCAATACAAAGTCACATACTTCTATCTTTCTTCTTCACGAATAGAACAGGAGCACCCCAAGGAGAAGTACTAGGATGAATAAAGCCAATGTCTAACAATTCCTGCAGTTGGATCTTTAACTCCTGAAGTTCAATAGGAGCCATTCGATATGGGGCTTTGGAAATGGGTTTTGTATCGGGTTCAAGGTCGATACAAAATTCAATTTCACGCTCTGGGGGTAGGCCAAGAAGTTCTTCAGGGAATACATCAGAAAATTTATTAACAATAGAAATATCATTCAAAACTGACGTATTTTTGTTTAGATCCGTGACATGAGCTAAGAAAGCTTGACATCCGTTTTTCAATAAACGAGTAGGTTTATGGTTTGAGATGACAGCGATTGATTTTAATGGTTTGGTTGCTTGAATTCACATAATAGGTCAATTAGGAATATGAAAGCTAACAACCTTACGAAAACAATCAATTTTTGCATGATGAGTAGTGAACCAATCAATCCCTAGAATCACGTCAAATGCAAGTATTTTTAATGAAATAAGATCGACAGGTAATGTGTGGGTACCAACTTGAACCAAACAAGACTTATAAACTGTGGATGTAATAAAGGTTTCTCTCAATGGAGTTTCAACAGATAAGTCAAAGTCTAATTTCTTCGGAGTCAAATTTAATCGATGAGCGCAAGTAGGAGAAATAAAAGAATGGATAGAACCGGTATCAAATAAAGTATAGACTTCGTTAGAGTTTATGATAAGCTTACCCGTGATGACCTCATTCGGGTTCCTTGCTTTCTGGGAGGTCACAACAAACGCTCTCCCTTATACTACCGGTTTTGACTTTTCTGGGACGGCCTTTGGTGTCTCCATCCTGGCTGAACTTGTTTTTGGTAAACGACAAAATCGAGCTAAATGACCTTCTCTTCCACAATTATAACATGCTTTAGACGGCATCGCACAGTTTGGTCTGATGTGCCCCTCCCCTCCGCATTTGAAACATATGATAGGTGGTCGTTCTCCTTCCTTAACAACGGGTGCTGGTGCTGACGTTTTTCCATCATTGTTGAATCTCCTCTTCTTGAAAAGACCATTCTTATTGTTTTGGCCTTGATTACCACCGAAGTGGTTGCCATTTCTGGCCTATTGATTCCCTCCACGCTTGTTGTCACCGCTTCGATGACTGCTCTCACTTGTATTATTATTTTGCCGACTGTTCTCTTTTGGTTGCGTTGACTCATTATCGCGCTCCACTAATTGAGCCCTATTCACAACATCTGAATACAAACACAGTTTATGAGAAATAAGATGTTGACGTATCTTAGGTTTCAAAACTCACAAAAACATTCACGTCATTCGCTCTTCATTATCCACCAAGTGGGACGCAAATCGGGACAACTCAACAAATTTAGCCTCATACTGCGACACAGTCATATTATTCTGCTCTAATTTGATGAACTCCACCTCCTTCATGTGACGAACACTTTCGGGAAAGTATTTGTCATTGAACAGCTCTTGGAACTTCTCCCAAGACATCTTCAGTGCGGCAGGTTGAGTACGCTTAATCGATTCCCACCAGTAATCTGCCTCTCCTCGCAACATAAAGGCGACAAAGGGAACCTTTTGCTCCTCAGAGCATCCCAAGACATCAAATATCTTGGTGATCTGCTTTATCCATGTTTTCGCTATAAGTGGTTTTAGCTCTCCCTTAAACTCCGGTGGTCCCAACTCCTTGAACTGTTTAGCGGTGACCGTCCGAGAGTTTTTAGTGTTTCCACCTACATTTTGAACAGGAGCCGCTCTCGCCTGCTATTGCAAGAACTGCATAAAGCTTCTGAACATTTCATCATTCATCATTTGGTCAGTATTATTGTTTGCATGAGGATTGTCGCCTTCCTGATGCACATTATCCCGATTATTGATATGTGGTGAATCAACAGTTGCCTGTGCTCCATTGCTATTCTCAACATTCTCGGATGCCATTTTTAGATACTGCCACAAAATAAAAGTTAATTGATATGTCATATATTATCCTTATATTCTGACCGGCCAATTAAATACAATGCAAATAACCTTAGGTAGGTCATACTAGCGAAGGAATTCCCCGTCTCTCCCCTCCTAGTTCTATTCTCACATCTTAGCCAGGGATCATATCCCTAAGCTTTGATACCAACTGTGAAGCCCCCAAAATTAGGTATACATCACTCATCTCGGGTCGTCAGATACATGGTACAGAATACAAATACAACTTACTAATACAACTGTCGTGTACAATACGACAAAACATAACTGTGAGTTTGAATACAATTATTGTCTACTAGAGACTATACAAACTCAAAAGGAGTCCTCATTACAATTATTGTCACACTATTTAACAGAATAGCGAGGACTACTAATACTATCATCTGGTCCATCACTCCGTTCTCCGACTCGTCTCAGCTATATTCTCATTTCCTGAAGAGAACAGTGAAAGAAAGGGTGAGCTCAACTAGCCCAGTAAGAAATATTATGACTAAGATAATGCAGAATAAATTATCATTAGCCTTCACCAGTGTTAAACTGATAAAATATAACGAACATCAAGTTTAACTGCAGCGGAACAAGCAATCCATTAAAAGAGTCAAGTAGAGAATAAAATCTACTATCTTCTATGATTTAAAAGGTTTTTCAACACTGTTATCACTGGAACTCAGCTTAACAAAATAATCCACATCATCGAATCACCCCTGCACTACGGCGAAGGATATTCTTTAGTATCACGACCATAATTATCCATGCACTACGGGCCAGGAATATTTGTGTATTCATTAATGGTCATGATCATGCCAACAACTGTCCATCAATGCACTACGGGCCAATAAGGACTTTTACCACATCATTTGTGACATTACGGTCATGATTATATCGAATAATCCCTGGTCATAATCATACCAAGTCCATCTATACACTACAGGCCACATATGACTTTCAACATTTTATAAACATGAGGATGATGACAATGATATAATAATTCAATAAAATAAGTTCAAGAATTAATTTATCCAAGAATTAACAACGTCCAAATTATCAACATGATACTATTTTGTGGAGTAAAATTCAAGAATGTTTAGAATAATATTTTCATGAAAAGATACTAGATGAAACGCAATTATCAAGGATATTCCACTAATTTCATGGAGTATAGAAGTTAAAACTTAACCAACTGAGTATAATAAAGAATAGAATAATAAAAGAAATCACCCGGCATGCGATAGACCGCACAGACAGGTTATTCTAACAGAATAATAAATAATGAAACCAGGTCCGACGTAAACGCACAGACAGGATATTCCGACAGAATAAAAAATAATGAAACCAGGTCCGGTGTAAAACACACAGACAGGATGTTCTAACAGAATAATAACAAGACGGAACCAGGTCCGGTATAAAACACACAAACATGATGTTCCAACAGAATAATAATAAAAACGGAACCAGGTCTGGTGTAAAACACATAGATATGATGTTCCAACAGAATAATAATA
This sequence comes from Panax notoginseng, assembly GCA_016801055.1. NCBI lineage: Eukaryota > Viridiplantae > Streptophyta > Magnoliopsida > Apiales > Araliaceae > Panax > Panax notoginseng. Next base: position 62,976,135 of record CM029023.1, on the reverse strand, counting down.
AAAACGGAACCAGGTCCGGTGTAAAACACACAAATAGGATGTTCCAACAGAATAATAGAAGAATGTCGCCAAGTATAGGGTAGACCGCGTATACAGGTTATTCCAACATAATAATAAGAAATAGAATAACAAAAGTTCTCTTCATGAATAAGAAAAAATAACACCCCTTACCGTTTTAAAGAAGAACTGAAATAAGGAAGTAGTTAAGTAGCAGAATACTTTTCTTCTCTCTCTCTATAGTTTCTCTCTCTAGAGTTCAGTGAATTCGTAATTAATAATGAAGGAATGAGCTGCTATTTATAAAAAAATAGAATGCATAGTAACTAATCCATGAACGGTCCAGATTGATTACTTTAATCTAACGGTCCATATTTAAAGAAAAATCTTTTAAATAAAATATAATATATTCTATTTATAGAATAACTTTAATAAAGTATTATGTTTTATATAAAAAGATGTTTCTGTTTTATTACGTTAATAATACGAATAAAACAAAACTTCATTATCGCTAAATAATTCATATTATTAACTGACAATAATTGAATCAAACTGAGTGACTTCTCACATAAGCATTAATAATCAATACAGTGTGCTACTATGCAACCACACGTATTACTGTACTTTTACTACCGAGTAGTTCAACAACATCAATGGTAAAACTTCCGCCGTTATTTTTAATAAAATATTTTTGTCGTTTTCTCAATCTGACAATAATTCCGTTGTGGGGTCCACGAATGATTGTGCCGTTGTACGAATATTTCCTGTTAAAACGAATATTCCCCGACCAATCGAATAATATATAACAACTTGCGTGCTTTGCAAAATTTATAAATATTACTCACAACTATAACATTATATCAAATTAACTCCATAATATTCAAAAATGATATTTATAGAAAATTCATCTTTATAAAAGTCGGGATCTTACACTAACCCTTAGGGTTTAGGGTTTAAACCCATAGGGTTTAGGGTTTGAACCCTTTGGTTTTAAAAAATAAATTTTCAAATTAGGTTTTTAAAAGCGAAAATTAATATTTCTAAATTATAATTAGAATTTTCTAATTATATTAAAATTTCCTAATCATAATTTAAATCTTGCTAATTAGGATTAGTTTTTCCTAATTAAAATTGCGAATTTAGTAATTAAGGTCAAAATTAGTCATTAGGGCTTATAACCCACGAATTAGGGTTTTAAATAGAAAATAATCTTTCTAATTTAAAAATTAGATTTTCTAATTAGATTAGGGTTTTCTAATCAATTATAACTTGAAAATTAGGATTAAGGTTTCTTAATTAACATTACAACTATTTGATTAACAATTAGGTTTTCCCTAATTATAAATTAGGGTTTCTAATCCAGAAATTAGGGTTTTCTAAAATTAATTAGGGTTATCCCTAATTAGGTTATCATTAATAACGTTTAAACCTTATACTATCATTTATATTCCCAAATTAGGGTTTCCTAATTCCGAATTAGGGTTTCAGATTCTCAGAACTGAAATTAAGGTTTCCAAAATCGGTTTCTAGGGTTTCTTATAATTTGTAAGAATTTTCTAACTGAACGTTGACATTCCTAATATAAAATTAGGGTTTGCCACTGATATATATCTTATCTGATCAACCCTTGACCCTGAACCACATTCTAAACACATAAGTGACCATATACACCGAACATATTCATGTATACACATAATCCTGAATAATTCACCTAAATCCTTCACAGAATTTTGAAATCCTCAAAATTCCTTCTCAAAAATACCAAACGCATACACTTATTTTCTGTCTAGGTTCTAATATTGAACGTTAAATCAATTAATTAAATTTTTAAAAATTTTCTAAATTCTCGGGTTGCCACATACATATAGGCATGAAGATAAAGTCGTACTGATGTATCAATGGTCCCACTTGAGGTATAGCATATGACTGGCAGAAAAGATCTCCACGAATTTGCTCCCCAGTAGACAAAACACCTTTCCCCAAATATATGAAAAAGGAGGGCATGAAGCCAAATTTTTCCCATCTCTGTATTCCTTCGTGCTGATATTTGGCTTCCCAATCCCGCAAAAGACACATATATACGTCCATCTCATGCTCGTATAGCCAAATTCCAAGTTGCAAAGAATTCATATCTTCGTGAGTCAACGTGTACCAAAGTTGAGGGTGCTCAGTGGGAAGTTGAAGATGATTGGGGGGAGTTGGGGAGAAGAAGTTCTCGTTGATCATTCCAATCTTTTGCCCACAAAGTCTTTTTGTTATAGACTCTTTAGGTCCATATGCTTCTACTAGAACATCATCCCTAATAAACGAAGAACCACCCTCGTACGTAAGCTGAGTAAGATGGGACATATCACCAATAGCCTGGGTGGTAGGGATGTACACATCGAGCTAAAGCGCAGGGGTGGGCCTCTCTATCTGCTCACCCCGCATATACTCTTCCCCCCGCCCTTGACATCCGCATTATACAACTCATACAGTTGATCCCAACGCTCTTTCATGTGATTGTATTCGGAAGGAAAGTCTTGCTTGAACTTAAAAATTTTGTCGAGGAAAGATTTTGCGCCCTCAATCTATGTAAAAAATAACATAAAATAAGAAAACAAACAAAACAAATTAGTATCAAAGAATGAAACAGATTATATCAAATAAACAAGCAATATATTATATTAATTGAATAATTTGTAAAATTTTAACTTGCTTACCATGCTAACCATACGATGGTGATTATATACAGAACGAGGCTCGTAGGTAGTGCTGGGATTTCCTTCTCGTCGAGGGCGATGCAAGTGTCGTCGAGTAATTTTTTTGTACCACTTGAAGTACGTATCCATTAGGATAGTTTTTGTAACCTCCTGAACTTCTCCCTCGAAACTTTCCATATATAGCTCCCTCTCATTAATGTATTGTCTTCTCATTTGTATGTAATCCGGTGACTCAAATGATTGTTCCATGGGTTGTCTCAAAGCATCATTTCTCTCAGCTGGGGACGGAATGCCTTGGATATATGCATATTGCCTCATTACCCGGTCGGGCATTTGATACTCGACAATATCAAAATGAATCAATGGGACCCGACTGGATCCTGCCAATCTATTATGGCTGCCATACTACCTCCCACTGAAGTTGCCTATCAAATTCTCCCCAGTAGAAAGATAAATGGTGATGGGGATCGTTTTTCCTATCACCATATTGATGTTTGGCGGAGTATGCCCATGTTGTTGCTCTAGGGACCCAAAATAAAGAATTTAGCCTAGGGTTAGGCCTTCCAACCAACAAAACACTCGTATGCCCAAATTTGTAACAAGGTCACACAACCATTGACATAATTACTCTCTTTCATAGATGTTGTGTACAGACCCCGATATAAATATGACAAACATGCGGCATCCCATGCATATGTGGCATTCTTATTTGAATCATAAATAAAATACATATACCTAGGGTGTACAGTATTTTTTGACTTTGTGGGAAATAAAACCCACCTGCATAGCTAAAGGACATATGCCTTTGTACACATACCAACCACATCACTACTTGCATTATCTGGGCACTTAGAAAAATTTTGATGCAACCAAACTAAGGAAATACCACGTCTTTTTTTGACATTATTACATTCCCCAGCCCATTCATCCCCAAAAAATTAGCTAAAATAACTTAATGGAGCATCAAATGGAGGACAAGTTAAGGGCTTACCCATTACTAGCAAATAAAAAATGAAATGGACATCCTCCAATGTTACTATTATTTCACCACATTTCATATGAAATGTATTTGTCTCTGGCTGCCATCTCTCAATTAGGGCAGATATAAGACTGAAATCTATTTTCGTTACTACTGCCAGATAACTAGACACCTTAAACCCCCACGCCTCTAATAATTTTTCTTTAAACTAGTCAGTTCCCATTTATCATATATAATTGAAGTCGATTGTCTTGACATCAATGTACCCCTTTCAATCTCATTCCACACATCTTCCGATACATGTTTTTCTTGAGCATAAAGGACACTGCAATCAATGGGTCCAAGCAACCATATGTCCATATTTACCTAAAAATATCAATAACAATAAAACTATCATTCAATGTCTAAATATATAACTGACCAAAAATAATACAAAACAACAACAATAATATTTCGTACATGTAAGTCTATTTACATTTTATAACAAAATGATAATTTTTGCGAAAAATAACCAACAATAACAATAATACAATTAACACAATTTATGCATATATAATACTAAAAAATATACATACTAATATTTTATATATAAAAAATACCCAATTTATACATACAATTTGTATACATAGATACATACCTACCACCCAATTTGCATACATACATATAGTAATACTAAATTTGTCACTTATATACCATGCTTTAATATACTAATAATTTTCAAGATATTTAGCAAAAAACTATCATTCAATGTCTATTTTGTTTCTCAAGATATTTACAAAAACATATTAGGTAGAAAAATACTTACTTTACTTTACTTTAGAATCGATTGACCGGTTGAAGTTGAGATTGATGTAACAAATTCTAAGTAATCGCAACAGCAAACCCTTCTCTTTGTGCATCGCCATCTCTCTATAGTAGGAAACGCAAGCAATATACATCAATTAGTTTAGATCTAGGAATCGCTTGGCCGTTACTCCCTCTAGCGGCTGGGCCAAATCCCCAAACAACCCTTAATTTGATTAATTTTATATGTTGGCCGCTAGAGGGAGTAATGGTCAGTTAAAACGTTATCTTTTTGACTGACTACTACTCCCTCTAGCGGCCAACATAGAAAATTAATCAAATTATTGTTGACCGCTACTCCCTCTAGCAGTTGGACCCTCATCTCAGCCATTCAATCTAATTTTAGATGGTTGGATAACAGTTAGTTGAAACAGTGCCCAGAACTAACGTTATTCATGGATCATTTCCCTATATATATATATATATATATATATATATATATATATATAGAAAAGCGAGTAAAAGCTTCGGATCTAAAAGGATCTTACATTGTATAGCGTGGAGAGCTTTAAACCGCTTTTGAAGCTTGAAAACATCGTTTCCACCAGTTAAAATTTGAGATGTTGTAGTATATATGTATATAAGTTTTTACAAAGAAGATTATGGAAGTTTAGAACACTATATGAGGGGTTAAAGGCTGAAATGGATAAATTTCCCTCAATTTTTTGTATTTTTTGTATTTTTGCTGATGGTGGGGTCTATTTATAAACCAAAATGGTCGCTGGTCTACTTGCGGCTGCCTAGGTGGGCCCGAGCTCTGTGGGTCCCGTTGTCTCAAAGTACGTACATTCAAATCAACGTGCTGTCCGCTCGAATCTTCATAAATTTCAATCCGGGAATTCGATGGAGGCATGCTATACCTTTCCGAAAAGCCCTTTTCGAGAGCTACACAATGACATGGGATTTGACCTTTTCCAAATCTGGGAAGATTGGTCCATGACCAGATCTTCAAGTCTTTGCAGTCTATCTGTTGAGCTGTCTTGTGATGTTTTCAGTCGGGATTAATGCTATGGTTTTGCATGACCTCTTTTGCAGTGATTTGGGCTGAATTGATGCTGAGTTGGCAAAATTAATATTTTACCCCTCCTGGGTTGGTTCTGGGTTTGATGTAGTTATAGTTATCTTTTCCCATGGTCGTCTTCGAGATTGGACTGTTGTTGACTTTTATCAGTCCTTAAGGTTATCTTTGAGGTTGGTTTGATGTTTCCTGGGGTTGTTGCAAGGTTTTGGCTTGATCTCCCGGGGTAGTCATCGGGGTTTGGACTTGATCTCCCAGGGTTATAACCAGGGTTGAATTTGATCTCCCGGGGTTGTCTCCGGGGTTTGGACTTGATCTCCCAGGGTTATATCTGGGGATTGACTTGATCTCCCGGGGCTGTCATTAAGGTTGACTTGATCTCCCGGGATTATCACTGGGGTTGGATTTGATCTCCCGGGGTTATCAGCAGAGATATATTTAATCTCCCAGGTTGTCTCTGGGGTTTGGATTTGATCTCCCGAGGTTATCTTCGGGGCTAAATTTTATCTCCCAGGGTTATCTCCGAGGTTGAATTTGATGGTTTTGACTTCCACGGTTGTCTCTAGAAGATAAAAGATGATTTTACCCTCCTACATGGTTAGTAATATGAACGCAAAATTTCAAGTGTCTATAGATGCCCCTCTTTATCATGTTTATGCAATGTAATGGAATGAACAAGATAAAGATTACTAGTCACTTGAAATATGACAAGATTAAATGATGCCATGTAATGCATCATGATATGATGTTATGGATCCTGAATGTTTTTGGTTAAAATTATTTCCAATGATATTCTATCACTGACTGCTCCCACTATTTCTGCTAGGGATAGAGTTGTCAATTATGGTCTCCACTGAACTAAATTGATACCTACTCTAACGGTAGTTTACAATGCTTTCTTCATCGGATCTTTCCCGATGCTACATTAAGTTGAAGCCAATAGTTTAAAATGTCCGTCAGTGCTATTAAGACTGTTTTGACTTAATGTTGTAGAGTTATTTTCAAGATCCCTGCTGTGGAGGTTTTCCTATGGCTGAGACCATTGGATTTTAACGTTGAGGTTATCACCAATGTTCGTTGTCTTTAGATGTTCTTTCCGACTTTACTTCCGTCGAAGATGTTCCTCTCTTTTTGCGAGTGAGTCACTAAGGATTATGGATGCCTATCCCGATGATAACTTGCCTTGGTTGCCATCATTGTATCCTTCCTGCAGTTACACTGGGATTGTCACCGCCGCCTTGACTTTCTATCAGGTTGATGCTGATCGCTCTTCGGGAGATAGAATTTTAATTGCTTGCTTTTATAGCATTCTCATAATACCTACTCGAACGATAGTTTTTTGAAGGTTGACCTTCGCCGAATTTCCTCAATGCCTACTTGGATAGTAGTTTACAAAAGTCTTAAAATCACCGAACCTTCATGGTGCCTTGACTGGGGATTCATATAACAGATTCCATCGTCGGTCCTCCCCGAGGAAGATAGTTTTCCAAGATTTTCATCATCAGATCTTTCCTGATGCTACCCTAGAGTTATCACCAACGGTTTGCACTATCAATCATTCTGACCTTCGTTAAAGTAGTTTTCAATGACTTACATCACCGGCTCTTTCCCGATGCTACGCTGGAGTTGTCGCCAACGGTTTACACTGTCAATCATTATGACCTTCGTTGAAGTAGTTTTCAACGACTTACATCATCGACTCTTTCTCAATGATACGCTAGAGTTATCGCCAACGGTTTGCACTGTTAATCATTCTGACCTTCGTTGAAGTAGTTTTCAACGGCTTACATCATTAGATCTTTCCCGATGCTACGCTGGAGTTGACACCAACATTTTACACTGTCAATCATTCTGACCTTCGTTGAAGTAGTTTTCAATGGCTTACATTACCGGATCTTTCCTGATGCTACGCTACTAGAGTTATCGCCAACGATTTGCACTGCTAATCATTCTGACCTTCTTTGAAGTAGTTTTTATTGGCTTACATCACCGGATCTTTCCCGATGCTACACTTGAGTTGTTGCCAATGGTTTACACTGTCAATAATTCTGACCTTCATTGAAGTAGTTTTCAACGGCTTACATCACCGAATCTTTCCCGATGCTATGTTGGAGTTGTCACTAATGGTTCGCACTCCCATACATGTTTGATATCTCTGTTAAGGACATCTTTCTGACAAGTTATACCCCAAAACAAATATGGATGTTTTGATGCATTTAAGACTAATGGTTCATGACACCAGACCTTCCCGATGTTCTGACAAGGGCCGTTTACAATAATCTTTATCATCAGCTTTCTGAACCCCACATCCGGGTTAATACCAATGACTTGCATGTTGCTCAAAACTTTGGTATCTAAATTCAGGGTTTCAGGCCCTTTCCGCTCAATCGCGTATAACCTTTTTTTCCTGATTTGACCTTTTAGCTTCTGGGAACTTTGTTGTAACTCAAATTTGATTGAGCCAGAGGGGTGGGACCTACTATGGGTGACCGCAGGTAGACCCGCAGCTGTCGTAGGTTGACTCGCGACTCCCCATGGGTATATTTACTCCCCTCGTTCCTTTTATAAGTCATTTTTAAGTTGAACTATATTAAAAAATTCAAAATTTCTTCTTCAGATCTACTGAGTTCGGGCTACTTTTTGCAAAATCCGTCACCGTACAAATGTTCTACACTACCCCGGTAACGTTTACATGTTTTCTTTTCAAGTTTTGATCGTTAAAACATTATATTTCATATAGAATGCTTCTGAACACAATATAGTTAATATGTATGCTTATATGACTTGGAACAAATTATTAAACTCAATAAATGTTCATATTTTACCATACTGAACACACTGCTGTAAAAAAATTAATTTTTGAGATAATTATTTTGTACCCTTTTTTGCTAGTTTATTCATCCTATTTGAGGACAAGTGAGCACAAATTTTTAAATAAAACACACATGGCAATTTGGCTGCCATGATGAGTTTAATTTTGATGTTTTTTATGCATATGAGATGTTTAGGATTTTGAGTTGGTGTGCTACTGAATGGCCACCTAGTCATGCCTATATGCATGTGGATAGTCCATTTTACAAAGGAGACTTTGGCAAAAAAAATTCATGAGTCTGGGTATTTAATGAACATGCAATTTTAACTCTACTATGGATGTATGTTAACAAAATGGATGCTTTAGGATTTAAATCATATAGGAAACAATGATTTAACTTCAATAAGCTTTAAGTTTAAAACTTACATCACCCTTTCTGAGGTGATTTAGAAACTTTGTTCAGATTATGGATCTAGACCAACCGAGTAGCTCTTGTAGGGCATCCACAGGTGTGAGGAGGAGAGCTTTTGATGTTCCTCTACCTCGCCCAGCCCGGCAACCTTGCCGATTAACTGAGTCAGTGATTCGCCCTATCCGGGTTGATAGGCCGGATGCTATAGATGAGGAGGATGATGTTCCTATTGTGGATCCTGCTCCTTCTGCTTCTATTCCTTTCCAGGAGCTTCCAGCTATTAATGTGATAATTTCAGTTCTTCTGGATGATTTGAGTTGTCATCCCTCGATCTACGTTTATGCGAACGAGATAATAGCCATTTCCATCTTTATATTTCTTCTTTTCCCACTTTTGGGGCAAGGGTTTTGATCTTGATTTTGCCATTTGATGCAGGTTCTCGGATTTACTTAACTTAGGGGGAACTGGTTTATCATTCACTCCTTGTACCAGACCCTCCATCCAGAGTACCGGGAGATCGTCCATTCATAGGGCTTTCAGGCTTTCTTTTCTATTCCTCCCCATCGCTTCCCCTGGGGTTATCTGAGGACTTTGTCTGAGAACTGATTTCACTAGACTCAGTCTCTCTATTTGCAAGATTGCGAGGTGAAGATGACACTGATGGACTGGCGGTTCATCACTGGGTTGGAGTTTACAGGGGCGCCATTTACCTTTGCCTACTTTCTTCGTGCGATGCGCTTGCTGTCAGAGGGTGTGATAGAGGCTTGGCTAGGCTTTTACCCATTTTTATTGGTGAGTAATTTTACTTTATCTTTTGATTTTGCCTCCACTTGGGTTGTCAGTTTTCAAAACTGATGACATTTGATTTTTGCATTTTTAGTTTTGGGCATATGAGAAGATCCCTTGCCTTCGTCCCATGACTACATTAAGTTTGGAGACCTATCCACAGGGACGAAGATGTCATCACTCCACTCTTGCAGATGTTCTTGTAGCAGAGAGGTTTACCCATTCTCAGAGGGCCCTTTTACTCATGAGGCTTTCAACCACTGGTGGTTCCCTCACACCATTGGAGCTCAGACCTGCACCACTCAGTTCATGGGGGATATGGTTCATGGGTCTGTGATGATGATAGACTAGATTGCATGTGTCCGAGAGCTGACTCATTTAGCGCAGATTGATAGCTTGACCCAGAGGTTGGACCGGACATATTTTTTCATTACACACCTTGGCAAAGATCCTTCAGAGGTAAATTCTTTTAATCCGTCCAGCTCTGGTGCTGGCCCCTCAGGTGGTCCCTATTCTGAAAGCTTTACCGGTGCATATCCCCCTTTGTGTCGACTTGATGTTCCATCTGGCAGAGATACCGTAACTCAGGAGGAGTTAGAAAAGGTTGATCGATTGGATGATGTGGACATCATAGATTTCTTTGGATAGATTTCTCGTTAAATCTTTTTATAGGCCTCTATTAGATATTGGGCAACTGTGTCCCATTTCTCGTTATATCTTTTGATATTCCTCTGTTAGTTGCTGGGCGACTGTACCCCATTTCCCTATACTTTTTATTTTTCAGTTGTTTATAGAGATAATGTATTAAATCTTTATGATGATGTATTTAGGACTTTATATGTAATGCTTTTTATTCTTCGCATTATATTGTCATTTATCATCATTATTTATCATGATGCATGCATTATGTCATGGAAATGCATTCATATAGGTTAGTTTAGCATTGACCCCTAGATGATCTTATGGTACGGTTATACAGATGTCTTCATCTACCATCAGTCAGATTGAGCATACCCCACCAACACTGATAGCCTCTTCTTTGAGATCATGGTATGATAGTTTATCTTCCACAGATCGGGTGACAGTTGATCAGCTATTGAGGCATTCTATGACCCTTCTGACATTTCACGTACCCTTGAGCTTTGTAGAGGGTATGATATCTTGTTGGATACTAGAGAGACATGGTTTTAGATTTGATATCCTTGAGCTAACTCCTACGTTGGAGGAGTATGAGCGCATCACTGATATGCCCTTGGATCGGCCTTGTGCAATGATGGCTGTTAATGATATGAGATGGTAGTTTATGACCTTGACGGGCTTACGATGCAGAGTTATCATGGATGAGATTACCTCCGGGCATGTGGTATCCTTGGATTTCTTGATTGATCACTTTGAATCACTGGACAACTATTTATGACATTCAGGGGACTTCACCATTACTGAGGGTGAGTGGCAGGTTGCCCGCGTAGATATTCTATTAATGTGCGTCGTGGCCAATTTATATATACCGCTATATATGGATCATCTGGAAATTGACCTAATTACAGTTGTTTGTGCTCTTAGGGAGGGTTGCACTATCTTTCCCATGATATTGGCAGAGACCTTGAGGTCGGCCACCTTTTGCCATACCCATCCTGTGGGGTTTTTCAGGGGCAGTGCCGTCTTATTGTATGTGTGGTTTTTGACACATTTGAGACCGATTGACACTTTTAGACGTCCTGGGTACTGCTTTACTCATGAGATAGCCATGTCTTATTCTTTTCGTTTGGCTGCGTGTACAGATGCATCATCCTGGTTGGTCTTTGTATCAATGATCAAGGATCCATTTGCGATCTTGCCTTTTTTAGGACTCAACTCTCCTTATAGCTTTATTACTCACGCTGTTGGCATGGACTATCTACCCCTAGCTGGTTTGAGAGGGGTGACCACGTATCATCCACTGGCTGTCATGGGACAGTTTGATCAGTTTAGGATATTCACTCCTTTGATGGGGCCTTGGGTCAGCGACTGTCAACTCGGTTTTTGTAACGCCCCCATATCTATACTCCCACGGTATCTGATATGGTGCTTACTATGAATCAATATGTATAACGCATTTAAATCTATACACCCATGGTATCTGATTATATGCTTATATCTAATTAAGTGACTATACAATTTATAACCAGATATAATTCCCATAGATCCAAAATTTACAGTATCCCATAACAGATGACAATTCTCAAGAGAACTATTACTGTGTTTGGATACCCTCACTTTGATATATGATGTGACGCCCCCAAAATAGGTCCAAACGACCCATCTTGAGTCTCCAGATATCACACTACAGAAATCAAAAACAAACTTCATTTATACAACTGTTGAACTGTCGTGCAGAGTACGACAACACATATGTTGTGTATACCAATTGTAACTCTCATCCCTTTTCTTGGATAGCATCTCACAGTGATACCTTACAAAGGTACCTTACATAAAGGTACAATCAATAACTATTTTAGAAATTAAAATCTTTGGAAAATGGTCAAGGAAACCTTCGTACATGGGAGGCCATGCATCTAAGTTATGATAGATATCATATGACTTGAGATTTATCCTTGGTTGACCCAATAGACCCCAAAGAAAAATGAAAAGATTACTATCATGTTCTTTCCAATGGTGAGTCTTCTCTTGACATATAAGTATCTTTATTGTCTTCAATTAGGAATTATATTTTAACCAAACTTCGAGATTGTATAGGTAGTGCTCGTAGATATAATCAGCAAGTGGATGTGCACAACCCTGTCTTATGATAACACGAAGTTGTAGGTCATTAGACATCTTATATGATAGTGGCAAAAATGCCCCTCAAAAGTTGGGTTCACCTCACCCTATTCAGTTCACCAAAATCAACGGTTAAAATGACGTATAAAAATATGACACACTTATCTAAAATTCTCAATAAATTTTTTCCATTTTGTTTTAGGGAAACCTCAACAGCTATCGGCCATCGTTCTATTTCCCTGTTACCCCCGTTCGACCCAGCTAAACTCTTATTACCTGAAAGGAATTGTGAAATAAAAGGGTGAGCACAACTAGCCCAGTAAAGAATATCACGACTAAAGATAATTAAATTAATAATAGCCTTCATCAGTAATGAATCAGAGATTTAGAACATATGGTAGATGATAAAACTTTTCAACCATAGTTGCAGCGGAACGAGCAATCCATTAGAAGAGTCAAATAGACCATAAAGTCTATTATCTTCTCCATTTTAAAAGTCCACCAACAATGTTTTAATTACCTGTAACATCAATCAACAGTTCCTGTCCACAATCATGTGAATAACTCATAATCATAATTGTAGTTCTAAATTTCACTTCTCATCCAGGACGAAGATAATTTTCATCACCTGTCTTTACCTTAATAGAAGAGTGAATACTGAAGTAGGGTAGTAGCAGAATACTCTTCTTCTTGCTCTCTATAGTTTCTCTCTCTAGAGTTTCAGTGAATTCGTAAGAAATAATAAAGGAATAAGCTTCTATTTATAGAAAAAAGGACTGAATAGTAACAAATTCATGAACGGTCCAGATTAATTTACTTTTAAACGGACGATCCATACTAATTTACTATTAAAACTTAAAGCAACGGTCCATACTGATTTACTATTAAAAGTTTAAACCAGCGATCCATATTGATTTACTATTATAACTTTCCACCAGCGGTCCATATTGATTTACTATTATATCTTCAACCAATGATCCATATTGATTTGCTATTATAACTTCAACCAACGGTCTAAAAAATTAGCGCATCTCCTCATGGAATAATAAGCCAAACTTATAACAAGCCCCTCTATTTATATCAAAAATTGAATAAATATTTACCACAAATCACTTATCTTTAATAAACACATTTTTAATCTTTTAACAATTATTCATCATTTATATTATAACTCACAATATTTAACAACCAGATTATTTCCAGGAAAGAGGGGGCTTTCCGATAAGGATTTCTCCCTATTGGCGTGTAATTAGGTGACCAAACCTCTTCTTGACAGAACTTTCTAGACATCGTCAATATTGCAAATAATAATATGAATAACTTTGTCGTCTCAATTATTAATTAAATAATATAAAATATTATACAGATGATACTGTGACAATAATTGAATCAAATAACGTGAGATATTATTCATCAATTACTGTAGCAATAATTGAGTATAACTGAGTGACTTCTCACGTAAGCATCCATAATCAAAGATATTGTACAATACCGTGTGCTACTATGCAACCACAGGTATTACTGTACTTTTACCACCGCATATTTCAACAGTTTAACGGTAAAAACTTTCGTCATTATTTTTTATAAAAAGTTATTTCTGTCGGTTTCTAACTCTGACAGTTATTCCGTTGTGGGGTCCACCAATGATGGTGTCATCGTACAAATATTCTCAGACAAAAAGAATATTCCCCGACTAAACGAATATTTTCCGACATAATGAATATTTTATAACAACTTGCTTACTTTACAAAATTTTCAAATATCATCATTAACTTTAAACTTTTATCAATTTAACTATTTACCAAAATAGAAAAATTGAATACTTTTATTTCATAAAATTCAGGGTCTTACATATGAACTGTATCTGTGAATAGGATCTATCTATCCGAAATTGAGAGTATCAGTAATAACATGAACAGTCCATATTACCAGTACCGTCACCCAGATGTATAGTCTATGCCATGCGAATTTATACTATTGTATCGATAGTAACTATCTATCTGAAATCCAGAGTATCAATAACAACATGAACAGTCCATGCTATTAATACCCTCACTAAGATAAATAGTTCCCAAGGATCTCAAACTAAATTTGACGAATTCTAAATTACATCTATATATGTAAGAAAACACGGCTGTGGAAATAAAAGATGTTATATATAAATATTAGGGTTCGATTACATGATTCTCATAAAGAGTTTCTTATTAAAAAGTATTCAACAAGACATGAATATAAACTAATCTAAGCAAGGGCACTTCCCTTTATCTACTCCAGATGTTCCAAGGTTTCCATTTAATACTGCAAAGGGAATAATTTGTAAGGGTGAGCTATTACATGCTCAGCAAGTTTTATATTTATAACAATATATGATTTGAAGAAATATAACAATTCAAAATTCGACTGATAGTTGTTACCATTTTTTGGATTTCTTTTTCAACCATTTCTGGACTTTTTATTTCTATCAGTCACACAGACTTAGAAATTTTGTTTAGATATGAGATTGGGGATCAACCTATTCAATATCCTAGGAGTATGCATCTCATCCTACCAGTGCTCAAATGCACCCAAATTAATGTCAATATATTATTGACCAAATCTCGATCCCTTATGGGATACCCAACTTCAATACAGGATATCTTACCAAAACAATTTGGTTTGACACAACAATTCATGCTCAATAAACAATATCATATGAATAAAGAATTCATTTTGTAGTTATGCTGAAGCTATAGCAATAACCTTACAATAAGAGGTAATTCAAATGTAGGTGTAGTATATCATATTAACAACATTTCAAGATAAAAATCTTGTTCAATGAATAACATGGTTGTGTTTAGTAAACTTATGAAAATAATTAGGGTATAGGAAACTTGCCTGAGCGTAGATCAGTCAAGTTATGCTACTCGGTTTGTTTAGTAAACACCTACGATGATCATTAATATAAATCTAACACATTAATATTGATAACAATACTCAAATACAACATTTACATATGATCGAGTTAAGTTTGATAAGGTTTCGGTGTTCAATGACCTTACTGAGTATTAAATAAGTTGATATGACAACTAAATTTTATTTATAAGCTTTATTATATATTTAGATAATTTATATATCCATTATAATAATTTCTAGAAGCTTATAATAATTTTTAAGTATTTATTTATCCCTTAAATGATTTTTAAATCATTTATTTCTATTTTTATATAATTAATATTTACTTAAAATTTTACAAAAACTTTGTTTATTATTTTTAAATAATATATATCCATTTATTATGATTTTTATATCATTAATATCATTTTTTAGTAATTATTTATTATTTATAAGTAATTATTCTAATTACTTTATTATTAACTTAATTATTAATAATATCCAAATAAAAATAAAATATTTATTAAATTTATGCAAAAATATCAAAAGTTAATTATAATAATTTAATATAATTTTTAAAACTATTTTCGTATTTATTTATATTTATTTATTAATTATTTCTAATTTTTTATAAATTATTTTCTAAAAACAATTTTCTGACTATCGCTAAAGCCTTATAGTGATAGGAAGTGTCGCTATAGGTGTTCTTTAGTTTCTAGGTTTCGGCCAGTCATGGTCGAAGGACCATTTTGACCACGATTTATCTTGCTATTGTTAATGATTCTGGGTTTGGACAAGTATTGGTGTTATAGTACTCATACAGTAGTACAACATCATATAAATTTAATTCTTTAACCTACATATAACAAGAAGTTATAGAGGCTCAAAGTAACTGTCAGAGTTGTTCTTGAGTTTCTGGATAACCCAAAACAGTGGTCATGGTCGGTCAACGGTTTAGTGGCTTTCATATCTCTGATTCTGTGTAATAGATTTGTGTTATGTTTGTTGTAATATGTAGTATATATGTCAAGGTACATATATATAACATTAGTTTGGACAAAGCATAATTCTAAGGTCTCGATCTATGCTGGTCAAAGTATAGCCAACAGCTGTTCTTCGTGTTCATCAGTTTTCTGGGTAACCCAGAAAACTTGGTCAAGCTCGGTTAACGACTTTTGACCATTAATTCCAGTAATCCTATTAATTATTTAATTAATCTATGATCATATATATGTAGTATTTATACCAAAGTATTGATCTATTACAACAAGTTACAAAAATAACAAATAGAAAGCGATCAAAAGGCTGGTCAAAGTAGCCAGGTCAACCTGTTCTTTAGTTTTCTGGGTAACCCAGAAAATAGAATTTCGTAATCGGTCAACCACCTTTGACCACCTATATCTTGCAATATATGATTCTAATGAACCTTTTTTCTTTTTCAGATTAAAGACCTCATAACAGACTACAAATAACATACAACTAACAGACTTAACTATTAACATACACGAATCTACAAGCTCTGACATTCGACTGTCAGGCTTGTTTTTCCAAAATTTCCAGATTACTAAACATAATAATTTGAGGCATCTAGATGTTATTAAAACATGTTCTATCAACCTAACATACTTTCTAGCATTCTAATATATAACTTTAAACATCTAAACAACAATTTGAACAAAGCATCAAAGATCTAGCTATGAATTAGGGTTTGCACATTTCTTGCTTGATTTTTGGATTCTGGCTTCTGAATTGGTTGCTGCTATCACCAAGGCTTATTTACATATGAAATATGAGTGTATAAGCTTATAGAATTTATGAGTTTGAACTGGAATTGGGCTGCTATTTATAGAATTTCTAGGTTAGGATTTTTGTGTCATTTTCACCTACTTGCCTCCATAAATATCTGATCCAATGACTATACTGGTGCTTGGGAGTTATAAGCATGTCATGTGTAGCCTAGGAACTTGCATTGGTGACTCCTAACCTACTTATGAGCTACTTAGGTTAGATTAGTAGCTTAATTATGCCCTAATCTTCACTAATCTTGATTAGGGTTTTGTTTTTAATGATTAAGGTTGTTTAATGATGTTTATTATTACCTAATTGAAGTTTAGTAATCATGATTATGAGTTAGGATAACCTAATTATGGTTTAGTCTAGCTAATTAGGGTTAAGGTTTATAAATTAAGGTTAGGGTTTATAATCTAGGGTTCCTAACCTTGGTTTTACACAAATCCCAACAAGCACGACAAAACGTTTTGTCAGTGTAAGCACTACAAAGTAGCTTGTCAAAACAAAAAAACTGAAAAGTCCATTTTCGGAAGAAAATTTTTAAGCACGAGGTGTCAAGAATGTTAATTTTCGGATAAAAATTTATTTGACCAAATTTGTTAAATAGGGTATATATTAACTCAAAACACTTTCATAACGGAGAGATTTTATTAATATAACTGAATTTTACATATCTTAGTCGTATTAGGGTTTTGGGCTTTTACATTCACCCCCACTAATAAGAATTCCGTCCTCGAAATTACAGTACAGGTTAAGTAAACAGTTGGGGATAGTTTTCTTGCATTTTATCTTCGAGCTCCCATGTAGCCTCTTCAACGTTCTGATTCCTCTAGATCAGTTTGACCGATGCTATCACTTTATTTCTCAGGACTTGCTCTTTACAATCGACGATCTGCACAGGTTCTTCTACATAAGAAAGATCTTCTTCGATTTGGATTGGTTCATAATTTATAACGTGTTTATAATCAGGTTTGTATGGTCGTAATACGGACACATGAAACAGATTATGAATATGGTTCAACTCAGGAGGTAGCGCTATTTCATAAGCAACTTCACTAATCCTCCTCAAAATTTTATAAGGTCCAATGAATCTTGGACTCAGTTTTTCTTTCTTGCCAAAACGTATCTTGCCCTTCCAAGGAGATACTTTCAAGAATACGTGGCTTCCTATGCTAAAGTTTCGTTTTTGACGATGTGGATCAGCGTATTTCCTTTGTCGATCTTGAGATGCTTGTAATCGTTCACGTATAATTCTGATGGTTTTAGTAGTTTGTTGAATTATTTCAGGTCCTAGCATTTGTCTTTCCCCGACTTCATCCCAACACAAAGGTGTTCTACATTTTCTCTCATATAAGGCTTCATAGGGTGGCATACCTATGCTAGCATGATAACTATTATTATAGGAAAATTCTACCAATGGTAGTTGATCTTCCCAACTTCCTTTGAAATCAATGATACATGTTCGTAACATATCCTCTAATATTTTAATGGTTCTCTCACTTTGTCCATCTGTCTAAGGTGATAAGCTGTACTCAATCTTAATTGTGTTCCTAAGTTTTTCTGAAGGCTATTCCAAAAATTTGAAGTGAAACGTGGATCTCGATCTAATACTATAGAAACAGGTACTCCATGCCTAGAGATGGTTTCATTAATGTACAGCTTGGCAAGGTGGTCTAAGTTATGAGTAACTTTAATAGGTAAAAAGTGAGCTGATTTGGTTAAACGATCAACTATTACCCAAATGGCATTATGGCCCTTTTGTGTAGCTGGAAGGCCTACCACAAAGCCCATGGTTATATGTTCCCACTTCTACTCAGGAATTGGTAAGGGTTTTAGTAAACCACTCGACTTTTGATGTCCAGCCATAACCCTTTGACACGTGAGACATTTGCTTACCCATTCAGCTATTTCTCTTTTCATATTAGACCACCAAAAGTGTCGACTTAAGTCCTTGTACATTTTTAGTACTGCCATGATGTATGGTAAATTTAGAATTATGAGCTTCGCTTAAAATTTAGTCTTTTAAGGCTTAATTTAACGGAACACAAATTCTATCTTCAAATCTTACTATTCCATCCTTGTCTATTCTGAATTTGTTATACTTAAAATGAGTTATATTAGACTTATACTTCTGACATTCTTCATCCTTTTCCCGCATCTCTTTGATTATATCAAGTAAAGACAAAACTCCCTCTATAATGAATAATTTTTGGGTAGAGGTAGTTGGACATCCCACCTCAATTTCTAGTTTTTTCTAAATCTTTTATTAACCTATCATTGGTGGTTATTACGTTCAACTTTTCTTAATTCTTTCTACTTAATACATCAGCTACGACGTTAGCTTTACCGAGATGATATAAGATTTCACAATCAAAATCCTTTATCAGTTCTAACCATCTTCTCTGTCTTAAGTTCAGTTCCTTTTGTGTAAAAATATATTTTAGACTTTTGTGATCTATATATATCTCGCACTTCTCCCCATACAAGTAATGTCTCCAAATCTTTAGAGCAAAAACTTCCGCGGCTAACTCTAGGTCATGAGTAGGATGCCTCTT
The DNA here is from genome assembly GCA_016801055.1 of Panax notoginseng. Classification (NCBI taxonomy): domain Eukaryota; kingdom Viridiplantae; phylum Streptophyta; class Magnoliopsida; order Apiales; family Araliaceae; genus Panax; species Panax notoginseng. The sequence continues at coordinate 62,956,609 of CM029023.1, read as the reverse complement.
TTCATAATCTTAGAGTTGTCGTGATGCATAAGCAATCACTTTCCCTTGTTGCATCAATACACACCCAAAACCTCTGTGTGATGCGTCACTAAATACTACAAAGCCTCCTGTATCATCTGGTAAGGACAACACTAGAGCCATGCTCAGTCGCTTCTTCAACTCTTGGATGCTCTCTTCACATTTATCTGTCCAGACGTATTTCACCGTCTTTCGAGTTAAATTAGTTAATGGGGTTTCTATTTTTGAAAAATCTTTAATAAATCGCCGATAATAGCCCGCTAAACCGAGAAAACTTCTTACTTCTGTCGGAGTTGTTGGTTGTTCCCAATTCACAACCATTTCAATCTTAGTTGGATCTACTAATATTCCATTCTTGTCAATTACATGACCTAAAAATTGAACTCTCTTTAACCAGGGTTCACACTTGGAAAACTTTGCATAAAGTTGTTCCTTTCGTAATATCTCCAAAACGACCCTCAAGTGTTCAACATGCTCTTCCCGTGTTTTCGAGTATACCATAATATTGTCGATAAACACTACAAAAATTTGTCCAAGCATGGTTTAAACACTCGATTCATTAAATCCATAAATGTTGCTGGTGCATTTGTCAACCCAAAAGACATTACAAGAAACTCATAATGTCCATAGCATGTCCTAAATGCTATTTTTGGCACATCATCCTTTCTTACCTTTAACTAATGATAATCTATTCTAAGGTCAATATTTGAAAAGTATTCAGCCCATTTTAATTGGTCAAACAAATCATCAATCCTTGGTAAAGGATATTTATTCTTAATGGTTAATTTATTTAATTCTCTATAGTCTATACATAACCTCATAGTTCCGTCCTTCTTTACAAACAACATTGGTGCTCCCCAAGGTGAAACACTAGGTTATATGTACTTTTTATCTAAGAGTTCCTGTAATTATATGAGTAACTCTTTCAGTTCTACAGGTGTCATTCTGTACGGTGCCTTAGAAACTGGTGTAGTTCCTGGTGCAAGATCAATGACAAACTTAATTTCCCTATCTGGAGGTAAACCTGGTAAGTTATCTGGAAATACATCGAAAAAATCCTTAACTATTGGTATTTGATCTAGTTTTACTCCTTCCTATCGAGTATCAACTATATAGGCCAAATACCCTAAACAACCTTTTCTAAGTAATCTTTCTGCCTGAACTATGGTCAAGCATCGAGATTGCTTAGGTGAACCACTTCCGTTGAACACTACCTTTGACTTTTATGCTATCAAAAGGTTTATACATTTTTTATGACAATCAATCATCGCGTTATGGTTAACTAACCAATCCATTCCTAAAACTACATTGAATTCTCCCAGCTAAATTGGTATAAGATCTACCAGAAAATTGTGTTCTTTTGTCTCCACACTACAGTTCCTATATATGGTCTTAACCGGAATCTTTTTGTTGTTTGCAATTTCTACACAAAATGGGTTGTCTAAATTTTCACATGGTATATTCAGGTTTTTAGAAAAACTATTAGACATAAAGGAACAAGTAGCACCAGAATCGAATAACACATATGCATTTAAAGTGTTGATAGGGATGATACTTGTCACCACGTCCTGTGAAGCAACATCATCTCTCATCGACATATTATATGTTCTCGTGGTTGGTCGATTCTGAACTCCAACAGCAGCTACTGTTGACTGATTATTGTTATTCTCTGGTACTCTATTCCCCTTTCCTCCCTGGTTCTTAGGTTTGGGACAATTCTTTGAGAAATGGTCCGACGAACCACAATTCAAACATTTATTCTTGTTAGGTAGAGGACACTGTGGAGAAAGATGTCCCGGTTTTCCACAATTATAACATTTACTATTAAAACATATTGCTTTATGTTTGTTTCCACAGGTAGAACAAGGTTTAATGTTATTATTACTAAAGTTATTATTATTATTACCCATCTTTTTCCTCAGATTGTTGGAAAAAGTAGTATCCCATTTCCATTTATTATTAAACCCACCTGAGCTGGGTTCGGTCCTAAGTTTTCCTTTCTCATTTTGACTCTTCTTTTTCGGATGAAATTTAGCTAGATTTTCATGTTCACTTTTAGCTATAGAAGTTTTCTCGAGTATTTCTGAAAAAGTTTTAATTTGGAGTATCGACAATTTACTTCGTATCTAGGGTTTCAAACCTTCCTAGTACATGCGAGTCTTTCTAAGTTTAGTTGTTACTTGATGAGGAGCAAACCTGGACAGTTCACTGAACTTGGCTGTATACTGAGTTACGGACAGGTCTCCTTCTTTTAATTCTAGAAATTTTACTTTCATACAATCTTTCAGGGATTGGGAAAAATAGTTTTCAAAGAACAACTCTTTGAATCTATCCCAAGGTACAATTTCAGTTTCTACTCGACCCTTAGTTGATCCCCACCAATAATTAGCCTCACCTTTCAAGAAAAAGGTTGCAAAAGTCGTCTTTTGATTATTATTGACATTGGTCACTAGGAAAAATTTCTCTATTTCAGAAATCTATATTTATGCATCGACAGGTTCTGATGTACCTTCGAATTCAGGTGGACCAACTAATTTGAAATCTTTAAAAGATGTATTTTGGTTTATGGGTCTACTCACAGCTCCTAACAAAAGGTCTACTAACTGTTGGGTAGAATCATCATCATTATTCATTTCTCTTTGGGGTCTTCTGGTTGGTGGCATGATTCTATATAAAACAACAAAAATTTACATAAGAATTTGAATAATACAAACATATCGTTTATTTATATATCACAAGAGTCGTACAAAATAACTTAGTAGTTTATACATACTACTAACTTACATATACTACTGGCTATATTACAAACATTAAATGCTCATTTAATTATACTAATATAGAGCATTTAAACACCTACAATACCCTCTAGAATTCATTGATATCATCAAAGGAATCCTAGATCATGTGGCATGCCACAGATCAATCTATCAGATAGGCAGTTTTCTTCTCCTCCATCGGATATCTAACTACTCGGCGCTGCAAATCATTAAAAGTATCTCGAGTACCCAGAGATATTTTAAGAAGTCTTGACTGAATTTCCTTTTAGCCCCTTTGTGCATGGTGTAGTTGTACTTTTAGTCGGTGATTAGTTCCCCTATCATGTTGTAGCATTCCCTCAGCTATGTCTGCCACAAACTTTATTTTATTATTCTCATATTCTGTTGTCTTCATTAGTGATGCCATTGCCTCATCATGTTCATCAATTCTCATTAATTGCCCTGCTACTGGATCTTCTTCCTGTGACTCCCCCAAATTCGGGTTACTTAACCCCCCGAGTTTAGTGCTCACGATCCACAATATAAATAACATTTAACTACTCATTTAATTATAAATAGGAGCATACACTTTATCAACTGATATAGTTAATACATTACCTTAGGTTCTCTAACCTTAACATTACAAACATACCCTTTAGTTATACAAAAAGGGTTCATAATATACAACATAATAATAATGTTCTTAATACTATGCCATCACTATGCCTTTGCCTTTGTTCTTCACAGCACCTCCTACCACTTCGTCCCTAGCTGAAAAGTTTTATTTAGCAAGGGTGAGCAACAAATTTGCCCCGCAAGTTAAGATATACAATGAATGTATAAGTATTAGAATAATAGACTATCTATTTTGATAGAATGACACCAAAGTTCGGGGAACTTTGAAATAGCTGAACAAATCTTTAATTACTAACAAGTCTTCTCGCAATCTATGTGACACAATAATTTGATAATGAAATAGTGCAACGCTTTCAAAGTTTCTACGATATTCTATTGAATAAACAAGAATCAATTCTACGCAATAACAAGGTGGAATATTTTCCAGATTTATGCTGAGCGATCCATTGGATCTAGAACTTCTCTTCTCGGGTATCTATCAAAGATTTACTTTGATATATACGCAGGTGTATCAGATAACCATAAAGATAAAATCATACCCCTCTGCAAGTATAACAAGTGATCAACTTTATTATACCATATATTATGCATAATACTTAAAATGTGCGCAATAGCCGAATATACGACCAAATATGTTCCCTTTATATAAAAGGTTGTTCTTCTCAGTCTTTGAATCAAAATTTGATTTAACAACGAAATACAATGATTTCAATATCTAATCACTTCTCTTCTCTTTTCTTCTCAAATCTATCAAGTTTTTTTTTCGATCTAGCTGGAACAACTGGCATTGATCTATCAATAATAATTGAATTCTCTTCTCTTCTCTTCTCGAACCTATCAAGTTCTAACAAATGTTCGTCTAGCCAAAATAATTAGCTAAGACATGTTTTAATACGATTAAACAATAGACAAAAATTAACTATACTATTTGAAATTAATAATAGCTTCTACAGATGTGAATATCCAGCAATAATTATTCTACAAGTATATTCTCAGAATCACTAATTCAATTTAAATTAATAAACATGCACTAACTGCGAATAATCTACAATAATTTCTTGGAAGTGGTCTAATTAACAATAATTAACCACCATAATAATTGAATGAATATAACTCAAGGTTGAGTTAAGGAAACTTGCCTTCCGCGTTGATTACTGCTACACAATATACTTATCTGCATTTGAAAGACCCAACATAATAACTCATAACACACAATACTGTAATTTACAGTCAATACTTCTCCTAGACACATCAGTGTTTATAATCTACATAAACACTTAACAAGTCTAATTAGTTTGGTCTGGTTGGACTTAGGTCTATTCTCGGTACCTTGGTCACCCTATCCGATAATTAACACTTGTATTGTCCATTAAGCTTGGTCTCTAAGCTTTAATATAATTTTAGATAAGTCAATTATCCTTTACAATATTTTTTGGAAGCTTTTAATAATTTATAAATAATTATTATAATTTAAAATAATTTTTCAAATACTTAAATCATTTTTAAATGATTTAATTATCAAATAATCTTATCATCATTAATATTTAATAATATAAAAATATTAATGTTATACTTGTCAAAACATTATAGTTATTATTAATAACTTAAAATATTTTTAAATCATCAATATTCTACTTAAATTATTTTTAAATTAATTAAAATTATTTTTAAACCATCACCATTAATATTTAAATATTAATAAAATTATCATCAAAATATTAAAAGTTATTAATTATAACTTAAAATATTTTTAAATCATTTTTAAATAAATTTTAAATTAATAAAATCATTTTAATTCATTTATTTAATATAATAATTAAATAAATCTAATATCATTAATATTAATTTATTAATGAGAATTCTCCAAAAATATTAAAAATTATATTTTATAATTCAAAATATTTTCTAACACTTTATTCACATTTAAAATGATTTTTAAATCAATAAAATCATTTTTAACTTATTTATTTAATACAATAATTAAATAAATCTAATATCATTAATATTAAATTATTAATGATAATTCTCTGAAAATATTAAAAGTTACATTTTATAACTCAAAATATTTTTAAACACTTTATTCTTATTTAAAATAATTTTTATAATATTAAAATTATTTTTTTCTAATTTATTTAATACACTAATTAAATAAATTAAATATTCTTAATATTCAAATAATTATAAATACTAATGAAAAATATCCCAAATAATTAAAAGTTATTTTTCAGAATTTAAAATAAATTTTAAAAATTATTTTTGTAATTTTTAGAATTTATTTTCTATTTTTAAGTATTTTCTAAAAATTTAGAAAATAAAAATATTTAAAACCGTCGCTGTAGCCCTTTAGCGACGCTTTCTGTCGTCTTAGGTGTTTTTGAGCTCAAGAACACTGACAGCCGGCAATATCAAGGGGTCAACTTTGACCGTCAATAATTCTCAGTCCAAAATGTTTCTGGGCAATCTCTAACCATAATCTTGTAGTGTTTATATAACACTACAAGAATCAACCATCAACAAAGTCATAACATAACTCAGATGCAAGATGCGAGCTTTCTAAGTCGCTGTCAGAACATTTCTGGGTTTTCCAGAAACCCAGATAGTTCGACTGGTCATCTTGCAGATCGATTATATACATGTTCTGGTCATCAAACAGGTGGGTTCTTGGTTCATACTTCTAGTACATATGACAAGGAACAACTAAATATCTTTATCTCAGTCCAACAACATCACATGTGCCAGATTTATCTCGGTCAAAGGATGTCAGAAAGTGTGTTCATCCATTTCTGGGTTTTTTTTTTCAGAAACGCGAAATCAGCGCGAGTGGCCTACTTTGACCACTTGCTACATCGATTTTGTTTACTGTTTGAACGTTCTAAAAGCATTAATCTATAGTCCAGTCAACAAGCTACAAACTAGATATCACAACATCATCAAAAAAATATAAAACCTGACAGATTAAGAAGCTTAAAAATGTTGTCAGACTCGGTTTTATACTTTCTGGGTTACCCAGAATTCTACTCGGTCATGGTCGGTCAACCGACTTTGACCGATTATAACTCAAAATCTGGACATCCAGTGACTACGATTCCAGTTCTAGAATAAAGTAATCATGCCAGACTACACATACAAAGCTTAAAACAACACCAAACAGTAACAAATAACAATCTACAGCCACTGACATATGGTTGTCAGACAATCATTTTTAGTTCTTGGACAGTTTTGAAAAACTTCAACTTTTAAGGTCTTTGATGCTATGGATCCATGATGGATCATCATACATCATCTAAAAACATCCTATAACACAAGATTAAACACTTAAACACAAAAGTTTTCTTAGCATACAAGATCAAAATAGGTTTTAAGGTTTATACCTTCTAGCCAAATCTTTGATCCTTGCCTTAACAATCTGATCAAGTTGTTTTAGAGGACTATATTGTGACTGATATACTAAGAAAATTTAGAGGTTTGGGTGAAAGAGAGAGTTGATGAGATCTTTGGAAAGAAATGAGCAAAAATGAGCACACTTTCTCTCTCTCAATCTTATATAATCTCTTGATGCAATGAATGATCTGATGTAGTTGTCATTTAGGGGCTGGTTTGCTGATATTTTAAGTCACATTGGTCAAAATAATTGGTGAACAACTAAAGGTCTTGGCCCTTTTTACAAGTAACCTAATAAAAATTTATAAAGGGCATTTTGGTCATTGTTCTTGTAATTTTAATGGCATGATGGTTAATTATCCAAACCCTTAGGGTTAAACCCTAAGGGTCTAATCCTTAGTTTTCACAAACTCCAATTCTAGAATTTTTTAATTAGGGTTTTAAAATAGAAATTAATATTTCTAAAGTAAAATTAGGGTTTTTCTAATTATATTAACGTTTACTAATCACTTTAGGGCTTACTAATTAGGATTAGGGTTTCCTAATTAGGGTTTAGAATTCCTGAATTTAAAATTAGGGTTTTTTGACTTTCGATTAGGATTCCTAACTATACATTAGGGTTTTTAATCCTAAGATTAGGGTTTCTAACCCCTTATTAGGGTTTACTAATATTGTACCTTATCCGATCAATCATTGATCAATAATTCTATACAGTATAAACAAGAACATATCAATACAATTATTAAAATTATATTTTCTATCAAATCCCTATCCGAACTAAGGTTAGGGTTTCTAAATTCTCAGTTAAGCACAACTCTACTCTTAATTCTCAGTCAATACATAAATTGACTCATTCTCTAAACTCGTATCACATATACACAGCACAATATTAAATGTAAATATTAAAATAAATAAAAAAAATATTCGTAAAATTCGGGTTATTCGAAATCCCGGGTTATCACACTTCCTCCTCAGCATCTAGTAGTTGTTGATCATGAAGCAATTCTTCATCCTCTGCATCACTAGCTATAAATGACTCAATTTGTGGTGGATTATTTACTAACATCATTTCTTCAGCACTGGAGTTGGCCATCTATAAAATAAAAACTCCTTTAATACTGGTATGGAAATTTACACAACATAATATTTTTAATGTTATTTTTATGTGTACTTTAAAATATTTTAGGGACTCGAAGACTATATACTAAGATTTTTCTTCCTCATATCTATAGCCTTAAGGCTCTGATACCAAACTTATAACGCCCCCATATCTATACTCTCACGGTATCTAATATGGTGCTTACTATGAATCAATATATATAACGCATTTAAATTTATACACCCATGGTATCTGATTATATGCTTATATCTAATTAAGTGACTATACAATTTATAACCAGATATAATTCTCATAAATCCAAAATTCACAGTATCCCATAACAGATGACAAATCTTAAGAGAACTATTACTGTGTTTGAATACCCTCACTTTGATATATGAACTGTATCTGTGAATAGGATCTATCTATCCAAAATTCAGAGTATCAGTAATAACATAAACAGTCCATATTACCAGTACCCTCACCCAGATGTATAGTCCATGCCATGCGAATTTATACTATCGTATCGATAGTAACTATCTATCAAAAAACAAGAGTATGAATAACAACATGAACAGTCCATGCTATTAATACCCTCACTCAGATAAATAGTTCCCAAGGATCTCAAACTAGATTTGAAGAATTCTAAGTTACATCTATATATGTAAGAAAACACGGTTGCGGAAATAAAAGATATTATATATAAATATTAGGGTTCGATTACATGATTCTCATAAAGAGTTTCTTATTACAAAGTATTCAACTAAACATGAATATAAGCTAATCTAAGCAAGGACACTTCCCTTTATCTACTCCAGATGTTCCAGGGTTTCCATCTAATACTGCAAAGGAAATAATTTACAAGGGTGAGCTATGACATGCTTAGCAAGTTTTATATTTATAACAATATATGATTTGAAGAAGTATAACAATTCCAAATTTGACTGATAGTTGTTACCATTTTTTGGATTTTTTTTTCAACCATTTCTGGACTTTTTATTTTTGTCAATCACATAGACTTAGAAATTTTGTATAGATATGAGATAGGGGATCAACCTATTCAATATCCTAGGAGTATGCATCTCATCCTACCAGTGCTAATGTCATTATATTATTGACCAAATCTTGATCCCTTATGGGATACCCAACTTCAGTATAGGATGTCTTATAAAAATAATTTGGTTTGACACAACAGTTAATGCTCAATAAACAATATCATATGAATAAACAATTTATTTTGTAGTTATGCTGAAGCTATAACAATAACCTTACAATAAGAGGTAATTCAAATTTAGGTGTAGTATATCATATCAACAATATTTCAAGATAAAAATCTTGTTTAAAGAATAACAGGGTTGTGTTTACCAAACTTATGAAAATAATTAGGGTATAAGAAACTTGCCTGAGCGTAGATCAGTCAAGTTATGCTACTCAGTTTGTTTAGTAAACACCTACGATGATCATTAATATAAATCTAACACATTATTATTAATAACAATACTCAAATACAACATTTACATATGATCGAGTTATGTTTGATAAGGTTTCGGTGTTCAATGACCTTACCGAGTATTAAATAAGTTGATATATCGACTAATTTTTATTTATAAGCTTTATTATATATTTAGATAATTTTTATATCCATTATAATAATTTCCTAAAGCTTATAATAATTTTTAAGTATTTATTTATCCCTTAAATGATTTTTAAATCATTTATTTCTATTTTTAAATAATTAATATTTACTTAGAATTTTACAAAAACTTTGTTTATTATTTTTAAATAATTTACATCCATTTATTATGATTTTTATATCATTAATATCATTTTTAGTAATTATTTATTATTTATAAGTAATTATTCTAATTACTTTATTATTAACTTAATTATTAATAATATCTAAATAAAAATAAAATATTTATTAAATTTATGCAAAACTATCAAAAGTTAATTATAATAATTTAATATAACTTTTAAAACTATTTTTGTATTTATTTATATTTATTTATTAATTATTTCTAATTTTTTATAAATTAATTTCTAAAAATAATTTTCTTACTGTCGCTAAAGCCCTATAGTGACAGGAAGTGTCGCTATAGGTGTTCTTGAGTTTATGGGTTTCGTGTTTCGGTCAGTCATGGTCGAGGGACCATTTTGACCACGATTTATCTTGCTATTGTTAATGATTCTGAGTTTGGACAAGTATTAGTGTTATAGTACTCATACAGTAGTACAACATCATATAAATTTCATGCTTTAACCTACATATATGGGAGCTGTCGTTGATACTCCTAAATTAACCTCACTTTTACTTCACAATTTATAATAATTAGCACAATAGCAAGTAAGGATCGATCCCACAGAGAGTAAAGTTGTTTTAGAATTATTCTACTATTTAAACAGAAAATAAAGATGGGGGTTTTTGAAAATTATTTGTAAACTAAGAGAACAAGAATTAATGATGAAATTAACCAAATATGTAAAAAACTTCAGTTCTGCAGTTCAGTTTCGCCAAGTACAATAATTAATTAATCAAGTTATTATTATTTTTCCTTCAATGAAATTATTAGCCCTAGATAACAATAAGCTCTGCTATTCGAAACTCTCCGTAGATTATCTCTGTATGAAACAAGCTCTCCACCAGATTCTAACTAGCATACAACCTAGAACAAGCTCTCTAGATTTAATATGATAGAAGCATTAAGAAATAGAGAATTAGGCTAATCCAAGCAACAAACACATAAGCTCGATTTGTTTAACTTGTTTTCTGATAATCTTAGTAATAAACAAAAGCTTGTCCACAATTATTATTACTAAGTTGCTACTTATGATAAAGACATATATCAATTACACGTAATACTAATCTTAATCTAGCATATGATAATGATCAAACTAATTCAATTGGCCATATTAAATTAATTAAATCAATTAACATGCAATCAATGAAAACAGATTATCAGAAAAAATTTCACATAAGAAGAAATAAATAATAATACTCAATTAATCAATTACTTGTAACAAGGATTCACCTCCCTTTAGAACTGAATAAAAAGAACTAGCCTGACATGCTCTTGAGTCTGCACTCCAATAGATGATAGTTGATTATTGAATGAATAAAATCATGACTAACATTCTCTATTTGTAGTGCTAGACAAAGTCCTAAATCCTATAGGAAGTAGAAATCCAAACCCTAAAAGGAATTACAGATTACACCAATTTCCATAAAGAAATAGAATTCAATTTGGAAATAAATCTTAGTCTAAAAGAAATCCTAATTACAATAGAATTATAAAAATTAATCTTCTAGAATCCAAAATTCAGAATTGAAATTGAAAATAAATTCCACAATTGCCATGTGCTTAAACTCATTGCCGTGTGAATCCAAATCCATTTATGATACTAATTGTTGAATTCTTGATTTGCTAGGAATCCCGTAAACCTCCAATTTATTTCCAAAATCATGAAACCCCTTCAATTGAACCTAAAATAAAAATATAAGAATAATGAGTTTATTTAGGCACAAAATAAATACAAAAGATTAAGTATTAAGGAATAAAAATATAGCATATTTCATACTCATCAAATTCCCCCACACTTATCTTTTTACACGTCCTCGTGTAAACCAAAAATTTGATTTCTAGAAAAATTCTATTCAACCATAATGTCAAAAGATTTCAAGGTACAAATCATGATTATCAACACTAAATTTGCAAAAATCTAATCAACGCCTTATCAATCAACTCACAATTACCAACCTTACCATTTCACCAATGAATTTCACTAAATCAAACTGTAGCCACATAAGTAACTTTCCCAAAATCATCATACTTACTCAACTTAGTTACCATGGAGCAAAAATCATGCACACTAACTCTTAACCAGGAACAAATTTTTCTTGCTTTTTAAGTTTTTTTTCATAGAACCTTTTTGTTTAGCACAGATGAATGTATTTTCATGCTTTTCTCGTATACTTTTTTTTGTATACTTTTTTTTTTCTTGACATGTGCAATGTCTCCTTTTCTTAGGCTTTTCAGAGTTACCCATTAGCGATCTTTCCACCAACGACTCCCAAACCAGATGATCTTAGGGCGCTAGGTGTAGAGACACCCCTAAGGGCTTACTTATTCAAGTAACAAAGGCCACAAAAGTCGACTAGTCAAACTGCTTTTATCCATCGCACTTTTCAACATGAATACCGATGCTTCCCGAGGCTTAGATACCCAGTTATATCGCACAATGGACATTGAAGCATATTTTCAATTTTCATTCTTTTTTCATTCTTTTTTTTTTTTCATTCATCATTTTTTTACATGGTTCTGCACAACATAAGCAAGTTAAACAGTTCGAAGTCATGAAATCAGTGCACATAGACAACTCCACAAATAACTTAGTCAAATAAACATGATTCTCATATTCAAGTACTTATGTATCACAAATTCAATTCAAATTAATTACTATGGATCATGGCTTAGTTGTCATCACTCATTAACAAATGAAGCATCAAACAGATTCTGAATTTTAGCATTAATTTTCAATCTTTGACTTTAACCTTCGAACACATAGGCAAATAGAACCATGGAACCCAAATATTTTTTTTTATTATTATTTTTTTTCCATCAAAATTATATTATTTTTCCTACATAATATAAAACCTAAATCTCTCTCCTCCCCCCCCCCCCACACTCAAACCTTACATTGTCCCCAATGTAAGAAAATCATGCAACGAAGAAAATACTACTAGCGAACATGCAATAATAATAGTAATAATAAAAAACTAAAAAGTAAAGGGATAGAAAAATCAAATCTGAGATCTTGGGTTGCCTCCCAAGCAGTTGCCCTTGTTTATTGTCATTGGCCTGACATCATCCTTCTCATCCTATGTAATTGGACTTGTGAACTTCAAGTGGACTGGTAACAGCTTCAATTCTTCATTAGGAGCATCCTTCAAATCCTGATTTGCTCCATTCCAAAAACTGTAACATGGTCCCTTAGGACTCTCAGCAATTTTTCTTCCTGCACCTTGGTTAGATTACTAGCAATAATTACAGGCAAAGTGTCATTAGTCCCCAAATATGCATATTTCAAATGAGCAGGTAATTGTTTCAATTCTAGAGTTGGGGCTTGTACAACATAAGGTAATAACTTTTTATGTGAAACAGGAAATTGAATAGCATGTACTGCTAACTTATTTGAGAATTTTGGCAATGAATGTAATGCAGCTACATTCTCCTTCAATTCCTGGGTTTGCACAATCTCTCCTTCCCTCATGGCATCATAGATGTTAAACTGGATTTTCTCGCCATCAAACTCCATAGTCAAGGTCCCATTATGCACATCAATCATGGTTCTTGCTGTTTTCAGGAAGGGTCTTCCTAACAAGATGTGGGAAGGATTTGGTGATGTATCATCTTCCATATCCACAATGTAAAAATCTGCAGGAAAGATTAGTTCGTTCACCTGCACTAGGACATCTTCAATTACCCCTCGGGAGTAAGTGTTAGTACGATCAGCCAATTGAATAATCACACCAGTATTTTTCAAAGGGCCTAGATTTAAGGAAGCATAAACAGATAAAGGCATAACATTAATCGAAGCTCCTAAATCTAGCATGGCTTTTTCAAATCTGGTGTTTCCTATTTTGCATGGGATTGTGAACATTCCTGGATCCTTACATTTAGGAGGCATTTTTCTTTGAAGAACAGCAGATACATTTTTTCCGACTGTGACTCTTTCATCGTTTTGTAATTTTCTTTTATTAGTGCATAATTCTTTTAAAAATTTAGCATACCGTGGCACTTGTTTAATTGCATCAAGGAGAGGGATGTTCACTTCTACTTTTCTAAAAGTTTCCAAAATTTCTTTTTCTTTTTCATCTCTCTTTGAGGTTTTAGAATTTCTTGGAGGAAAGGGAAGAGGAATGTTTTTAAGCTGATTAGGAGGGTTAGGTTGTACCTTGGATTTTTCTATTTCCTCCTTAGCTGATTCCTCTTCAAACTCTACGGGGGTCGGTGGTGTATCCAACTGTGTTTCATTCCGCAAAGTTATGGCACTTGCATTCTCCCTTGGGTTGACTATTGTTTGAGATGGTAATTTTCCTGAGCATCTGGATTCCAATATCCCCACAGTTGTAGCCAGTTGTCCTACTTGGTTCCTCAAAAATCTTGAACTGAAGTTTTTGTCTCTTGCTGGAACTACTGTGTCTGATTCATGAACTGTTGTGTTTGTCCCATGAATTGTTGTGTCTGTCCCATGAATGCTTTGAACATATCCTCCAACGATGTTCCAGTAGGTGCAGGGACTGCTTGCTTCGGTTGATATTGAGGTTGGGCTGGTTGGAAGCCTTGTTGCCTAGGTGGAAATGCAGGTGGTGCCGCTTGCTTACTCCCATAACTCAGATTTGGATGATCCCTCCATCCTGGGTTATATGTGTTTGAGTACGGATCATACTTTTTCTGAGGTGGTGGCTGATAATTTCCCATTGCATTAGCTTGTTGCATAGCCTCATCATCTTGTAATGTTGGGCATTCATCTGTATTGTGATTTAGTTGTAGACAGATGCCACAAACCTTTACAACTGGCAGTTGACCTGTAGTTAATTGTCTAACCATAGCAGTTAATTCAGAAATTTGTTGACCATAATCACAAGTGCTTACCTCGCTTACCCTTACTGGTGCATGATTTGTTCTAGTGCCATATTGTTGCGAGTTTGCTGCCATGTTTGCAATTAAAGCCCTTGCAGCCTCTGGGGTCTTGTCAACTAGTGCTCCTCCGCTAGCTGCATCGATCATGCTTCTATCCATCGGTACCAACCCTTCGTAGAAATACTGGATCAGGTGTTGTTCATCTATTTGATGCGGTGGACAGCTGGAACAAAGCTTTTTGAATCTTTCCCAATACTCGTATAGTGTCTCCCCACTGAATTGTCTAATCCCACAGATCTCCTTCCTTATGTTGGCTACTCTTGAGGCTGGAAAGTATCTCTCCAAGAATAACTATTTCATATCATTCCAAGACTGGATTGAACCTGAGGGTAGGTAGTACAGCCAATCCTTTGCCAGATCTGCTAGGGAGAATGGGAATGCTCTCAGCTTGATTTGTTCTTCGGTGATTCCGTGTGGTTTCATAGTGGAGCACACCACATGAAATTCCTTCAGATGTTTGTAGGGGTCCTCACCTGTAAGACCACGAAAAGTAGGCAATAAATGGATTAGTCCGGATTTAAGTTCAAATGCAGCATCTAAATTAGGATATTCAATGCACAAATGTTGTTGATTTAAATTAGGAGTTGTCAACTCCCTGAGAGTTCTATTGTTGTTTGGAATCGCCATCTCTTCTTCTTTGTCGGATTCGTTGGATAATAATTCCAAAGCTAAGTTGAGGCCTGGTGATGATGCAGAAGCCTCGTCTATATCTGCAGAAGACTGTTGAACTTTAAGTTTTTTCTACTTTAGCCTCCTTGCAGTTTTCTCAATCTCTGGATCAAAATCTAATATAATAGCCTGAGAAGATCAAGTCATAAAACAGGAACAAAATAAATAATAGAATAAAAATAAAATGCCAAATTACTCCCCGGCAACGGCGCCAAAATTTGGGAGCTGTCGTTGATACTCCTAAATTAACCTCACTTTTACTTCACAATTTATAATAATTAGCACAGTAGCAAGTAAGGATCGATCCCACAGAGAGTAAAGTTGTTTTAGAATTATTCTACTATTTAAACAGAAAATAAAGATGGGGGTTTTTAAAAATTATTTGTAAACTAAGAGAACAAGAATTAATGATGAAATTAACCAAATATGTAAAAAACTTCAGTTCTGCAGTTCAGTTTCGCCAAGTACAATAATTAATTAATCAAGTTATTATTATTTTTCCTTCAATGAAATTATTAGCCCTAGATAACAATAAGCTCTGCTATCCGAAACTCTCCGTAGATTATCACTATATGAAACAAGCTCTCCACCAGATTCTAACTAGCATACAACCTAGAACAAGCTCTCTAGATTTAATATGATAGAAGCATTAAGAAATAGAGAATTAGGCTAATCCAAGCAACAAACACATAAGCTCGATTTGTTTAACTTGTTTTCTGATAATCTTAGTAATAAACAAAAGCTTGTCCACAATTATTATTACTAAGTTGCTACTTATGATAAAGACAGATATCAATTACACGTAATACCAATCTTAATCTAGCATATGATAATGATCAAACTAATTCAATTGGCCATATTAAATTAATTAAATCAATTAACATGCAATCAATGAAAACAGATTATCAGAATAAATTTCACACAAGAAGAAATAAATAATAATACTTAATTAATCAATTACTTGTAACAAGGATTCACCTCCCTTTAGAACTGAATAAAAAGAACTAGCCTGACATGCTCTTGAGTCTGCACTCCAATAGATGATAGTTGATTATTGAATGAATAAAATCATGACTAACATCCTCTATTTATAGTGCTAGACAAAGTCCTAAATCCTATAGGAAGTAGAAATCTAAACCCTAAAAGGAATTACAGATTACACTAATTTCCATAAAGAAATAGAATTCAATTTGGAAATAAATCTTAGTCTAAAAGAAATCCTAATTACAATAGAATTATAAAAAATAATCTTCTAGAATCCAGAATTCAGAATTGAAATTGGAAATAAATTTCACAATTGTCATGTGCTTAAACTCATTGCCGTGTGAATCCAAATCCATTTATGATACTAATTGTTGAATCCTTGATTTGCTAGGAATCCCGTAAACCTCCTCCAATTTATTTCCAAAATCATGAAACCCCTTCAATTGTACCTAAAATAAAAATATAAGAATAATGAGTTTATTTAGGCACAAAATAAATACAAAAGATTAAGTATTAAGGAATAAAAATATAGCATATTTCATACTCATCAATATAACAAGAAGTTATAGAGGCTCAAAGTCACTGTTAGAGTTATTCTTGAGTTTCTGGGTAACCTAGAATAGTGGTCATGGTCGGTCAACGATTTTGTGGCTTTCATATCTCTGATTATGTGTAATAGATTTGTGTTGTGTTTGTTGTAATATATAGTATATATGTTAAGGTACATATGTATAACATTGGTTTGGACAAAGCATAATTCTAAGGTCTCGATCTTTGCTGGTCAAAGTACAGCTAACAGTTGTTCTTCGCGTTCATCGATTTTCTGGGTAACCCAAAAAACTTGATCAAGCTTGGTCAACGACTTTTGACCATTAATTTCAGTAATCCTATTAATTGGTTAAGTAATCTATGATCATATATATGTTGTATGTATACCAAGTATTGATCTATTACAACAAGTTATAAAAATAACAAACAGAAAGTGATTAAAAGGCAAGTCAAAGTAGCCGGCATAACCTGTTCTTGAGTTTTCTGGGTAACCCATAAAATAGAATTTCGTGATCGGTCAACCACCTTTGATCACCTATATCTTGCAATATATGATTCTATTGAACCTGTTTTCTTTTCCATATTAAAGACCTCATAACAGACTACGAACAACATACAACTAACATACCTAACAATTAACATACACGAATCTACAAGCTCTGACATTCGACTGTCAGGCTTACTTTTCCAAAATTTCCAGATTACTAAAAACACTAATTTGAGGCATCTAGATGTTATGAAAACATATTTTATCAACCTAACATACTTTCTAACATACTAATGTATAATTCTAAACATCTAAGCAATAATTTGAACAAAGCATCAAAGATCTAGATATGAATTAGGGTTTGCACCTTTCTTGCTTGATTTTTGGATTCTGGCTTCTGAATTGGTTGCTGCTATCACTAAGGCTTATTTAGGTATGAAATATGAGTGTATAGGCTTATAGAACTCGTGAATTTGAACTAAAATTTGGCTACTATTTATAGAATTTCTAGGTTAATGTTTTTGTGTCATTTTCACCTACTTGCCCCCATAAATATCTGATTTAATGACTCTACTGGTGCTTGGGAGTTACAAGCATGTCATGTGTAGCCTAGGAACTTGCATTGGTGACTCCTAACCTAGTTGTGAGCTAGTTAGGTTAGATTCGTAGCTTAATTATGCCATAATCTTCACTAATCTTGATTATGGTTTTGTTTTTAATGATTAAGGTTGTTTAATGATGTTTATTATTACCTAATTGAAGTTTAGTAATCAGGATTAGGTGTTAGGATAACCTAATTAGGGTTTAGTCTAGCTAATTAGGGTTAGGGTTTACAAATTAAGGTTAAGGTATGTAATATAGGGTTAAGGTTTGTAATCTAGGGTTCCTAACCTTGATTTTAAACAAATCCCAACAAGCACGACAAAGCGTTTTGTCAGTGTAAGCACGATTAAAGCAGCTTGTCAAAATAAAAATACCAAAAAGTCCGTTTTCAGAAGAAAAGTTTTAAGCACGAGGTATCAAGCACGTCAATTTTTGGATAAAAATTTATTTGACCAAATTTATTAAATAGAGTATATATTAACTCAAAACACTTTCAGAACGGAGTGATTTTATTAATATAACTGAATTTTTCATATCCGAATCTTATTAGGGTTTTAGGTTTTTACAGTTTTTGTCAGCAGATGACTTGACCTGGATTTATGATTGTTGGACTCGTCATGAGAGGGCTAATTTTTTGACTAGCCATCCGGGTCGATCTTTAAAATATTCTGCATGGTTAGAGGCAGATATTTCAATGGTTATGGTTGTTCACTTAGAGATGAGTATTAATACTGACGAGGAGGAGCCTATGGAGGACCCTGATTCTCCTACCGAGGATGAGTTATTTGCTGGTCTGACTGTAGCTCTGGTCAGTGACACCCCTAGCCCTCCTGATGCACCACTTGTAGAGTATTTAGAGAAGAGGCTACATCTTATGACATTTGAGAGGGATTAGACTAGGGCCCTAAAGTTGACAGCCCTTTCTGGCCGAGATGTTGCTTTTATTAAGCGAGATGATGCTTGAGCTACTCGGGATGCAGCTTTTGTTGTGCGGGATGATGCTCGAGCAACTTGGGATGTAGCTTTTGTTGAGAGAGATGAGGCTCGAGCTACCCGGGATGCTGCTGTTGTTGATAGTACTGCACTTAGATCCTACACGGTTAACATTGTTACAGATATGAGTGCATTCATAGATGATCATGGTAGCACTATGTAGATGGCTGTGGATCTACTGGCTCGCATGGAGACCTTAGGGCATGATATTATAGATTCGCGTCCATCTTTTGAGAGGGACGCCATGTTGAACTTGTTGGCCCGTTTATCTACGGGTTTATAGACTAGCTTTAATTTTCTTGCATAGACTAGGTTAGCCATTTTTATCATGCAAATGATACATTGTATATATCAAACAACATTATATGGCAAGGAAATATATTTTGATTCACTTCCCTTTTAGATATGTCTTGTCACTTGCTTGATAGTTTCCATTTTTGTTATGACTTGCCATCTTGATGTACCCCGAACTTCTCCTTGATGGATTACCCTTGAGATATCCTAGGATCTCATAGAATGGGTCGTTGATCTTTATGCTTTTCTGGTGTACCAACTTTTGGTTTCTTGGAACTGGTCTTTGGATATGGTTAAGGTTTAGGCAAAGTGGATGGCTTTCTTTCGAGGGTTCAACTGCACCACAGATGGTTGCCTACGTACTCCTGGAGGGAGATCAGGTCTTACATAGTTCAGGCTTGGCTTGAATGGTTTGAAACTGGTACTTTAGAGTTGAGTATTCTGGGGATTTTAAAGGTGTTTATTTTGATTGATGGGATTTTGGGTTTTTTTTTGTTTGGTTTGACCTCACCATAGATGGCTACCTACGTACTCCCATTGATGAGGGGAGATCATGTCTTTCGTAGTTCAAGCTTTAAAGTGAAAACCTGAATTTACTTGTTTGATTGATTTTTTTTTCAGGACAAGGATGGTGGTTTGCAAGCATTTCAGACATAGTACCTCTTCACGGTGTCTGAGTTCATAAGATGGGGAAATTCTTCGCCATCCATTTCTTGCAGTTTGAGGGCTCCTCCCATCAATACTTCCTTGACAATGAAAGGGCCTTCCCAACTCGAGGCGAACTTTCCTTTGGCTTCATCATGATTGGAGAGGATCTGTTTTAACACTAGGTATTCTCTTTAAATTGTCAGAGTCGGACTTTCTTGTTGTATGACCAAGCAATCCTCTACTGATATAGGTGACCATAAAAGATGGTTGTAGCCCCCCTCTCATCTATCAGAGATAGCTGGTGGTATCGGTCTTGCAACCATTGATCTTCATCCATATGAGAATTCATCAACACTCTTAACGACTCCATTTCTACTTCTATGGGGAGTACTGTTTCCATGCCATAGACAAGTGAGTAGGGGTAGCCCCAGTAGACATGCGCATTGATGTTCTATAGGCTAGTAGAGTTAGAGGCTATAAGTCAGGCCATCCTTTATGATTGGCGGATATCTTTTGCATAATTTACTTGATATTCTTGTAGGCTGCTTTGACCGCACCATTCATTTTGGGATGAAAGATGACGGAGTTAAGATGTTTGATATAGAATTTACTGCATATTTCCTTCATTATCTGGTTGTTCAGATTCTTGGCATTGTCTGATACGATCACCTCCAGTTGTCCATATCGACAAATGATATTGTTTCTAATGAAACCAATGATTACCTCTTTGGTGACTTTGGGAAAAGAGGTTGCTTCTACCCATTTGGTGAAGTAATCAATCACGGTAAAGATGAATCGATGACCATTGCTGGCTTTGGGTTCTATTAGCCCAATCACGTCTATACCCCACAGTGAAAAGAGCCACGGCGAGCTCATACAATGCAATTCATTTGGAGGAGCGTGGATGACATTTCCATGGACTTGGCATTGATAACATCTGCTGATGTGATCATCACAGTCGGCTTTGAGAGAAATCCAATAATGCCCCATTCTTAATATATTCTTGGCAAGTAAAGGACCGCTCATGTGTGGACCACATACTCCACCATGGACTTCATCCATGAGTCTTTAGGCTTGATCTTTGTCCAGTTATCTCAAAAGGCCTATTCCAGCATCCCTTTTGTAAAGTGCGTCTCCGCCCAAATAGAATTTCAGGGCCATTTTATGGATTCTCTCTCTTTCAGCTTGACTTGACCCAGCGGGCATAGACCCATCTTGAAAATATTCTTTGATATCCTGATACCATGGCTGTTTGATGGGAGGCAGTTCATCTGATACTTCTCCACTACAATTTCCATAGGCAGGTGCCTTTTGGCTTGCAAATTTGATATCTGGGATGCCTCCTCTTTCAGATATATGGATTAAGGAAGCCAGGGTTGCTAGTGCATCTGTGAAATCATTCTTTTTCCGAAGGATGTGAATGAAGGTTATTTCTTCGAACTTTATAGCCATCTTGATAACCTGCCGATGGTAAGGCAGCAAATGCAATTCTTTGGTATGATATGTCCCAGTGGTTTGCTTGATGATCAGTTCCGAATCCCCAAAGACTAACAACTATTTGATATCCATGGATTGAGCCAGTTTCAATCCAATTATACTGCCTTCATACTCAGCTATGTTGTTGGTGTTGAAAAGCTACAGTTTGATGGCCATGAGATATTGTTCTCATATGATAGATACAAAAACTGCCCCTGTTCCGGCCCCTTCCATGTTTACGGCTCCATCAAAAATATAATTTCCAAGATCAGACTGTATTTTCCTGATGGATTTGTTGAATTGTCATTATTCCTTCATCCGGGAAATACGTTTTCAGGGGTTCGAAATTCCCTGATGGTGCTTCGGCCAATTGATCCATAATTCCTTGACCTTTGATGGTCTTTTGAGTCACATAGATGATGTCAAATTGTTAGAGGATCAACTGCCACTTGGACAATCGACAATTTAACATAGGTTTGTTGAATACGTACTTCAAAGGATCCATGCGGGTTATGAGATAGGTTGTGTGCCCATGAAGATAATGTTGCAATCTCATGGCGGCCCATGCTAACGCATAACAAATCTTTTCAATCAAAGTGTACTTCTGCTCGCTGCTACTGAATCTTTTGCGTAGGTAATAAATAGCTCTTTCCTTGCCTCTATCGTCTTTTTGCCCCAGCGTACAGCCCATGGCATTGGCATTGACAAATAGGTACATAAACACAAGAATCTTATCCCTTGGGGGTACCAAGACAAGAGCTTCCACCAATTGCTTTTCGATGGAGAGGAAGGCTTTTTGACACTCTTCATTCCACTTCATGGAGGAATTTTGCTTAATAGATTAAAAATGGGCTCACACGTTGCCGTGAGTTGAGATATGAATCTGCTTATGAAATTGATTCTCCCCAGAAATCCCCGTATCTCTTTTTTTTATTTGGGGCACGGGTATCTCAGTGATTAATTTTTGCGGGATCCAGCTCAATGCCTCTGTTACTCACTGGAAATCCCAACAACTTGCCTGATTCGACACCAAAGGCAGACTTGGCCAGATTCAGCTTCAAGTTATATTTGCACAATCGGTTGAAAAGCTTTTTGAGATAGTTGATATGTTCATCTTCCTTTTGGAATTTAATGTTGATGTCATCCATATAGACCTTTATTTCTTTATGTATTATGTCATGAAAAAAGGCCATCATGGCTCGCTGATAGGTGGCACTATCATTAATAAAGTTGAAAGATAAACGTCTCTAACAAAAGGTTCCACAGGGAGTGATGAAGGCTATTTTTCCCTGTCCTCTTCAGCAACCTCTGAACTCCACATCCGGGTTAATACCAATGACTTACATATAGATCAAAAGTTTGGTATCAAAATTCAGGGTTTCAGGCCATTTCTGCTCAATCGCGTAGAACCGCGTAGAACCTTTTTCTCTGATTTGACTTTTTAGCTTTTGGGAACTCTGTTGTAACTCAAATTTGATTGAGCTGGAGGGAGTGGGACCCACCCTAGGTGGCCGCAGGTAGACCCGCGACTACCGCATATATATTTACTCCCCCCGTTCCTTTCACTAGTTATTTTTAAGTTGAATTGTACTGAAAAATCCAAAATTCTTCTTTAGATCTACTGAGTTCGGGCTGCTTTTTGCAAAATCTGTCACCGTACAAACATTCTACACTACTCCGATAACGTTTACGTCCTTTCTTTTCAAGTTTTGACCATTAGAACGTTAGATTTCATCTAAAATGCTTCTAAACACAATATAGTGAATATGCATGCTCGTATGACTTGATAAAAATTATTAAACTCAGTAAATGTTCATATTTTACCAAGTTGAACATACTGATGTGAAAAAACTAAATTTTGGGACAGTCATTTGGCACCCTTTTTTGCTAGTTTATTCATCCTATTTGAGGAGAAATGAGCACAGGTTTTTAAATAAAGTACACATGGTAATTTGGCTGGCATGGTGACTTACTTTTGATGTTTAAAATTTATCTCTTGATGTTGGGTTAGTGTGTTACTGAATGGCCACCTAATCATGCCTATGTGCATGTGGATAGTCCATTTTACAAAGGAGACTCTGGCAAAAAAAATTCATGAGCCTTAGATTTTAATGAACATGCAATTTTAACTCTATTGTGGATGTATGTTAACACAATGCATGCTTTAGGATTTAAATTAGATAGGAAGCAATGATTTAACTTCAATAAGCTTTAAGTTTGAAACTTACCTCACCCTTTTTGAGGTGATTTGGAGACTTTGTTCAGATTATGGATCCAGACCAGCTAAGTAGCTCTCATAAGGCCTCCACAGGTTTGAGGAGGAGAGCTTCTAATGTTCCTCAGCCGCGTCCAGCCTGACAACCTCGCTGGTTCACTGAGTCAGTGATTCTCCTTATCCGGGTTGAGAGGCCGGATGTCGTGGATGAAGAGGATGATGTTCCTATTGAGGACCCAGCTCCTTCTACTTCTGTTCCCCTCCGGGAGCTTCCAGCTATTAATGTGATGACTCCAAATCTTTTGGATGATTTGAGTCATCATCCCTCGATCTACCTTCATGCGAATGAGGTAATAGCCGTTTCCATCTTTACCTTTTTTCTTTTCCCACTTTTGGGGTAAGGGTTTTGATCTTTATTTACAATTTGATGCAGGTTCTCGACTTTACTCAACCTAGAAGGAACTGGTTTAGCATTCATTCCTTGTACCAGACCCTCCATCCAGAGTACCGGGAGATCGTCCATTCATGGGGCTTTCAGGCTTTCTTTTCAATTCCTTCATATCGCTGTCCTTGGGGTTATCTGAGGGCTTTGTCTGAGCATTGGTTTCACCAGACTCAGCCTCTCTATTTACTAGATTTCGAGGTGATGATGTCATCGATGGGCTGACTATTCATCACTGAGTTGGAGTTTACAGGGGCGTCGGTACCTTTGGTGGCTGACATTTCACCAGCTACAGTTCAATCCCTTTTGGGAGTTCCTGCCCTGGCCCTCAAGGGTCAGACAGTTTGCTCTGGGCCCTTGAGCGTGGATGTCACGAGTGGGGCTCTGACTGAGCCTCCGTCTGATGATCAGAGGGTTAGATATCGCATTCTTCGGTAATTGTTCCTGATCATCATCAGGGGTTATTTCCTAGCGCACAACTCCTCAACGATTTCTTTTGTCGTGGTCAGCGCCACTCGCAATGTGCATCACATCCAGAATTTTGACTGGGTCTCATTCACCTTTGCCTACTTTCTGCGTGGGATACGCCTACGGTCAGAGGTTGTGACAGAGGCTTGGCTAGGTTTTTACCCATTTTTGCTGGTGAGTAATTTTTCTTTATCTTCTGATTTTCCCCCCGCTCGGGTTGTCAATTTTCATAACTGATGACATTTAATTTTTTCATTTTTAGTTTTGGACATATGAGAGGCTCCCTTGCCTTCATCCCGTGACTACATTAGGTCTGGAGACCTATCCACAGGGACAGCGATGACATCACTCCACTCTTACAAAGGTTCCTATAATAGAGGGGTTTACCCATTATCATTTACAGTTGGAGTTATTGACTGCTGATGTTATTACGTGGGTTCCCTACACCGAGGAGCATTTGTTAGTAGGTTTTGAGGGTGGCTTTCTGACCGGGGTAGAGTATGTGTTATCCACCCGTAGGATCCCTCTCCTGACTGATGGAGGTTGGGAGCTCTATTTGGAGAGTGTGTTATCAGGAGCATCACAGGGGAGATTCGTATTCCATTCTCTCCTCCTACTAGATGATGTTGGCTTTTATCTCAACTGATGATCAAAATTCCTCTGATGGGATTAGATGGCTTCACTTTATCAAAGGGCCATTTTACTCAGGAGGTTTTCTACCACTGGTGGTTCCCTCGCACCATTGGGGCTCAGACCCGCGCCACTCAGTTCATGGGGGATATAGTTCTTGGGTCTGTGATGATGATACACTGGATTGTCTGTGTTCAAGAGCCCACTCAGTTGGCGCAGATTGATAGCTTGACCCAAAGGTTGGATCGGGCACATTTTTTCGTTAGACACCTTGGCAGAGATCCCTTAGAGGAAGATTTTTTCGATCCATCTATCTTTGGTATTGGCTCCTCAGGTGGCCCATACTCTAATATCTTTACCGGTGAAGATCCCCCTTTGTATCGACCTAATGTTCCATCTGACAGAGATACAGAGATACAGTGACTCAGGAGGAGTTACAGCAGGTTGATCGATTGGATGATGTGGACATCATATATTTCTTTTGATAGATTTCTCATTATTTCTTTTGATAAGACTCTGTTGGATATCGGGCGGCTGTGCCCCATTTCTCGTTATATCTTTTGATAGGCCTCTGTTAGATATTGGGTGGTTGTGCCCCATTTCCCTATATTTTTTATTTTTTAGTTGTATAAAGAGATGATGCATTTAATTTTTATGATGATGTATTTAGGACTGTATATAAAATGCCTTTTATTCTTCGCATCATATTGTCATTTATCATCGTTATTTATCATGATGAATGCATTATGTCATGAATATGCATTCATATAGGAGAGTTTAGCATTGATCCCTGGATGGTCTTATAATACGGTTCTACAGATGTCTTCATCTACCGTCAGTTAGATTGAGCATATCCCACCCACACTGATAGCCTCTTCTCTGAGATTATGGTATGACAGTTTGTTTCCCACAAATCAGATGATAGTTGATCAGCTATTGAGGCATTCTATGAACCTTTTGATGTTTCACATACCCTTTGGGCTTTGTAGATGGCATGATATCTTGTTGGATACCCGAGAAATAGGTTTCTAGATTTACGATCCATGAGCTGACTCCTATGTTGGAGGAGTATGAGCGCCTCATTGATTTTCCCTTGGACCGGCCTTGTGCTATGATGGTCATTGATGATATTAGATGGCAGTTTGTGATCCTGACGGGCTTACGACGCAGAGTTATTATGGACAAGATTACCTCAGGGCATGTGGTGTCCATGGATTTCTTGATTAATTAATTTGGATAATTGGACAACTATCTACGGCATTCAGGGGACTTCACCATTACTTAGGGTGAGTGGCAGGTTGCCCGCATAGATATTCTATTGATGTGCGTCGTGGCCTATTTATACACGCCGCTATATATGGATCATCTAGACATTGGCTTGATTACAGTAGTCCATGCTCTCAGGGAGGGTTTTACTATCTTGCCCATGATATTAGCGGAGACCTTGAGGTCGGCCACCTTTTGCCATACCCATCCCGTGGGGTTTTTCAATGGCAGTGCCGTCTTATTGTATGTGTGGTTAATGAAACATTTGAGACCGATTGGCACCTTTAGACGTCATGGGTACTGCTTTACTCATGAGATAGCCATGTCTTATTCTTTTCGGCTGGCTAAGTGTATAGATGCAGCATCCTGGTTGGCCTTTCTGTCGGTGATCGATTATCCATTTGTGATCTTGCCTTGTCCAGGACTCAGCTCTCCTTATAGCTTTATTACTCACGTTGTAGGCATGAACTATCTACCCCTGGCTGGTTTGAGAGGGGTGACCACGTATCATCCACTGGCTGTCATGGGATAATTTGATCAGTTTTAGGATATTCACCCCTTTGATGGGCTCTTGGGTCAGCGACTATCAACTCCATTTTTGTCCACAGATGACTTAATCAGGATTTATGATTGTTGAACTCGTCGAGAGAGGGCTGATTTTTTGACTAGTCATCCGGGTCGATCTTTGGAGTATTCTACATGGCTGGAGGCAGATATTGCATCGGCTATGGTTGTTCACTCATAGCCAAGTATTGATCCTAAAGAGGAAGTGCCAATGGAGGACCCTGATTCTCCTACCGAGGACGAGCTATTTACTGGTTTGACATCAGCTCTGGTCAGTGACACCCTTATCCCTCCTGCTGCACCTCCTGTAGAGTATTTAGAGCAGAGGCTAAATCTTATGACATTCGAGAGGGATCAGGCTAAGGCCCTAATGTTGACAGCCTATTCTGGCCGAGATGCTATTTTTATTAAGCGAGATGATGCTCGAGCTACTCAGGATGCAACTTTTGTTGTACGGAATGATGCTCGAGCTACTCGGGATGCTGTTATTGCTGATAATACTGCAATTAGATTCTACACGGCTAGCATCGTTGCAGATATGAGTGCATTGATAGATGATCATGGTAGCACTATGCAGATGGTTATGGATCTACTGGCTTGCATGGAGACCTTAGGGCAGGAGCTTATAGATTTGCCTCCATCTTCAGAGAGGGATGCCATATTGGACTTGCTGGCCCGTTTATCTATGGGTTTATATACTATCTTTCATTTTCTTGCATAGACTAGGCAGTTGTTGGGTAAATTCTAGTTACGCACAACACGCAAGTATACGTGGTCAACAAGTAATAAAGAGTAAGTAAAGTATCGTTCCCACGGAGAATTATCTAATAAAGTTTACCAAGCACTAGCCCATAACCATTTCAGTCTTATTTAAACGAATGATATTATATTTTATATTTAAACTATGAAATTAAATAAACCTAACTATTTCTAGAGTGAGACTAGATAATGAAGACCTGAGATTACAATTTCATCTATTGAATAATTTAAATCAACGCACTCCCTGTTAAGCCAAACTACTTGCACTGGATTGCTAGTCGAGAACACAAAAGTGAAATATAGCCATCTCTCGATGTATCATACCCATATCAAATATAATCCCCAGTTGAAAGAATACACATGAACACCCAAATTACCTAAACCACTATATGTCTATGTGATTTACAAATAATTAGGGTTTAAGTCCAAGTTCTCAATTGACTACGAGCGATGCCTCGGTATATGTCTATCCTAAGCAAGAATCATACATTCAATCACCATGTAGAACATACAAACACAAGCTATCAAGATCAAATCTAAACCCATATTTCATCTTTCAAGTTCATATGGGTTATCACAGTAATTAATGGCCAATCAACTAAGCAAATAAACATGAATCTTAATAGACAATCCCATAGCAATCAATAAGGTTAACAATGAAATATATCAGATTAAACTAAGCAATAGAATCCATTGCAATCCCAAAATAAAGTTTAACTCATCATAGAATCAAAATTTATAATCCACAATTGACTATACATTGAGAAATAAAGATAGAAGTAAAGAGAAGTTAGGGAATTAGGAATGCAAATTTGAGATTCTCCTCTAGCTCCAATTCTGAATTTCCTATGCTCTTCAATTGCTTCAATCTTCAACTCAAATCTAATCTAGGGTTCTAATCAAATCTAAAAAGGAAGAGAATAAAAGAAAACAATAGTAGCTTTAGCCCCCAAGGGGTGGAATGTCTCTTACATAATGAAAATATGTCTAATATATAAGCCCTAATTGAACCCCCCCCCAAAATTACGCTTTAATTCCACTTTTTAATGAAAAGACAGCTTTTGTCAACACCCGAAGTCGCGCGGCCGCACAAGAATTGGCCTAAAGTTGGGCGCGGCTGCGCTCAAGTGTTAAATCGCGTCTTTTTGCTCCTGTAATTCCCGTGGCCGCGCAAGAAATCGCCCGCCCGCGAGGTTGATTTTATGTTGCGGTGTACTCTAGTAAAATGGCCAGAACTTTTGATCCAGGAAGAGTTACAGGGTCTGCCACCTATCAAATCGAAGATATCGACGAGATCTACAACTTTCATTCTTTGATGATTGAGAAATTCTAGCCGGATGAAGGTTGAAATTGGGCTGGAAGGAACTGCTATGATAATGGCTAACCAAAACAGCGAAGTTTGACGTTCGTTGGTACAAAGACCATAATTCTTACATCCGAACTACGATTAGAATGATTCAAGATGTTCCAAAAAGCTACGAAGACGCTCTACAATGTAAGCTAAGTTCCAAACCAAGAACATGAAATAAACATGAAAGCCCAAATGATGTCCGGATTGCTTTTTTTTGCATTTTCCTTGCTTTTCCTTACCAATAGTCGCTCACACCGGTCCCAAACGTATAACCTACAAAATGAATACAAAATACATGAAAAGTAACTAAGACACATAAATATAAACAACTAATTCAAGTAAAAGATACCGGATAAGTGTATATAAAATCCACTTATCAGTAGCCACTTTTGTCATGCACAAGATACATTGTATATATCAAACAACATTTTATGGCAAGAAAATATATTTTGATTCACTTCCCTTTTGGATATGTCTTATCACTTGCTTGATAGTTACAATTTTCTTTATGACTTGCCAACTTGATGTGTCCCAAACTTCTCCTTGATGGATTGACCTTGAGATGCCCTAGGATCTCTCAAACTGGGTCGTTGATCTTTAGGCTTTTCTGGTGTACCAGTTTTTGGTGTATTGGAACTGGTCTTTGGATATGGTAAAGGTTTAGGCAAAGTGTTTGGCTTTCTTTCGAGGGTTCAACCTTACCATGGATGGTTTCATACGTACTCCCATTAATGAGGGGAGATCAGGTCTTTCATAGTTTAAGCTTGGCCTGAACGGTTTGAGAAGTGTTAATTTGGGTTTTTGCTTTTTGTTTGGTTTGATCACACCAAAGATGGCTGCCTATGTACTCCCATTGATGGGGGGAAATCATGTCTTTTGTAGTTCAGGCTTGGCCTGAACAGTTGAAAAGTGTTTATTTGAGTTTGATCTTGGTTTGAGGGGTTTTTAGATTTTTGTTTGGTTTGACCGCACCATATATGGTTACCTACGTACTTCCATTAATGAGGGGAGATCAAGCCTTTCGTAGTTCAAGCTTTTCTCAAATGGTTTGAAGCTGGTATTTTAGAGTTGAGTATTCTAAGGATTTGAAAGGTGTTTGTTTTGATTGATGGGTTTTTAGGTTTTTTGTTTGGTTTGACCACACCATAAATTGTTGCCTATGTACTCCCATTGATGAGGGGAGATCAGGTCTTTCATAGTTCAAGCTTTGCTATAATGGTTTGAAGCTGGTATTTTAGAGTTAAGTATTTTGGGGATTTGAAAGTTATTTATTTTGATTAATGGGATTTTGGGTTTTTTTTTTTATTTTGTTTGACCACACCATAAATGGCTGCCTACGTACTCCCATTAATGAGGGGAGATCAGGTCTTTCGTATTTCAAGCTTTGTAGTTAAAACCTGAATTGACTTGATTAATTGAATTTTTTTTCAGGACCATGATGGTGGTTTGCAAGCATTTCAGGTATAGTACCTCTTCACGGTGTCTGATTTGATAAGCTGGGGAAATTCTTCACCATCCATTTCTTGCAGTCTGAAGGCTCCTCCCGTCAATACTTCCTTGACAATAAAAGGGCCTTCCCAACTTAGGGCAAACTTTCCTTTGGCTTCATCTTAATTGGAGAAGATCTTTTTTAACACGAAGTCATTCTCTTTAAAATGTTGGAGCTGGACTTTCTTGTTGTATGACTGAGCAATCCTCTGCTGATATAATTGACCATGAAAGATAATTGCAGCCCACATCTCATCTATAAGAGATAGTTGGTGGTATCGGTCTTGTAACCATTGACCTTCATCCATCGGAGAATCCATTAACACTCTTAATGACTCCATTTCTACTTCTATAGGGAGTACTACTTCCATGCCATAGACCAGTGAGTAGGGGGTTGCCCCAGTAGAAGTTTGCATTGATGTTCTGTAGGCTAATAGAGTCAAAGGAAACAAGGCAGGCCATCCCATTTGATTAAGGGACATCTTTTGCATAATTTTCTTGATATTCTTATTGGTTTCTTTGACCGCACCATTCATCTTGTGATGATAGATGACAGAGGTTATGTTTGATGTTGAATTTGCTCCATAATTCCTTCATCATACGGTAGTTTAGATTCTTGGCATTGTCCGATACGATCACCTCCGATTGTCCATATCGACAGATGATATTGTTTCTGATGAAACCAATGATTACCTCTTTGGTGACTTTGGGAAAAGAGGTCGCTTCTACCCATTTGGTGAAGTAATCAATCACGGTAAAGATGAATCAATGACCATTGTTGGCTTTGAGTTCTATTAGCCAAATCACGTCCATTCCCCATATTGAAAAGGGCCACGGAGAGCTCATACAATGCAATTCAGTTGGAGGAGATTGGATGGCATTGATAGCATCTCCTGACGTGATTATCACAGTCGACTTTGAGATAAATCCAATAATGCCCAGTTCTTAATTTCTTCTTGACAAGTAAAGGACCGGTCATGTGTGGACCACATACTCCACCATGGACTTCAACCATGAGTCTTTGGGCTTGATCTTTGTCCAGGAATCTTAAAAGACCTATCCTAACATCCCTTTTGTAAAGTGTGTCTCCGCTCAAATAGAATTTATGGGCCATTTTATGGATTCGCTTTCTTTCAACTTAACTTGCCCCAACGGGCATAAACCCATCTCGAAGATATTCTTTGATATCCTGATATCAAGCCTGTTTGATGGGAGGTAGTTCATCTGATACTTCTCCAATGTAATTTTCATAGGCTGGTGCCTTTTGGCTTACAAATTTGATATCGGGGATGCCTCCCCTTTCAGATATGTTGATCAATGAGGCCAATGTTGTTAGTGCATCTGCAAAATCATTCATATTCCGAGGGATGTGAATGAAGGCTATTTCTTTGAACTCTATATCCATCTTGATAACCTTTCAATGGTAGGGCAACAAATGTAATTCTTTGGTGTGATATGCTCCTGTGGTTTGCTTGATGACCAACTCAGAATCCCCAAAGATTAACAACTATTGGATATCCATGGAATGGGCCAGTTTCAATCCCATTATACAGCCTTCATACTCAACTGTGTTGTTGGTGTTGATAAATTTCAACTTGATGGCCACGGGATACTGTTCTCTCGAAATAGATACCAAAACTACCTCTGCTCCGGCACCTTCCATGTTTATGGCTCCGTCAAATATACAATTTCCAAGATCGGACTGTATTTTCCTGATGGATTTGTTAAATTATCATTATTCCTTCACCCAAGAAATACGTTCCCAGGGGTTCGAAATTCCCTGATGGTGCTTCGAAAAATTGATCAGTAATTCCTTGACCTTTGAGAGACTTTTGAGTCACTTAGAT
Source organism: Panax notoginseng (assembly GCA_016801055.1). Classification (NCBI taxonomy): domain Eukaryota; kingdom Viridiplantae; phylum Streptophyta; class Magnoliopsida; order Apiales; family Araliaceae; genus Panax; species Panax notoginseng. Next base: position 62,924,285 of record CM029023.1, on the reverse strand, counting down.
GATGTCGAATTATTAGAGGATCAACTGCCATTTGGACAGCCAATAATTCAACATGGGTTTGTTGAACACGTACTTCAGAGGATCCATGCGGTATATGAGATAGGTTGTGTGCCCATGAAGATAATGTTGTAACCTCATGGTGGCCCATGCTAATGCACAACATGTATTTTCAATCAAAGTGTACTTCTGCTCGCAGCTACTGAATCTTTTATTGAGGTAATAGATATCTATTTCATTGCCTTTATCATCGTTATGCCCCAGCATGTAGCCCATAGCATTGGCATTGACTGACAGATACATAAACATGGGAATCTTATCCCTTGTGGGTACCAAGACAAGAGCTTCCACCAATTGCTTTTTGTTGGAGAGGAAGGCTTTTTGACAATCTTAATTTTACTTCAGAGAGGAATTTTTCCTTTATAGCTTAAAAATGGGCTCACACGTTGCCGTGAGTTGAGATATAAATCTGCTTATGAAATTGATTCTCCCTAGAAATCCTCGGATTTACTTTTTTGTTCGGGGCATGGGCATCTCGGTGATTTCTTTAATTTTGGCGGGATCTAGTTCAATGCCTCTGTTACTTACTAGAAATCCCAACAATTTTCCTGATTTGACATCGAAGGCATATTTGGTCGGATTCAGCTTTAAGTTATATTTGCACAACCGGTTGAAAAGCTTTTTGAGATGGTCGATATGGTCATCTTCCTTCCGAGATTTTATGATGATATCATCCACGTAAACCTCTATTTCTTTATGCATCATGTCAAGAAAAATAGCCATCATGGCTCTCTGATAGGTGGCATCGGCATTGATAAGGCAGAAAGATAAACGTCTGTAACAAAAGGTTCTCCAGGGAGTGATGAAGGTTGTTTTCTCCCTGTCCTCTTCAACTATCATGATCTGATGATACCCAGCGAAGAAGTCAACAATAGAATACATGCCATACTGAGCCGTGTTGTCTATTAGTATATGGATAAAAGGTACTGGGAAGTTGTCCTTAAGGCAAGCTTTGTTCAAATCCTGGTAATTCACGCATACTCGTACCTTACCTCCGAGCTTAGGCACAAGAACTATATTGGACAACCACTTAGGGTAGGTTGATACCATGATGATGTCGGCTTTGAATTATTTAACAATTTCTTCTTTGACTTTCAGACTCCACTCAAGTTTTAGTCGCCTAAGCTTCTATTTGACTAGCTTGAATCCTTCTTTAATGGGCAGTCAGTGGATTACAATGTCAGTAGATAAACCAATCATGTCCTCAAGTGACCATGCAAACACGTCATGGAACTGAGTTAGTAGAGCAATCAGGTATTTTCTTTGGTTTATGGTAAGGTCAATGCCAATCTGGATTTCTTTAGGGTTTTCTAAAGTTCCGATATTGACAGAAATGGTTTGATCAAGGTATAGTTTGGGTTTGTCTTCGACCCATTCATTGATCTCCTCAAGAACCTCATATTCCTCTATCTCCTCTTGCTCAATTCACATCAAGTCAAAGTCCTACTCTACATTAAAGTTGTAGTCATTGTGGAGATTTGGCATTTCATTAGCAAGGCTAGACAAACCCAACTCTAGAGTCCTAAAAAGAAAATGCTTTCACTTAATATATGAGATTGTTTGATCATACAAAGCGTTACCAAAAGCATGACAAAAGTAACTACTAGTACTGTGCAACAAAAGTAAGCAGTTAATAATATTTACATTTCAGGACAGATGAACTTTTTGCCCTTTTTACCCTTTTCGGTAGATGCAAGGATCGCTGCTCCAGTTGTCCATGGTCAAGGCTTTGTGGACAGATGTGATGAAGGGATAGTTGATGTCCTCCTCCTCTTTGATGATGACCATGACTGAATTTGTAAGACCCCAACTTTTATGAATAAAGATTAATTTTTTTCTTGAATTATATTTTTGAATATTATGGTTTGGATTTGATATAATGTTATAGTTGTGGGTAATATTTACAAATTTTGCAAAATAAGCAAGTGGTTATAAAATATTCGATTGGTCGGGGAATATTCGTTTTAACAGAGAATATTCGTATGACGACACCATCATTGGTGGACCCCATAACGGAATAACTGTCGGAGTTAGAAAACGACAAAAATATCTTTTTATAAAATAATGGCGAAAGTTTTACCGTTAAACTGTTGAAATACCCGGTGGTAAAACAACAGTAATACGCGTGGTTGCATATTAGCATACGGTATTGATTATTGATGCGTACGTGAGAAGTCATTCAGTTATACTTAATTATTGTTGCATAGTATCTCGCGTTATTTGATTTAACTATTATCACAGTATCATCTGCATAATATTTTATATTACTAAATCAATAATTGAGACGACCTTATCGGAAAGCCCCCTCTTTCCTGGGAATGATCTGTTTGTTAAATATTGTGAGTTATAATATTAATGATGAATAATTGTTAATAGATTAAAAATGTGTTTATAAGTGATTTGTGGAAATTATATATTCAATTTTTGATATAAATAGAGGGGTTTGTTATGAGGTGTTTGTTATAAGTTTGGCTTATTATTCCATGAGAAGATGTGCTAATTTTTCAGACCATTGGTTGAAGTTATAATAGTAAATCAATATGGATCGCTGGTTTAAAGTTTTAATAGTAAATCAATATGGATCGCTAGTTTAAAGTTTTAATAGTAAATCAGTATGGACCGTTGCTTTAAGTTTTAATAGTAATTCAATATGGACCGTCCGTTTAAAAGTGAATTAATCTAGGTCGTTCATGAATTAGTAATTATTCAATCCTTTTTCCTATAAATAGAAGCTCATTCCTTCATTATTTCTTACGAATCCACTGAAACTCTAGAGAGTGAAACTATAGAGAGCAAGAAGAAGAGTATTCTGCTACTACCCTACTTCAGTATTCACTCTTCTATTAAGGTAAGGGGTATTATTTCTTTTGTATTCATGAAGAGAGTTATTTTCTTTTAATACTCGTAAGGGTTGTTATTCCATTCTTTATTATTCTGTTGGAATAACCTGTCTACGCGGACTACCGCATGCATGGTGAAATATTTTGTTATTCTATTCTTTATTATTATGTGGGAATAACCTGTCTACGCGAACTACCGCATGCATGGTGAAATCTTTTGTTATTCCATTCTTTATTATTCTGTGAGAATAACCTGTCTACGCGGACTACCGCATGCATGGTGAAATCTTTTGTTATTCCATTCTTTATTATTCTGTGGGAATAACCTGTCTACGCGGACTACCGCATGCCTGGTGAATAACCCTTCGTATTAAATTGTGGAAATGATCTGTCTACGCGGACTACCGCATGACAGGTGAAAATCCATTTGCAATTTCGTATTTTATTTCTTTTCATATTCTTAAATCTAAACTTACTATGGTAAGTATTGCTTCTATAATTCTTAAAATTAGTGGAATATCCTTGAGTTTTGCACTTCATCCAGTATCGTTTTATTGGAATATTTATCTGTACTTTCTTATTAATTAACAATATTTTCACCCGAGGTACTATTCACGGGTTACTATTCACTCAATTACTATTCACTCGAATATTGTTCACCCGAGGATTTGGAGAACTTTTCTTATCGAGTTACTATTCAAAGTGTACTATTCACTTGGAGTACTATTCATGACAAAAAATGATTTCTTTTAGGTTCAAATCACTTTGTATACAGTATTATTCTTGAATTTTACTCCACAAAGAAGTATCATGTTGACAAGTTGGACATTATTGAATTATGGATAAATTGAATTATAAATATTTAAAAATTTATCATTTGCTTTCTTTTAATTGAATTCTTATATCATTGTCATCATCCTCATGCTTATATTGTGATAAATGTCATCTGTGGCTTACGTGCATAGATGTACTATTGATTGGTATGATGTTGACCAGGGATTATTCGGTATAATCATGATCGTAATGTTACAAATGATGTGGTAAAAGTCCTCATTGGCCCGTAGTTTATTGATGGACAGTTGTTGATTTGATCCTAACCATTGATGAAAACACGAATATCCTTGGCCCGTAGTGCATGGATAATTCGTGGTCGTGATACTAATGAGTATCATTGGTCGTAGTGCAGGAATGATTCGATGATGTGGATTAATTATTAAGCTGAGTCTCAGCGATAAAATTGATGATAAACTTTTTAAATCATAGAAGATAGTAGATATCATGCTCTACTTGACTCTTCTAATGGATTGCTTGTTCCGCTGCAGTTAAAATTGATGTTTATTATATTTTTATCAGTTTAACGTTGTTGAAGGCTAACGATAATTTGTTCTGCATTATCTTAGTCATAATACTTCTTACTGGGCTAGTTGAGCTCACCCTTTGCTTTCATTGTTCACTTCAGGAAATGAGAATATAGCTGGGACTAGTCGGGGAATGGAGTGGCAATTCAGATGTTTACATTAGTAGTCCTCACTATTCTGTGAAATAGTGTGATAATAAATGAGGACTTATTTTGAGTTTGAATACTGTCTAGAAGATAATATTTGTATTAAAACTCGCAGCTCATGTTGTATATTTAGTTTGTTTTTATTTTCTGTACCATGTATTTGGTGACTCAGAATAGGTGATGTATACCTATTTTGGGGGCGTCACAGTTGGTATCAAAGCCATAGAAAAGAGCCCCGAGCCTTTATCCGATGACTTCCAAGTCTTGGGATGCACCGAAGTCAGACTTTCCGTAGGGGACGTTGTAAACACTCAAATTTTTCTTTTCCTGTTACTAACTATGCAGGAAGGCAAAAGCGTCTGTTTCACACTCCAGAGATGACCCTGGAGGACCACAATATTAATTCCAACCTTGGAAATAGCCTTGGGAGATCCAGTTTCCAACCTTGAAGATAACCCCGGGAAATCTGTTTGCAACCCCGGTGATAACCCCGGGAAAATCAGTTCCAGCCCTATAGATAACCCCATGGGATCAAGTTCAAAGCCTAGAGATAACCCCAGGAGGTCGAGCCAACCTCAGAGATAACCCTGAGGACATTCAGAATCAACAGCATGACAATATCAGAGATAACCTTGGGAAAAGACTGTTACAACTGCGACAAAGTCAGAAATAACCCCGGGAGGGGTAAAATGGTTATTTTGCAAATCAAACTCAATTCAAATCAAATCGACTCATGTCAATTCAAATTACTTCAATAGAAGTCCCACAAGAACCATATTTTAACTTTGGAGCGCAAACTATGCAAAACGGCACAACGGACTGCCTGACGAAAACCCGAAAATGTCATTTCGTCATGGACCCATCTTCCCAGAAACAAAAAAAGGCAAATCTTATGTCAGTGTGTAGCTCTCGAAAAGTGCTTTTCAGAATGGTATGGCACGCTTCAATCAGACTCCCGGATTGAAAGTTATCAAGGTTCGAGCGAATAGCGCGTTGTCCGAGTGCACGTACATCGAGACAGCGGGACCCACACTGCCCGGGGGACCCCGAGCAGCCGCAGGTACACCTGCTGCTGCCGTAGGTACACTTGCGACACCCCCCTCTATAAATAGAGCTTGGGGTGGCCATATTTACAAGAGAAAAGGCGAGGAAGCCCTCTCCAATTTGCTTTGTACACACTATAAGCTGAGTGCTTTCTCATTTTAAACACTTGTAAGCTCATATATAGCTACTTTTCTACCAGCAGGAGCCGAGTGTTCATCCACTTAAAGCTATAGAAGTCTTCATTGGCAGTCCACTGTAAGCCTTCTTACACACTTTAAAGTCTTTCTCTTCATCTTTGCACACACCGTTCTTCACGTTGAGGATCATGTTACGTGTGTTTACCCGGACTTCGGTCCGTGGCTTTTATTTCTTTTGTATATGTTATATATATTTATATATATTTATATATGCACTAACATTATCGAGTTATGCCTCGATTGAGCTTGGACTCACATCTAGAGCATTTATTTGCTTTCATATATATATTTATATAAACTATTGTCGGACTTTGTTCGATGTGCCTGGATTTATATCCGGAGCATTTACTTGCTTATATATATATATATATATATATATATATATATATATATATATACATTTCGTCCCGCCTGGAGTTTACTTCGTGGCGGTTGACCGCTTTTACAGCTTTCTTTACATTTCGTCCCGCCTGGAGTTTACTTCGTGGTGGGTGACCGTTTTTACAGATTTATTTACATTTTATCCCGCCTGGAGTTTACTTCAACGCGGTTGATCGTTTTATTTCTTTATTTACATTTGCAATCCCCCATGAAGGTGCTTCTTGGTGGTTGATTGTTTGCACACACACACACACACACACACACACACATATATATAAATATATATAATATTTACCGCTTTTATATATTTACATTTTCGATTCCCCATGGTGGCACTTCGTGGTGGTTGATCATGTCTGTATATATATATATATATAAATGTTTATAGCTTTTCATATAAACTGTGATATCATGTGAGCCTAGGAATCATGTGATCATAGATTCAGTTTACTAAATCTAGATTCGGTTCCTGTGATGGACATTTTCAGCTGTAAGTAGCTTGTAAATTATTCACTGTGTTTGGATTTCCTCAGATGGTTTTCATGCCCATGAGGAGTTCAGCACTTCTTTGTACATTATTTTCTAAAAGATGCTTCGTATCTCGAAAATAAAAGCAATCAAGCCGAACATTGAATAAAATGGAAGTATCAAAGGCCTCAATTACTATTGAGCAAAGGGTTTGAAAAACCTCTTTTTACAAAATATCACTGTTATATCTTGTTTAAAACTGAATTTTTACAGAAATTCAAACCCTATGTATATAGGTGCGAACGAGGTATAGCACTACTTCTAAATAATAGCACATTGACCCACACACACACACACATCCATATAACAGTTTTTTGAAAAGTGGCGGTCACCGTGGTAACACGGATGTCGGGGGTTGCCTAACACCTTCCCTTCGCATAAGCAAGTCCCCGGACCCTAATGAATCTCGGTTTCACAGACCCGTTAAGTAGTGTCACATCACTGGGCCAATGTGCAAACCTTTTCTCGGTTGTGTTGGTACAACCAGTTAAAAAATCAACTGGCGACTCTTATAGTCCAATCGTCGACATATAAATGTCGAACCTTTTTCACTTGTTTTTTCAAACAAATCTCACCTAACATGAGAACGCAAAAAAACAAGAATAGAAAAGGGACAAATAAAAATCTCGACGTCAACAGGTGGCGACTCCGCTGGGGACTCCAGTAAGAGGACTTAAGCCGCTATTACAAACTTTTCAGAACTATTATATGCTTGTGTGTGGATGTTGCATTTACATTTGAATGAATGTGTACGAATGCATTTATTTATTGCGCTTAGTGCTTCGCACCATATCTGCTTGTGATATTAGTGCTTTGCACATGTCATCATTTTCATAAACGGTGAGACACGTTGTATGTGAATGTATGTTGCGTGGTTCCTCCACCGCGAGGCTATCCTGTCGGTGTTTGATTACTGGGCTCGTAGGAAGACTAATTCCAACGAGACTCAGGAAAGGCACCACCCAAATTCGCTCCAGTTGAAAGACCGAATTAATTTCCCGTCAAATAAATTGTGATGATTTGGGAACCTTTATGCCGAAAAACCATGAGAGTAACCTAAGATAGGTCAGCCTCTGATAAACCAAACGCGGAGGAAAGTCTCTTCATACTTTCCAATTTCAATTACTTGTAATTTCATTTCCATGTAAATCTCAATGTAATGGAAAATATGATTGAATATATGTGCATGCCTTCCCTTTATATCAAAACCTAACATGCTATCTTGTCAACTAACATCCGTTTTGCAGGACGATACTCCTAAACGGACACATTACGTAATATTGCTACATTCAATAAGACTAAACTACATAAGTCTTTTTTGTAGGGATATAATTGGTCCAATAACCTAGTCAAAATCTAAAAAGGCCACGAGCCTATAGCCAATTATGTCTTCATCTGACCAGACTGATCTTAATCCAGTTTCTCGCGAAGAATTCGATGAATTAAGTAAACAAATCACAAATTTGGATGTTCTGCTTAAAGAACTACACCAATCTACTCAGGTACAAGGATACCCGTACATACTGAATCCTCTGCACAGAAAGGAACCCAAGGTCCGGATACTGCTAGTTTCAGTCACAGGAGTCCTCATAAGCACAGACAGATTCCTTCAGCTTCAGCCACACGGTGATTATCTTCGCCTACAGTTCCTGAGCCTGTACAGTCTCCGGTAAGGGTGTCTGCCCATGTAATAACTATGTTATTTCCTAAACTGATACTGGTGAAGGAGAAAGAAATCCTAGTTCTAGATCCTGCATTGGAAGAAGAGGAACGAAGAATTAAACAATGACATCGTCAAAATGATGTCCAAAGTACGCATCATTGTCCATGATGAACACACAAACAGATACACCCCAAACGATGATTGCCCAGACATAATGGTCATCATTCGAGAAAAGGAGGACGATGACAGCCCCTCCATCACTGCAGTCCACCAGGACTTTGCCCTCGACAATTGGAGCAGCACTTCTTGCATTGGTCGACAAGGGTAAAAAGGGAAGTAACTCCTTCTGCCCTATAGATAGCAATAACTGCTTACTTTTTCCGTACAGTATTAGCAGTTACTTTTGTCATTACATGCTAACACTTTGTGTGATTGAACAGTGTCCTATATCAAGTGAAAACATTTTGTTTTAGGACTCTAAAGTTAGATGTGTCTGTACTTGCTGATGAGGTACCTATTCTCCACAAGGACTGTAACTTTGATGTAAAGTTGGACTCAGACTTGATGTAAATACAAGAGGACTATGAGACACCTCAGGAGATCAAAGAATGGGTCAAAGACAAACCCAAGGCAAATCTTGATCAAACCACCTCTTTTAAACCTCGGAACCTTTGAAAACCCCAAACAAATCTAGATTGGTACGGACCTCACTCCAAACCAAAGGAATGACATGGTTACTCTATTGACCCTATTCCAGTATGTGTTTGCATGGTCTCACGAAGATATGGTTGGTTTATCCACTGACATTGTCATTCGTCGCCTTCCCATCAAAGGGGGCTTCAAGCCAGTCAGGTAGAAGCTCAGGCGATTAGAACCTGAGTGGAAGATAAAGAAGAAATTATGAAACAATTTCAAGTCGGCATCATCATGGTGTCAACATACCCTAAATGGCTATCCAACATAATCCCCGTGCCGAAACCCGGAGGAGAGGTGCGAGTTTGTGTGGATTACCGGGATCTGAATAAAGCTTGCCTTAAAGATTGCTTTCCCATGCCATTTATCCATATTCTCGTTGACAATACTGCTCAATACGACATGTACTCCTTTGCTGATTTCTTCGTGGGGTACCATCAAATTGTGGTTGCTGAAGAGGATCGTGATAAAACTGTATTCATCATTCCTTGGGGAACCTTTTGCTATAGACGATTGTCATTCGGCCTCATCAATGTCGGAGCTACCTATCAGTGAGCTATATAGCTCTTTTCCACGATCTAATGCATAAAATAAAAAAAAAGTAAAAAAAAGAAGAAAAAAGAAAAAGAAAAAGCTCTTCAACAGGTTCTACAATTGCTGCCTTACCATCGGAAGGTTCTACAGATGGCTTCGGAGTTTGAAGAAAAATCCTTCCTTCATATTCTTCGGAATAGGAATGATTTTACGGATGCACTAGTAACCTTGGCCTCCTTGATCAACATACAAGATAAGGAAGATATGCCAACCCTCACATTTGCCCAACAAAAGGCTCCAGCCTATTGGAATTACATTGGAGAAGTATCGGATGAGCTACCTCCCATCCAGTACTCTTGATATCAGCATATCAATGAGCACTCACAAGATAGATCTATACCCGCTGAGGCGAGCCTGACTGAAAGAAGGCAGATCCATCGACTTGCTATAAAATTCTACCTAAGCGAAGATGCACTCTGCAAAAGAGATGTAGGACGAGGTCTCCTTAGATGTCTGTATGAGGACCAAGCTCAGAGGCTCATGGATGAAATCCATGGGGGGAGTATGTGGCCCACACATGAGTGGCTCTTTTACTTGTAAAGAAGATCGTACAACAGAAAAGTCCAACTATGGTAGTTCAAACAACACGACTTGGTTTTGAAGAAGATCGTTGACAACCAAGCTCAGTCTAAAGGAAAATCCACTCCAAACTAGGAAGGCCCATTTATTGTCAAGTAGGTATTGACAGGAGACGCTCTCAGATTACAAGAAATGTACGGCGATGAATTTTTGCAACTCATCAATTCGGACACCGTGAAACGGTACTATGTCTGAGGTTACCATCAAGCAAACATCCTGGTTTTGGATCATCAGATCACCAGTCATTCTGATTCTTTAACCCTTCACTACATACAACTCTTTTTTCCACACTGCGTCCCTCAGGAAAAACACACTTTTCTAGCTAGCAGCCTGGTTTTTGGATCGCCAGATTCTTCTCTCCCCTTAATTTTTTAACCCTTACTCAACTTCGGTTATCCCATAAGGAATTAAACCTTTCACACCTTCAATTTATCCTGTACATGGGATTAAACTTTTCACCTGTAATCCGTCATGTACATGGGGCGAACTACGTCGACCTGATCTCCCCACTACACGGGAGTACGTAGGCAACCATTTTTATGGTCCGGTCTCACCACAGAAAAAATAAAAACAAACACACTCATATCCATAACCACATAAAAAACCAGTCCCAAGACACCAAAGATGGTAGGGAATACACACAGATCAATGATCCATTCTGAAAATCCTGAGACATCTCAATGTCCATTCATCAAGGAGGAGTTCAGAATACATCAAGATCACAAGCCCTGGAGGGCAGGTAATTATCAAGCAAGTAACAAGGCATAACTAAAAGGGAAGTGAATCAAAACATATTTCCCTTCCATATAATACTGTTTGATATATACAATGTGTCCTGTACAAGATAAAAATGGCTAAGCTAGTCTATGCAGGAAAATTAAAGCTAATCTACAAACCAGTGGATAAATGAGCCACCAAATCCAACATGGATTCCCTCTCGAAAGAAGGAGGTAACGTTGTGATCTCCTTCCCAAGGGTTTCTACACGAGCCAACAGATCCACTGTCAACTACATGCGATATCTTGGACAGATATAGCACTATCCCACTTAATAATCACTGCATCTCTGGATGATCTGGCATCATCCCGCTCAACAACAACGATATCTTTATGAGTTAGAGCATCATCTCTCTCAACTAGAGCGACATCTCTACCAGAAAAAGCTGTCAACATCAAAGCCCACATCTACTGGCCGTTCATTATATGGTACAGAGGTAAAAGCCTCTCGCGATCTCGGCATCTTATCTGCCTATCTATCAAAGTAACTACCCCATACAACAAGTAAGGCTGGGGCAATTTTAAAATTGGCAGCAACCGGATATTGGTTCCCTTACAACAAGATTGGGGCAATCTTAGAAGCAGCGACAACTCAACACTAGGGCATTTATTAACCATCCTAAAATGGAAAATGCACCAGTCAGCACCATCAGCATGGTCCATCATCATCTCAATGGTGATTCAGATATTATCCACTCGCGAATTGGTCAACAAAGAGAGTTTCTCGTATGAATCCCTGGCAATAACATGCGAAAGGACTGGGGGCATTTTGCGATTCCAAGGAATGGAAGGAGTTTAAGGCGGGATAACCCTCTCATCAAAAGAAAGGGGAGAACTCCTAAAAGAAATCATGGTGACATATGCGTACCCCTACGAAAGAAGGGGAAAATTCTCAAAAAGTTCTTAACTCAAGAGTAGAAGGCCAACGACGAAGGGCCCAGCGAATGAAATCTAAACCATAAAACACGCGTTAAGTCCTCACAAGTTGAGGCCACTACACCACAGTTCAAAGTTAGGCAGCGAAAGAACGAGTTGCACCCTCCAAGGATGTTAGCAGCATTCAGGTCATCAGTTCAGTCGAGTTCCGAATCAAATGCTCAAGGAAATAGGGCACAAGCATCCAACAGCAAAAGTAAACTCCGAATCATCGCAAAAAAGGTGAGCGTAACATCAGGCAGAGTCTGGCGAAGCAAACCTTGGAATATTACTTCCGCGAAGGTATCAGAAGATCCGGTATTCTAAACCATTGGCATCAATTCAGCACAACATCAAGACAGTTCAACGATGAAAGTTTTGTATACCACCAATCGAGTGGGAACCAAAATAGTGTGGCAAACAGCAGGGTAGGCACCGTTACAAACTACTAGCGTATACATCAGGAAGATCTGATGATCTCAGAATGTCATCCCCTTTAGAGATGTGGAAAATATCTCAACTTATATTCATCAAACAAGCATCAACGACACCAACAAAAAGACAAATCGTTGAAGTCAACACCAGCATAGGCATCAACAATGATCGATAAAGGTAAAGCGATTTACAAAAACATTTTAACATTCATCATAACATTCATTACATTGCGATTTGAGATTTACGATTTGCGATTTACGATTTATGATTTGCAATTTGTGATTTGCGATTTGCGATGTGTGATTTGCGATGTACGATTGGCCAAATGCGAAATGCGAAGTGCAAAATGCAATATGCGATTTGCGAAAATATTTTAACATTCATTTCATTACAATTTGCATAATTAAAAATACCTTATCATATTTCAAGTGTCTACTAATCTTTATCATGTCCATTCCATTGTATTGCATGAACATGATAAAGAGGGGCATCTGTAGACACTCAAAATTTTCTTTTCCTGTTACTAACTATGCAATAAGGCAAAAGCGTCTGTTTCACACTCCATAGATGACCCTGGACGACAAAAATATTAATTCTAACCCCAGAGATAGCCTTGGGAGATCCAGTTTCCAACCCTGGAGATAACCCCAGGAAATCAGTTTGTAACCCCGGAGATAACCCCGAAAAAATCAGTTCCAGCCCCGGAGATAACCTCATGGGATCAAGTTCAAAGCCTGGAGATAACCCCAGGAGGTCGAGCCAACCGCAAAGATAACCCTGAGGACATTCAGAGTTAACAACATGATAATCTCATAGATAACCTTGGGAAAAGACCGTTACAACTGCGACAAAGTCAGAAATAACCCTAGGAGGGGTAAAATGGTCATTTTGTAAATCAAACTCAATTTAATTCAAATCAACTCATGTCAACTCTAATTATTTCAATAGAAGACCCACAAGAACCATATTTTAACTTTCGAGCGCAAACTATGCAAAACGGCTCAACGGACTGCCTGACGAAAACTCAGAAATGCCATTTCGGTCATGGACCCATCTTTCCAGAAACAAAAAAAAGGCAAATCTTATGTCATTACGTAGCTCTCGGAAAGAGCTTTTCAGAATGGTATGGCACGCTTCCATCGGACTCCCGGATTGAAAGTTATGAAGGTTAGAGCGAACAACACGTTGTTCGAGTACACGTACATCGAGATAGCGGGACCCACACTGCCCGGGGCACCCCGGGCAGTCGTAGGTACACCTACTGCTGCCGCAGGTACACCTGCGGCACCCCCCTCTATAAATAGAGGGCTTGGGGTGGCCATATTTGCACGAGAAAAGGCGAGGAAGCCCTATCCAATTTGCTTTGTACACACTATAGGTTGAGTGCTTTCTCATTTTAAACACTTGTAAGCTCATATATAGCTACTTTTCTACTGGCGGGAGTCGAGTGTTCATCCACTTAAAGCTATAGAAGTCTTCTTTGGCAGTCCACTGTAAGCCTTCTTACACACTTTAAAGCCTTTCTCTTCATCTTTGCACACACCGTTCTTCACGTTGAGAGTCGTGTTGCGTGTGTTTACCCGGACTTCGGTCCGTGGCTTTTATTTTTTTCGTATATATATATATATATATATGGACTAACATTATCGAGTTATGCCTCGATTGAGCCTGAACTCACGTCCGGAGCGTTTATTTTCTTTCATATATATATATATATATATATATATATATATTTATATATATATATATATATATATATATATACACACACACATTTCCTCCTGCCTAGAGTTTACTTCGTGGCGGTTGACCGTTTTTACAGCTTTCTTTACATTTCGTCCCGCTTGGAGTTTATTTCGTGGTGGTTGACCGTTTTTACAGCTTTATTTATATTTTGTCCCGCCTGGAGTTTACTTCAAGGCGGTTGATCATTTTATTGCTTTATTTACTTTTGCAATCCTCCATGGAGGTGCTTCGTGTTGGTTGATTGTTTGCACACACACACACACACATACACACACACACACACACACACACACACACATATATATATATATATATATATATATATATATATATATATATATATATATATTATTTTTATTTTTTTTGATCCCCCATGTTGGCGCTTCGTGGTGGTTGATCATGTCTGTATATATATATTTATAGCTTATATATATAATTGTTTATAGCTTTTCATATAAAATGTGATATCATGTGAGCCTAGGAATCATGTGATCACAAATTCAGTTTACTGAATTTAGATTCGGTTCCTGTGATGGACATTTTCAGCTGTAAGTAGCTTATAAATTATTCACGGTGTTTGGATTTCCTCAGATGGTTTTCATGCCCACGAGGAGTTCAACACTTCTTTGTACATTATTTTCTCAAAGATGTTTCGCATCTCGAAAATAAAAGCAATCAAGCCGAACATTGAATAAAATGGAAGTATCAAAGGCCTCAATTACTATTGAGCACAGGGTTTGAAAAACCTCTTTTTACAAAACATCACCGCTATATCTTGTTTAAAACTGAATTTTTACATAAATTCAAACCTTGTGTATATAGGTGCGAACGAGGCATAGCACTACTTCCAAATAATAGCACATTGACCCACACACACACATATCCATATAACAATTTTTTGAAAAGTGGTGGTCACCGTGGTAACACGGATATCGGGGGGTGCCTAACACCTTCCCTGCGCATAAGCAAGTCCCCAGACCCTAATGAATCTCGGTTTCACAGACCCGTTAAGCAATGTCACATCACTGGTGTGACGCCTCCAAAACAGGTATACATCACCCATTCTGAGTCGCCAAATACATGGTACAAAAATAAATACAATCTCAGTAATACAATTGTCGTGCAAAATACGACAACACATATACTGTGAGTTTGAATACAAATAAAGAGTATAAAAACTCAAAAGGAGTCCTCATTACAATTATTGATACACTATTTTACAAAAATAGTGAGGACTGCTAAACAACTTTCTAAAACCGTCACTCCATACCCCGACTAGTTCCTGCTATACTATCTCCTCTTGAGAAGAAAATGGAACAAAAAAGGGTGAGCTCAACTAGCCCAGTAAGGAATATTATGACTAAGATAATATACACCAAATTATCGTTAGTCTTCAACAGGAAAAATCTGATAAAATATAATAGACAACAAGTTTTAAATCAACAACTGCAGCGGAAACAGCAATCCATTAGAAGAGTCAAGTAGAGAAAGAATTCTACTATCTTCTAAGATTTAAAAGTTCATCGTCAATATTTTATCCCTGTAACATCAATCAATATACATCTTGAATCAAATATTCATCTTTGCACTACAAGCCAAAGATATTCATTTATATTACCAGTTGGTCATGTTCATCTCAACACCTGTTCATCTTTGAACTACAGGCCAAAGATATTCATCAGGTAATCATACATCTTTGCACTACAAGCCAAAGATATTCAGTAGTATCATCATTTAGGACTGAGGATGATGAAAAATATTTTAAAGAAAACGAATCCAGTGAGATAAAAGAACAAATATTAGGGATTCGTATTATAGTTTATCCAAGTTCAATAATACTCCATAATAACCAATTTTGAAGCAGAATTCAAAAATAAAGATTAAAACATGGATACAATCAAAGATAGTAACCATAATAGACAACTTGGACAAAAAGAAGAAAATTTTATTTTTTTGGTGAATAGTGCCGTATACGTGAATAGTACCGTATACGTGAATAGTAACCCCGACACCAAAAAGTTCCAAATTTGATAAAAAGTTCAGATCAATATTTCAGCATAATGATATTGAAAGAATAATATCATTAGGAAGAAAATAACATCCCTTACCTCAAGATAACAGTACTTCTGTTCGAAATATCGGTATAAGGCTGAAGGAAACTTGCACTGATAAATAAAGACTCTCAAAGTATCTAAATACTCACAAAATACGCTCGATAATATAGAAAGAGAAAGAGAGAAAACTTATGAATTATGGTGTGATTTTCAATTCTACCTTAACCCTCTATTTATAGGAAAATGTTAGCACGCCGAAACAGACTTGACCTGCAACCTGATGGCTTTTCCTGCTACTATTGCCACCCACCACATTTGAAATAAAATTCAGCACATTTCTTCACCAACCAAAAGTGGGGCCTACTCAATTCTAGAATTTTCCACCAAAATCATTTATAAACCTAATTTACGAATCAGTCACCTCTTAAAATTCATAACAAATTATACGTTCATTTTTAACGGTTCAAAATTTGTGGACATATACTCAACTTATATATGTATAACATATCCATAAATCACAACGATCTAACGGTCAGATTAAAAATTATAACTCACGCAATATATCTCAAGAACAGTGATTTAATTTTTAATACCTCCATTCCGACAAAACACCTCAACATTAATTCCTTCACATAAAATAAATATATCCATCAATTATATCCACATAAAAATAAATATTTCCTTCTCATATAAATCAATAATTAATTATTCACAAATAATATTACAGAATCACAATTATGACAACCAGGCCGTTCCCAAGACAGAGGGGGCTTTCCAATAAGGATTTCTCCTTACTAGCGCACAATTAGACGACCAAACCTCTCCTTAGACAGAACTTTCTCAACATTGCCAATAATGCTATCTAATAATATTATTCAAATAATATGAATTATTGATCTGATAATGGAAAAAATATTGTGCAGCAACAATTATTGAAACAACAATAATATAAAATATCAACGTAGCAATTATTGAATCAATAAAATAAACTATTGAATAGTAACTATTGTAACAATTATTGAGTAGTTCCTTCTTACGTAAGAATCAATAATTCAAAAATACTGTGCAATCCGTGTGCTACTGTGCAACCACGCATATTACTGTATTTTAATCACTGGGTATTCCAACAGTGTTAACGGTAATAACTACGCCGTTATTTATAAAAACTCAATTTTTATCGTTATCTTCATCCAACTATTTTTCGTTATGGGGCCCACAAATAGCTGCGCCGTCGTACGAATATTCTCCGACAGAAAGAATATTCCACGACCAAACGAATATTCCCTGACAAAATGAATATTTTATAACCACTTGTTTATTTTATAAAATTTGCACATTTCACCCATAACCAAAATATTATATCAAATTAACAGCTTATTATTCACAATAATAATTAGAAAAAAAATGATTTTATTCATTAATAATTTGGGGTCTTACAACTGGGTCAATGTGCAAACCTTTTCTCGGTTGTGTTGGTACAATCAGTTAAAAAACCAACTGACGACTCTTATAGTCTAATCGCCGACATATAAATGTCGGACCTTTTTCACTTGTTTTTTCAAACAAATCTCACCTAATATGAGAACACAAAAGAACAAGAATAGAAAAGGGACAAATAAAAATCCTGACGTCAACAGACGTCGTGAGTAACGGTGGAAAGTTGATAGGTATCATTGTGAGGTGGTATCCAAGTTCTGGATGCGGGTCACAGTTGGTATCAAAGCTTAGGGATATGATCCCTGACTGAGTTGTGAGACTAGAACTAGGAGGGGAGAGACGAAAAATTCTTTCACTAGTATGACCTACCTAAGTTTATTTGGTATTTATTTGGTCGGTCAGAGTATAGGGATAATATGTGACATGTTAATTAACCCTTATTTTGTGGCAGTGTTTGAAAATGGCATCCAAAAATGTGGAGATAAGTAATGAAGCACATGAGACCGTTAAGTCACCAACGATCAATACCTAGGATAATGTGCATCAGGATGGCAATAATCCTCAGGAAAATAACAACGCTAACCAAATGATGATCGATGGGATGTTCAGAGATTTTATGCAATTCATGCAACATCAGGCGAGGACGACTCCTGTTCAAAATGCAGGTGGAAACACTGGCAACTCTCGGACGGTCACCGCTAAACAGTTCAAGGAGCTGGGACCACCAGAGTTTATTGGAGAGCCAAAATTACTTAAGGCAGAGACGTGGATAAAGTAGATCACCAAGATATTTGATGTCTTGGGATGCTCCGAGGAGCAAAAGGTTCTCTTTGCCACTTTTATGTTGCAATGAGAGGCAGATTACTGGTGGAAATTGTAAACCGTACTCAACCTGCCGCACTAAAGATGTCTTGGGAAAAGTTCCAAGAACTATTCAACGATAAGTACTTTCCCGAAAGTATTCGTCATATGAAGGAGGTAGAGTTCATCAAGCTGGAGCAGAACAATATGACCGTATCGCAGTACGAAGCTAAGTTTATCGAGTTGTCCCGGTTTGCGTCCCACTTGGTTGATAATGAGGAGAGAATGACGCAGATGTTTCTAAGAGGTTTGAAACCCGACATACGTCAATATCTAATTTCTCACAAATTATGTTTTTATTCAGATGTTGTAAATAGGGCTCAGTTATTAGAGCGCGATAACGAGTCAACCCAACCAAGAGAGAGCAGCTGGTAAAATGATAATACCAGTGGTAACAGTCATCATAGCGGTGACAACAAATGTGGAGGGAATCAACATGCCAGAAATGGTAACCACTTCGGTGGTAATCATGGCCAAGACAAATGCGGAACAATAATGATGGAAAGACGTTAGCACCAGCACCCGTTGTTAAAGAAGGAGAACAATCATCGATCATATACAACAAATGCGGAGGGGAGGGACATATCAGTCCAAACTGTACGCAACAGTCCAAAGTATGTTATAATTGCAGGAAAAAAGGTCACCTAGCTCTATTTTATCGTGCAGTGAAGCCAAGTCCAGTTGGGATGGTGACACCAAATGCCATCCCAGAGAAGTTAAAGTCGGTAGTTTAAGTGAGAGCATTTGTCGAGGAACCTGAACGAAGTTATCACGGATAAGTTAATCATAAACGCTTACGAAGTCTATACCTTATTTGATACGGTTCAACCCACTCTTTTATTTCTCTTACTTGTGCTCAACGTTTAAATTTAACTCGAGAGAAAATAGACTTTGGCTTATCTGTTGAAACTCCGTTAGGAGAAACCTTCGTTACCTCCACTGTTTATAAATCTTGTTCGATTCAAATCGGCACCTTCACGTTACCTGTCTATCTTATCCCTTTGAAAATACTTGTGTTTGATGTGATTTTAGGGATTGATTGGTTAACTACTCATCATGCAAAAATTGATTATTTTCTTAAGGTTGTTAGCTTTCATATTCCTAACCTATCTATTATGCGAATACAAACAACCAAACCACTAAAGTCAATCACTGTCATATCAAGCCTTAAAGTCATTCCTTTATTAAAAACGGATGTCAAGATTTCTTCGCCCATGTCACAGATTTAAACAAAAATACGTCAGATTTGAATGATATTAATATTGTTAATAAATTTCCTGATGTATTCCCCGAAGAACTACCTAGCCCACCCTAGAGCGTGAACTCAAATTTTGTATTGACCTCAGTACAAAACCCATTCTAAAACCCTCAAATATTTCTTCACCCAGAACGAACGTAACATGTGCCAAAGATGTTAGCTCGAGCTGTTGAAGATTACGACCATACCATTCAATATCATCATAGAAAAGTGAACGTGGTAACTGATAAGTTGAGTGGAAGATCGTATCCGAGTGCGATATTGTTAACACAAAGACTCATTTCGTACGACTTACAAAAGATGGAGATAGAGTTAAAGACTCCAAGAACCTATGTGAAGATAGCAAATATACGATTAGAATTGACTTTAATCGATAAAGTTAAAGCCGCTCAAGCTATAGATTCTGAGCTGATGAGTGTGAAGAAGAAGGTTCAAAAAGGCGATATTCTAAAAGCAAGAATCGGCGAAGAGAGGAAATCTCAACCCTCAAGTTTATTGACCCATTTAAAATCCTCGATCGAGTAGGAACTGTTGTGACGCCCCCAAAATTAGGTATACATCACCCATCTTGGGTCGTCAGATACATAGTACAGGATACAAATACAACTTAATAATACAACTGTCGGGTACAATACGACAAAACATAAACTGTGAGTTTGAATACAAATATTATCTTCTAGAGAGTATTCATACTCAAAAAGAGTCCTCATTACATTTATTAACACACCATTACATAGAATAGTGAGGACTACTAACTAATACTATCATTCGGACCATCACTCCGTACCCCGACTTGTCCCAGCTACGTTCTCATTTCCTGAAGAGAACAGTGAAAGAAAGGGTGAGCTCAACTAGCCCAGTAAGAAATATTATGACTAAGATAATGCAGAATAAATTATCATTAGCCTTCAACAATGTTAAACTGATAAAATATAATAGACATCAAGTTTAACTGTAGCGGAATAAGCAATCCATTAAAAGAGTCAAGTAGAAAATAAACTCTACTATCTTTTATGATTTAAAAGATTTTCCAACACTTTGATCGCTGAGACTCAGCTTCATAAAATAATCCACATCATCGAATCACCCCTGCACTACGGCCAAGGATATTCGCATATTCATTAATGGTCATGATCATGCCAACAACTGTCCATCAATGCACTACGGGCCAATGAGGACTTTTACCACATCATTCGTAACATTACGGTCATGATTACACCGAATAATCCCTGGTCATAATCATACCAAGTCCATCTATGCACTACAGGCCACAGATGACTTTCAACAGAATATAAACATGAGGATGATGACAATGATATAAGAATTCAATAAAACAAGTTCAAGAATTAATTTATCCAAGAATTAACAACGTCCAAATTGTCAACATGATACTACTTTGTGGAGTAAAATTCAAGAATGATCAGGAGAATATTTTCATGAATAGATACTGGATGAAACGCAATTATCAAGGATATTTCACAAATTTCATGGAGTATAGAAGTCAAAACTTAACCAACTGAGTACAATAAAGAATGGAATAACAAAAAAATCACCATGCATGCGATAGACCGCACAAACAGGTTATTCCAACAGAATAATAAATAATGGAACCAAGTCCGGCATAAACGCACAGACAGGATATTCCGACAGAATAATAAATAATGGAACCAGGTCCGGCGTAAACGCACAGACAGGATATTCCGACAGAATAATAAAGAACAGTATAATAAATAATGGAACCAGGTCCGGTGTAAAACACACAGACAGGATATTCCGACAGAATAATAATAAAGACGGAACCAGGTCCGGTGTAAAACACACAGACAGGATGTTCCAACAGAATAATAATAAAAACGGAACCAGGTCCAGTGTAAAACACACAGACAGGATGTTCCAACAGAATAATAGAAGAATGTCACCAAGTATAGGGTAGACCGCATATACAGGTTATTCCAACAGAATAATAAGAAATGGAATAACAGTTCTCTTCATGAATAAGAAAGAATAACACCCCTTACCGTTTTAAAGAAGAGCTGAAGTAAGGAAGTAGTTAAGTAGCAGAATACTCTTCTTCTCTCTCTCTATAGTTTCTCTCTATAGTTTCTCTCTCTAGAGTTCAGTGAATTCGTAAGAAATAATGAAGGAATGAGCTGCTATTTATAGAAAAATAGAATGCATAGTAACTAATCCATGAACGGTCCAGATTGATTACTTTAATCTGACGGTCCATATTTAAAGAAAAATCTTTTAAATAAAATAAAATATATTCTATTTATAGAATAACTTTAATAAAGTATTTTGTTTTATATAAAAAGATGTTTCTGTTTTATTACGTTAATAATACGAATAAAACAAAACGTCATTATCGCTAAATAATTCATATTATTAACTGACAATAATAGAATCAAACTGAGTGACTTCTCACATAAGCATTAATAATCAATACCGTGTGCTACTATGCAACCACACGTATTACTGTACTTTTACTACCGAGTAGTTCAACAGTAACAATGGTAAAATTTCCGCCGTTATTTTTATAGAAAGATAATTCTGTCGTTTTCTCCATCCGACAATAATTCCGTTGTGGGGTCCACCAATGATTGTGCCGTCGTACGAATATTCCCCGACAAAAAGAATATTCTCCGACCAAACGAATATTTTATAACAACTTGCTTACTTTGCAAAATTTATAAATATTACCCACAACTATAACATTATATCAAATTAACTCCATAATATTCAAAAATGATATTTATAGAAAATTCATCTTTATTTATAAAAGTTGGGGTCTTACAACCTCCCCTTCTTATGAAATTTCGCCCTCGAAATTAGGGTACGTACCTGGTATGTCGAAGAGGTAAGGATACCTTGATTTCATTTCTGATTCTAACTCCCAAGTCATTTCCTCAACATCGTGGTTTCTCCACAAAACTTTGACTTGAGGTATAACCTTGGAGCGTAGAATATGTTCCTTCTTATCCAAGATTTGAACAGGAACTTCTTCATACGTCAAATCCTCCGCTATTTCGTCCGGTTCTAACTCAATAATGTGGTTCGGGTCTTCCACATATTTGCGTAACATGGATATGTGAAAAACGTTATGAACACGAGACATACTTGGCGGTAAAGCGAGTCTATAAGCCACAGTTCCTACTCGATCGAGGATTAAAAATGGACCGATGAATCGAGGATTTAGCTTTCCTCTCTTTCCAAATCTTGTAACTCCTTTCCATGGAGCAACACGTAAGAACACATGATCTCCTACATCAAATTCCACGTCCTTTCGATGAAGATCAGCATAACTCTTTTGTCGATCTTGTGAGGTTTTTATACGTTGTCGGATCGTTTGAATCTTTTCTGTAGTCATACGTACCAACTCCGGTCCCAACAACGTTGCTTCGCCCACCTCATCCCAGCATACTGGAGAACGACATTTTCTTCCATACAATGCTTCGAATGGAGCCATGCCAATACTTGCTTGATAACTGTTGTTGTAGGAAAACTCCACCAATGGTAAGAACTTGTCCCAACTTCCCTTGAAGTCAAAGACACAGAGTCTTAATAGATCTTCAAGAGTTTGAATAGTCCTCTCTGATTGTCCGTCCGTCTGAGGATGATATGCTGAACTAAATCGTAACTCCGTGCCCATAGCTTTTTGTAAACTAACCCAAAATCGTGAAGTGAATCTTGGGTCTCGATCAGAAATTATGGATACTGGCATACCATGCAGTCTTACAATCTCGTTTATGTACATACGAGCAAGACGTTCAAGTGTATAAGTTTCTCGTATCGGTAAGAAATGAGCAGACTTGGTCAATCTATCAACAATGACCCAAATCGCATCAATACCTTGAGAAACCCTGGGAAGACCGGTAACGAAATCCATGGTAATGTGCTCCCACTTCCATTCTGGAATTTCAAGTGGTTGCAATGGACCTTTTGGTACTTGATGCTCCGCTTTGACTCGTTGACAAGTTAGACACCTTGAGATAAACAACGCTATCTCTCTCTTCATATTGCTCCACCAAAATGTATGACGAAGATCATGATACATTTTGGTACTTCCAGGATGGATTGCAAACGGTGTGTTGTGCGCCTCCATCATGATTTCATACTTTAAATCAGGGTTGTTAGGAACACAAAGTCTGGAGTTGACTCGAAGTATTCCTTCTTCATCGATTCTTGCTTCCGGCATAACACCTTCTTGCACTTTCTTCCTCATACGCATCAGCTCCAGGTCTGTAGCTTGAGCAGCTTTAACTTTATCGATTAAATTCGGTTCTACTCGTATATTCGCCATCATCACATGGGTCCCTGGAGTCTTCAACTCTATCTCCATCCTTTGCAAGTCACACAAAATGGGCCTTTGCGTTGTTAATATTGCACTTGTACCCGCATATGATCTTCTACTCAATGCGTCAGCTACCACGTTCGCTTTTCCAGGATGGTATTGAATGGTATGATCATAATCTTTCAACAGTTCAAGCCAACGTCGTTGTCGCATGTTGAGTTCCTTTTGAGTGAAGAAATATTTGAGGCTTTTATGATCCGTAAAGATCTCCACTTTCTCCCCATACAAGTAATGCCTCCAAATTTTAAGTGCAAAGACAACAGCTGCCAACTCTAGATCATGAGTAGGATAATTCCTCTCATATTCCTTGAGTTGTCTTGATGCATAGGCTATGACTTTTCCATGTTGCATGAGAACACATCCCAACCCTTTGCTCGAAGCATCACTGTAGATGACAAATCCCTCCGAGCCAGATGGTATTGTTAGAACAGGTGCTGAAATGAGTCTCCTCTTGAGTTCTTGAAAACTCTGCTCACATTCTTCGCTCCAACCAAACTTTGTATCTTTCCGAGTCAGCTGAGTTAATGGAGTAGCGATTCGAGAAAATCCTTCCACGAATCTCCGATAATAACCAGCTAAACCAAGAAAGCTACGTACCTCGGTCACTGATTTAGGTTGCTCCCAGCTTTGAATAGCTTCAATCTTTGCCGGGTCAACTGATATTCCACGACTTGATACTACGTGCCCAAGGAATGCTACCTCCTCCAGCCAGAACTCGCATTTCTTCAACTTGGCATAAAGCTTGTATTCACGAAGCTTTTGGAGTACCAGCCTCAAGTGTTGCTCATGATCTTCACGGCTTTTGGAATAAATAAGGATGTCATCAATAAAGACGACCACAAAGTGATCCAAATATTCCTTGAATACCCGGTTCATCATATCCATGAAGGCAGCAGGAGCATTAGTCAATCCAAAGGACATGACTAGGAATTCATAATGCCCGTACCGAGTTCTAAAAGCCGTCTTTGGAATATCCTCAGTTCTAACCTTCAGCTGATGATATCCAGAACGAAGATCGATCTTTGAAAAGAATTGTGCTCCTTGCAACTGGTCAAACAGGTCATCAATACGTGGCAATGGGTACCTGTTTTTGATGGTGACATGATTCAACTCCCGATAATCAATACAAAGTCGCATACTTCCATCTTTCTTCTTCACGAACAGAACAGGAGCACCCCAAGGAGAAGTACTAGGACGAATAAAACCAATGTCTAACAATTCCTGCAGTTGGGTCTTTAACTCCTGAAGTTCAATAGGAGCCATTCGATATGGGGCTTTGGAAATGGGTTTTGTACCGGGTTCAAGGTCGATACAAAATTCAATTTCACGCTCTGGGGGTAGGCCAGGAAGTTCTTCAGGGAATACGTCAGGGAATTTATTAACAATAGAAATATCATTCAAAACTGACGTATTTTTGTTTAGATCTGTGACATGAGCTAAGAAAGCTTGACATCCGTTTTTCAATAAACGAATAGCTTTATGGCTTGAGATGACAGCGATTGATTTTAATGGTTTGGTTGCTTGAATTCGCATAATAGGTCGATTAGGAATATGAAAGCTAACAACCTTACGAAAACAATCAATTTTTGCATGATGAGTAGTTAACCAATCAATCCCTAGAATCACGTCAAATGCAAGTATTTTTAATGAAATAAGATCGACAGGTAATGTGTGGGTACCAACTTGAACCAAACAAGACTTATAAACCGTGGATGTAATGAAGGTTTCTCCCAATGGAGTTTCAACTGCTAAGTCAAAGTCTAATTTCTCCGGAATCAAATTTAATCGATGAGCGCAAGTAGGAGAAATAAAAGAATGGGTTGAACCGGTATCAAATAAAGTATAGACTTCGTTAGAGTTTATGATAAGCTTACCCGTGATGACCTCATTCGGGTTCCTTGCGTTCTGGGAGGTCACAACAAACGCTCTCCCTTGCACAACCGGTTTTGACTTTTCTGGGACGGCCTTTGGTGCCTCCATCCTAGCTGAATTTGTCTTCGGTAAACGACAAAATCGGGCTAAATGACCTTCTCTTCCACAATTATAACATGCTTTGGACGGCATCGCGCAGTTTGGACTGATGTGCCCCTCCCCTCCGCATTTGAAACATATGATAGGTGGTCGTTCTCCTTCCTTAACGACAGGTGCTGGTGCTGACATCTTTCCATCATTGTTGAATCTCCTCTTCTTAAATGTCCATTCTTATTGTTTTGGCCCTGATTACCACCGAAGTGGTTACCATTTCTGGCCTGTTGATTCCCTCCACGCTTGTTGTCACCGCTTCGATGACTGCTCTCACTGGTATTATCATTTTTCCGGCTGCTCTCTTTTGGTTGCGTTATCTCGTTATCGCGCTCCACCAACTGAGCCCTATTTACAACATCTGAATATAAACACAGTTTATGAGAAACAAGATGTTGACGTATCTCCGGCTTCAAACCTCTTAAAAATATCCGCGTCATTCTTTCTTCATTATCCACCAGGTGGGACGCAAACCGGGATAACTCCGCAAATTTTGCCTCGTACTGCGACACGGTCATATTATTCTGCTCCAATTTGATGAACTCCACCTCCTTCATGTGACGAATACTCTCGGGAAAGTATTTGTCGTTAAACAGATCTTGAAACTTCTCCCAAGACATCTTCAGTGCGGCAGGTTGAGTACGCTTTATCGATTCCCACCAGTAATCTGCCTCTCCTCGCAACATAAAGGCGGCAAAGGGAACCTTTTGCTCCTCGGAGCAACCCAAGACATCAAATATCTTGGTGATCTGCTTTATCCATGTTTCAGCTACAAGTGGTTTGGGTTCTCCCTTAAACTCCGGTGGTCCCAGCTCCTTAAACTGTTTAGCGGTGACCGCCTGAGAGTTTCCAGTATTTCCACCTACGTTGTGGACAGGAGCCGCTTTCACCTGTTGTTGCATGAATTGCATAAAGCCTCTGAACATTTGATCATTCATCATTTGGTCAGTGTTGTTGTTTGCATGAGGATTGTCACCTTCCTGATGCACATTATCCTGATTATTGATATGTGGTGAATCATCAGTCGTCTGTGCTCCATTGCTATTCTCAACATTCTCAGATGCCATTTTCAGATACTGCCACAAAATAAAAATTAATTGATATGTCATATATTATCCTTATATTATGACCGACCAATTAAATACCATGCAAATAAACTTAGGTATGTCATACTAGCGAAGGAATTTCCCGTCTCTCCCCTCCTAGTTCTATTCTCACATCTTAGCCAGGGATCATATCCCTAAGCTCTGATACCAACTGTGACGCCCCCAAAATTAGGTATACATCACCCATCTTGGGTCGTCAGATACATAGTACAGGATACAAATACAACTTAATAATACAACTGTCGTGTACAATACGACAAAACATAAACTGTGAGTTTGAATACAAATATTATCTTCTAGAGAGTATTCATACTCAAAAAGAGTCCTCATTACATTTATTAACACACCATTACATAGAATAGTGAGGACTACTAACTAATACTATCATTCGGACCATCACTCCGTACCCCGACTTGTCCCAGCTACGTTCTCATTTCCTGAAGAGAACAGTGAAAGAAAGGGTGAGCTCAACTAGCCCAGTAAGAAATATTATGACTAAGATAATGCAGAATAAATTATCATTAGCCTTCAACAATGTTAAACTGATAAAATATAATAGACATCAAGTTTAACTGTAGCGGAATAAGCAATCCATTAAAAGAGTCAAGTAGAAAATAAACTCTACTATCTTTTATGATTTAAAAGATTTTCCAACACTTTGATCGCTGAGACTCAGCTTAATAAAATAATCCACATCATCGAATCACCCCTGCACTACGGCCAAGGATATTCGCATATTCATTAATGGTCATGATCATGCCAACAACTGTCCATCAATGCACTACGGGCCAATGAGGACTTTTACCACATCATTCGTAACATTACGGTCATGATTACACCGAATAATCCCTGGTCATAATCATACCAAGTCCATCTATGCACTACAGGCCACAGATGACTTTCAACAGAATATAAACATGAGGATGATGACAATGATATAAGAATTCAATAAAACAAGTTCAAGAATTAATTTATCCAAGAATTAACAACGTCCAAATTGTCAACATGATACTACTTTGTGGAGTAAAATTCAAGAATGATCAGGAGAATATTTTCATGAATAGATACTGGATGAAACGCAATTATCAAGGATATTTCACAAATTTCATGGAGTATAGAAGTCAAAACTTAACCAACTGAGTACAATAAAGAATGGAATAACAAAAAAATCACCATGCATGCGATAGACCGCACAAACAGGTTATTCCAACAGAATAATAAATAATGGAACCAGGTCTGGCATAAACGCACAGACAGGATATTCCGACAGAATAATAAATAATGGAACCAGGTCCGGCGTAAACGCACAGACAGGATATTCCGACAGAATAATAAAGAACAGTATAATAAATAATGGAACCAGGTCCGGTGTAAAATACACAGACAGGATATTCCGACAGAATAATAATAAAGACGGAACCAGGTCCGGTGTAAAACACACAGACAGGATGTTCCAACAGAATAATAATAAAAACGGAACCAGGTCCGGTGTAAAACACACAGACAGGATGTTCCAACAGAATAATAGAAGAATGTCACCAAGTATAGGGTAGACCGCATATACAGGTTATTCCAACAGAATAATAAGAAATGGAATAACAGTTCTCTTCATGAATAAGAAAGAATAACACCCCTTACCGTTTTAAAGAAGAGCTGAAGTAAGGAAGTAGTTAAGTAGCAGAATACTCTTCTTCTCTCTCTCTCTATAGTTTCTCTCTATAGTTTCTCTCTCTAGAGTTCAGTGAATTCGTAAGAAATAATGAAGGAATGAGCTGCTATTTATAGAAAAATAGAATGCATAGTAACTAATCCATGAACGGTCCAGATTGATTACTTTAATCTGACGGTCCATATTTAAAGAAAAATCTTTTAAATAAAATAAAATATATTCTATTTATAGAATAACTTTAATAAAGTATTTTGTTTTATATAAAAAGATGTTTCTGTTTTATTACGTTAATAATACGAATAAAACAAAACGTCATTATCGCTAAATAATTCATATTATTAACTGACAATAATAGAATCAAACTGAGTGACTTCTCACATAAGCATTAATAATCAATACCGTGTGCTACTATGCAACCACACGTATTACTGTACCTTTACTACCGAGTAGTTCAACAGTAACAATGGTAAAATTTCCGCCGTTATTTTTATAGAAAGATAATTCTGTCGTTTTCTCCATCCGACAATAATTCCGTTGTGGGGTCCACCAATGATTGTGCCGTCGTACGAATATTCCCCGACAAAAAGAATATTCTCCGACCAAACGAATATTTTATAACAACTTGCTTACTTTGCAAAATTTATAAATATTACCCACAACTATAACATTATATCAAATTAACTCCATAATATTCAAAAATGATATTTATAGAAAATTCATCTTTATTTATAAAAGTTGGGGTCTTACAACTGTGGCCTATAGACTCGCTTTACCGCCAAGTATGTCGCGTGTTCATAACGTTTTTCACATATCTATGTTACGTAAATATGTGAAAGACCCGAACCACATTATTGAATTACACCCGGATGAGATAGCGAAAGATTTAACGTATGAAGAGGTACCTGTTAAAATCTTAGATAAGAAGGATAATATTCTACGCTCCAAGGTTATACATCAAGTCAATATTTTGTGGAGAAACCACAATATTGAGGAAATGACCAGAGAGTTAGAATCTGAAATGAAGTCAAGGTATCCTCACCTCATCAACATACCAGGTACGCACCCTAATTTTGAGGATGAAATTTCATAAGAAGGGGAGGTTGTAAGACCCCAACTTTTATGAATAAAGATTAATTTTTTTCTCAAATTATATTTTTGAAAATTATGGCGTGGATTTGATATAATGTTATAGTTGTGGGTAATATTTATAAATTTTGTAAAGTAAACAAGTGGTTATAAAATATTTGATTGGTCGGGGAATATTCATTTTAACAGGAAATATTCGTACGATGACACCATCATTGGTGGACCACACAACTAAATAACTGTCGAAGTTAGAAAATGACAAAAATATCTTTTTATAAAATTACGGCGAAAATTTTATCGTTAAACTGTTGAAATACCAGCTGGTAAAAGAACAGTAATACACGTGATTGCATAGTAGCACACGATATTGATTATTGATGCTTACGTGAGAAGTCATTCAATTATACTCAATTATTGCTACAGTAATTGTTGCATAGTATTTAACGTTATTTTATTCAATTATTGTCACAGTATCATCTGCATAATATTTTATATTACTAAATCAATAATTGAGATGACAAAGCTATTCATATTGTTATTTATAATATTAACGATGTCTAGAAAGTTCGGTCGAGGAGAGGTTTGGTCACCTAATTGCGCGCCAATAGGGAGAAATCCTTATCGGAAAGCCCCCTCTTTCCTGAGAATGATCTGGTTGTTAAATATTGTGAGTTATAATATTAATGATGAATAATTGTTAATAGATAAAAATGTGTTTATAAGTGATTTGTGGAAATTATTTATTCAATTTTTGATATAAATAGAGGAATTTGTTATGAGGTGTTTGTTATAGGTTTGGCTTATTATTCCATGAGGAGATGTGCTAATTTTTCAGACCGTTGGTTGAAGTTATAATAGTAAATTTATATGGATCGTTGGTTTAAAGTTTTAATAGTAAATCAATATGGATCGCTGGTTTAAAGTTTTAATAGTAAATCAATATGGACCGTTGCTTTAAGTTTTAATAGTAAATTAATATGGACCATCCGTTTAAAAGTGAATCAATCTGGGTCGTTCATGAATTAGTTACTATTCAATCCTTTTTCCTATAAATAAAAGCTTATTCCTTCATTATTTCTTACGAATCCACTGAAACTCTAGAGAGAGAAACTATAGAGAGTAAGAAGAAGAGTATTCTGCTACTACCCTACTTCAGTATTTACTCTTCTATTAAGGTAAGGGGTATTATTTCTTTCATATTCCTGAAGAGAGTTATTTTCCTTTAATACTCGTAAGGGTTGTTATTTCATTCTTTATTATTCTGTTGGAATAACCTGTCTACGCGGACTAACGTATGCATGGTGAAATCTTTTGTTATTACATTCTTTATTATTCTGTGGGAATAACCTGTCTACGCGGACTACCGCATGCATGGTGAAATCTTTTGTTATTCCATTCTTTATTATTATGTGGGAATAACCTGTCTACACGGACTACCGCATGCATGGTGAAATCTTTTGTTATTCCATTCTTTATTATTTTGTGGGAATAACCTGTCTACGCGGACTACCGCATGCCTGGTGAATAACCCTTTGTATTCAATTGTTATTAAATTGTGGAAATGATCTGTCTACGCGGACTACCACATGATAGGTAAAAATCTATTTATAGTTTCGTATATTATTTCTTTTCATATTCTTAAATCTAAACTTACTATGGTAAGTATTACTTCTACAATTTCATAAATTAGTGGAATATCCCTGAGTTTTGCGCTTCATTCAGTATCGTTTCATTGGAATATTTATCTGAACTTTCTTATTAAATATCAATATTTTTACCCGGGTTACTATTCACTCAAATATTATTAACCCGAGGATTCAGGGTACTTTTCTTACCGAGTTACTATTCGTAGATTACTATTCATGAGTTACTATTCATAGAGTACTATTCACCTAGAGTACTATTCATGACAATAATTAATTTCTTTTCTATCCAAATCACTTTTGATATAGTA
This sequence comes from Panax notoginseng, assembly GCA_016801055.1. NCBI lineage: Eukaryota > Viridiplantae > Streptophyta > Magnoliopsida > Apiales > Araliaceae > Panax > Panax notoginseng. The sequence continues at coordinate 62,892,535 of CM029023.1, read as the reverse complement.
TTATTCTTGAATTTTACTCCACAAAGCAGTATCATGTTGACAATTTGGACATTATTGAATTCTGGATAAATTAAATTATAAATATTTAAAAATTTATCCTTTGCTTTCTTTCAATTGAATTCTTATATCATTGTCATCATCCTCACACTTATATTGTGATAAAAGTCATATGTGGCTTACGTGCATAGATGTACTATTGATTGGTATGATTGTGACCAGAGATTATTCGGTATAATCATGACCGTAATGTTACAAATGATGTGGTAAAAGCCCTCATAGGCCCGTAGTGCATTGATGGATAATTGTTGATTTGATCATGACCATTGATGAAAACATGAATATCCTTGGCCCGTAGTGTATGGATAATTCGTGGTTGTGATACTAATGAATATCCTTGGCCGTAGTGCAGGAATGATTCGATGATGTGGATTAATTATTAAGCTGAGTCTCAGCGATAAAATTGATGATAAACTTTTTAAATCATATAAGATAGTAGATATCATGAACTACTTGACTCTTCTAATGGATTGCTTGTTCCGCTGCAGTTAAACTTGATGTTTATTATATTTTTATTAGTTTAACGTTATTGAAGGCTAACGATAATTTGTTCTGTATTATATTAGTCATAATATTTTTTACTAGGCTAGTTGAGCTCACCATTTGCTTTCATTGTTCTCTTCAGGAAATGAGAATATAACTTGGACTAGTCAGGAACGGAATGACGATTTAGATATTTGCATTAGTAGTCCTCACTATTCTGTGAAATAGTGTAATAATAAATGAGGACTTATTTTGAGTTTGAATACTGTCTAGAAGATAATATTTGTATTAAAACTCACAGATCATGTTGTATATTTAAATTTGTATTTGTATTCTGTACCATGTATTTGGCGACTCAGAATAGGTGATGTATACCTATTTTGGGGGCATCACAAAATTCATATCAGGGCCAGTACTTTTCTTTGACCGTTTTTCCTTAGCTCTATTTTTGCGAGGGATCAAGATTTGATCTTCTAGAAAGTCATCAGCTGGGATATCCTCGTTCATACCCTCAGTATGAGTCAGGAAATGCATCTTTCCCCACCTATTTTGCACTTCTTACAGGAACCCGTCTTTCCTTTCCCTGTCTTCCTTAACAGGAATATGGATTTCTTTTTCAATGGTCGGATTAACCTTAGGAATTAACATTCCTGATGTAGCCACAAAGATTTTCCTTGTTGGTTTCATGAATTATGCATTCGTACAGTTTGGTAACAGAATGGTAAAGGAAGGAACTGATGGATGTTTGTGCGGGTTCCGATGGTCTAATTCAGATGAATAGCCTAATCTAGCCTTCCCTGTCTGACTAGGAATTTGAACAGGACTTTTAATTCCTTATTGACTTTTTCTTAACCCTTGTCCAGGCCAAAAGGATATCATTTCCTGACTAGCTGACATTACTTCGGTGGAAACTCAGAGCTTTAAAGTAAGGGCTCCAATAAATTTATACCAAGTGTTGCTCACCTCAAGGGCTTGAAAACTGATAGGCTCAACTCCCTAATCGAGACTGATTATAGGCATATCGCTTTGTGTATGAACAGGATATTCTGGCTCGGCATTGACAGTTACCAGATTACCGTTAATGATGTATTTGACCTGTTGATGAAGGGTCAACGAAACTTCTTCTTCTATATGGATCCATAGCCTTTCCAATAGCAAATTATATCATGTGGTGATGTTTAGCACTTGAAAGGATATATAGAAAGTATATGGACCGATTTCGACTAGAAGTTCAATTTCTCCTACAACATTTTGTCGAGACCCGTCAAAGGCTCTTATGACTATGTGGTTGCTTCTGATTCGATTGGAATTGATCTTCATTCTTTCCAACGTGTTATAGGGACAAATGTTTAAGGATGATCCTCCATCTATCAACACACCTCATACCATATATATTGAGGGCATCACTGCTATGTGCAATGACTTGCAATGACCCATCCCTTCAGATGGTATGTCATCATCAGTGAAAGATATCACATTACTGTTGAAAATGTGATCTACCAAATGATGAAACTTCTCGGTATCTATCGACTTTGGCAGGTGAGCTTCTTCAAATACTTTCACTAAAACCTTGCAATGCTCTTCTAAATATAAAACCAAATCCATAATGGATATCTATTAGAGTGCTTATTTTAATCCTTACACCACTTTGGCTTCCTTACGTCCCATCTTGCGGAGGAATTCTTTAACTTTCAACTTGGACACTCTAACCGCAGATTTAATGGCTGGCTTCATTACTCGCTGAGGTAGATACAACAGGTTTTCCTTTAATATAGCAGCACTTTGATTTGAAGTTGATCCCTCATCTCTCCCATAGTTTCAGGGGATTTTTTTCAAGCTGATGATAGGATACTGTGGTCTGAAGGGCAACATTAGAGGCTCGGGCGCATCAACTCTTAAAGGTTTCTTTACTCCTTTGACCTTCATTCCTTATATTGCAAGAGGTGTTGCAGACACGTCTCTTTTAGAGGATATGACTGCTATGACTTCCTTCCATCTCTGTGTTTTAGGAGGAAATATCTCTTCTTCTTCAGGTAAGATAGTACCACTATTTGCCATTTGTAGGTCACCGCTGTCAACCATATTCTGGATTAGATGATGAAGTGCGCAACAGCTTTCTGTGTTACAAGTATTAGAATGGTATTGACAGACCACGGTAGAATTAAACCTTTTAGAACATGAATTGATTGGGGGTAGCAGTTTTGTGATCTTCCCTTCATTGATCAACATCTGCAAAATCTCCTCCCTTGGTTAACCAAAGGAGTGAACTTCCTTTAGTCTACATAGTCCCGACGAGACTGGGCTCTAATTTTTCTTGCAAGTTTTTCTTCCAAAGTTTCATTCTCTTGGAATTGTTGTTAATTCCTTGTGATAAGGGAGAGGAGACTAGTGTGCCCCTGACTAATCAGTTGTTGAATTACTCGATACTGATGTATCACCAGTTCTGCCAGTTGATCAACCTGTTCTTTGATAGACTTCATTTCTCGCTCTATCATAAACTAGAATTCTGAATAATCCCATTTATCAGAATTATCTTTGCTTGTTTGGGGAGAATCACCTACATATTTGAGGTAATTAGAACTTTCTCCACTCCCTTTGCTGATCATATTAACATTCTCTTCCTTATGTTGATGCAGAGGATTATCTTGCACATGTGGTTGCTCTTGTGTAGTCACCACAATTTCCCCATTATCTATCAGATCCTGAATTTTATGTTTGAGAGACCAGCAATCTTGGGTATCATGACCCGGAGCTCTGGAATGATAAGCACATTTCTTGTTTATATCAAAATTCCTTCCACTTAGATTGGCTGGAGGAAGGAGTTGGACAATTTTCTTATGTGCCATCGGAAGCTTCAGTATATTTTCCAATGAGTCCCCTAAGGGTGTGAAAACTTTTTGACGTCTGACTTCTCTAACTTTTTGCAATGGAGGATTTAAGGATTGTCCAGATGCGTGAAAAGGGGAATAATTTTTCCTTTAAATGGGCAAGTTTTGATTTCCTCTCTAAGTTTATCCTTGTAGTACCAAGGATACATCTTCTTCTTTATTTTTATGAACCCTCTGAGGGTTATTCCCATAATTTTCAGCTTGAATGTGCTCAGCCACGGCTTCTAAAATAGTGAGGTCTTTAATTTTTCCAGACTTCAACCCCATCTCAACCATCTCTCCATGTTTAATAATTTCTAAGAATGGGTTTCCTATGCCTACTAGGACCCTCTCATAGAACGGAGCTTCTTGTATGTCAATGAAGGTCATTACCATCTCAGTTTCTGTCATTGATGGGATTACTTGAGTAGCCAAACTTCTCCATCTTTGGGCATATTCTCTTAATGACTCAGTATTCTGCTTTTTAACTTTGGTAATTTGATATCTATCTAAAGCCATTTGTGATTGGAAACTTTATTGGTTTAAAAAACATGGGCTAGTTCTTCCCAGCTATGGATTTTGGAATTGTCCAATTTGGCATACCATGCTCTGGCTTCTCCAGTTAAAATTTTCTAGAACAACTACATCCTTAGCTTTTCATCCTCGGTATATGACCCATGCTCTACAATAAACACCTTCAAATTAGTGTAAGGATCTCTCAATCCGTCATATTTCTCAAAATTAGGAGTTTTGAACTTGTCTAGATAATTAACCCCGGGAAAGATGTAAAGGTCTGAATAAGTCACACTTCCATATGCTCCAGTCCCTTTGATTGATCAGATGTTTTCTTCCATTTGTTGAACTTTCTTTCGAATATCACCAGTTTTCCGATCTTCTTTAAGATTGCTGATTTCAGGAGTTTTGTTAGATTTTTCATGGATTTGAGGTTCAAGTACATGTACTTCCTTTTCTTTCTTGTTAGTATCTTGGCTTCCTCCTTGTGCAGAGGACTCTATTTGAGTGGGTATTTGTTGACCCTGAGTCCTTTTGTTTGTTCTTTCAAAAAGACAGCTAATTCTGCTATCTGGTTTCTTAGTCACTCGAACTCCTCTCGAGAAACAAAGGTAGATTCAGGTTGGGCACTTGTAGTCATGTCTGAAGATGGGCTTAGTGCGTTTTTAAACTTTGATTAGGTAACAGGACCAATTGCTTCCCAACAAAAAGATTATGTATTTTAGTCTTGGTAAACACTAATAGTCTGCATGCTATGCAATGTGTCTATTTTAGGGGTTTTTTAATGTTTTCCTGCAAAAAAAAGATGTCAGTCATTTTGATGACATGATAGCATGACATGTTTTGACATTGAATGGAATGTATATTTACATTTTCTTTTTCTTTTCTTTATATTTACATTTACATCGAATCATAATTTGAATTGAAATTTACATGGAATAGAAAAGGGAAAGGCATGAAAAGACTCCCCTTCGCATTTGGTTTATCAAAGGCTGACCTATCTTAGGCTACTCTCGTGACTTTTCGGTATGAAGATCCCCAAATCATCGCAATTTACTAGATGGGAAGCTAATCCGATCTTTCAATTGGAGCGGATCTGAGTGGTGCCTTTCCTAAGCCTCGTGGAATTATTCTCCATTGAGTCCAGTAATCAAACACCGACGAGTTCGCTCCTAGTAAAGGAATCACACAACATACATTCACATACATCGTGTCTCACTGTATGAAATGATGAAATTGTGCGATGCACTAATACAAAATGTAGAAATTGTGTGAGGCACTAAAGTGCAGTAAATAGAGCATTCATTCATATCCATTTAATGTAAACACAGTATTCACACACAAGTAAATAAGAAGGGATTTTGAAAAGATTAAAATGCGGCTTAAGCCCTCTACGTCCCCAGCAGAGTTGCCACTTGTCGGCGTCGGGAAAAATTTTCTTATTTGGAATTCCTCTTTTACTATTTCTACCCTTTATATTCTCTATATGTGTTTTGAATTTTATTTGAAAGGGAGAGTTTGACAAAAGTGTCCGACACAAAATGTCGACGATTTGAAAATTTAGAGTCCCTAGTTGGTAATAGTAAAATGGTTGTACTAACTCAATCGAATTATAAAAAGTTTTATAAAAAGACCCAATTATTGGACTCTGTTTAACAGGCCTTGGAAACCGAGATTCATAGAGCTCGGGGGACTTGCTTAAGCAGGGGGAAGGTGTTAGGCACCCCCCGACTTCCGTGAAAATGCGGTTACCGCGTCTGTAAGACCCCAACTTTTATAAATAAAGATTAATTTTCTATAAATATCATTTTCGAATATTATGGATTTAATTTGATATAATGTTATAGTTGTGGGTAATAATTATAAATTTTGCAAAGTACGCAAGTTGTTATATAATATTCGATTGGTCGGGGAATATTCGTTTTAACAGAAAATATTCGTACAACGGCACAATCATTGGTGGACCCCACAACAGAATTATTGTCGAATTGAGAAAACGACAAAAATACTTTATGAAAATAATGGCGGAAGTTTTACCGTTAACTGTTGAAACACCCGGTGTTAAAAGTACAGTAATATTCGTGGTTGTACAGTAGCACACGGTATTAATTATTGATACTTACGGGATAAGTCACTCAGTTTTGCTTATTTTATAAACACTCATTTACCCGTTTTTCAAAATAGTCGGTAGAAGATTATACAACATATATATATTATACGTGTGTGAGTGTGACGTGTGTGCATGTGAATGTGTGTGGGTAAAGAAGGAAAAGAAGATGGTGGGTGAAGTATTATACTAGGATGTTATATATATAATTGGAAAAGTGAATAATAATGGGTTGATGGCTTAACTTGGTCGGGAGGGAGGTTATTATTATAATATATATATATATATATATATATATGATTGAGTGCAAGTGGGAAGCTAGGAGGGAGAGTTTGAGTCAGGCACGGAGGAAGTTATGCATTATTGATATATATTTTATAAATAAAATATATTATATTTAAAAGATTTTGCTTTAAATATGGATTATTAGATTAAAGTAATCAATCTAGACCGTTCATAGATTAGTTACTATGCATTCTATTTTTCTATAAATAGCAGCTCATTCCTTCATTATTTCTTACGAATTCACTGAACTCTAGGGAGAGAAACTATAGAGAGAGAGAAAAGAAGAGTATTCTGCTACTTAACTACTTTCTTATTTCAGCTCTTCTTTAAAACGGTAAGGGGTGTTATTCTTTCTTATTCATGAAGAAAACTTTAGTTATTCCATTTCTTATTATTCTGTTGGAATAACCTGTATACGCGGTCTACCCTATACTTGGTGACATTCTTTTATTATTCTGTTGGAACATCCTATCTGTGTGTTTTACACCGGACCTAGTTCCGTCTTTATTATTATTCTGTTGGAACATCCTGTCTGTGTGTTTTACACCGGACCTAGTTCCGTCTTTATTATTATTCTGTTGGAACATCATGTCTGTGTGTTTTACACTGGACTTGGTTCCGTCTTTATTATTATTCTGTTAGAATATCCTGTCTGTGCGTTTTACGCCGGACCTGGTTCCATTATTCTGTGGGAATAACCTGTCTGTGCGGTCTATCGCATGCATGGTGATTTCTTTTGTTATTCCATTCTTTATTATACTCAGTTGGTTAAGTTTTGACTTCTATACTCCATGAAATTTGTGAAATATCTTTGATAATTGTGTTTCATCCAGTATCTTTTCATGAAAATATTCTTCTAAGCATTCTTGAATTTTACTCCACAAAGCAGTATCATGTTGACAATTTGGACGTTGTTAATTCTTGGATAAATTAATTCTTGAACTTGTTTTATTGAATTCTTATATCATTGTCATCATCCTCATGTTTATAAAATGTTAAAAGTCATCTGTGGCCTGTAGTGCATAGATGGACTTGGTATGATTATGACCAGGGATTATTCGGTATAATCATGATCGTAATGTTACAAATGATGTGGTAAAAGTCCTCATTGGCCCGTAGTGCATTGATGGACAGTTGTTGGCATGATCATGACCATTAATGAATACACGAATATCCTTGGCCGTAGTGCAGGGGTGATTCGATGATGTGGATTATTTTATTAAGCTGAGTCCCAGCGATCACAGTGTTAAAAAACCTTTTAAATCATAAAAGATAGTAGAGTTTATTTTCTACTCGACTCTTTTAATGGATTGCTTGTTCCGTTGCAGTTAAACTTGATGTCTATTATATTTTATCAGTTTAACATTGTTGAAGGCTAATGATAATTTATTCTGCATTATCTTAGTCATAATATTTCTTACTGGGCTAGTTGAGCTCACCATTTCTTTCACTGTTCTCTTCAGGAAATGAGAACGTAGCTGGGGCAAGTCGGGGAACGGAGTGATGGTCTGAATGATAGTATTCGTTTGTAGTCCTCACTATTCTATGTAATGGTACGTTAATAAATGTAATGAGGACTCCTTTTGAGTATGAATACTCTCTAGAAGATAATATTTGTATTCAAACTCACAGTATATGTTTTGTCGTATTGTACACGACAGTTGTATTAGTAAGTTGTATTTGTATTCTGTACTATGTATCTGACGACCCAAGATGGGTGATGTATACCTAATTTTGGGGGCGTCACAGTTGGTATCAGAGCTTAAGGATATGATCACTGGCTAAGATGTGAGAATAGAACTAGGAGGGGAGAGACGGGGAATTCCTTCGCTAGTATGACCTACCTAAGTTTATTTGCATGGTATTTAATTGGTCGGTCATAATATAAGGATAATATATGACATATCAATTAACTTTTATTTTGTGGCAGTATCTAAAAATGGCATCTGAGAATGTTGAGAATAGCAATGGAGCACATGCGACTGTTGATTCACCACATATCAATCATCAGGATAATGTGCATCAGGAAGGTGACAATCCTCATGCAAACAACAACACTGACCAGATGATGAATGATGGAATGTTCAGAAACTTTATGCAGTTCATGCAACAGCAGGTGAGAGCGGCTCCTGTCCAAAATATAGGTGGAAACACTGAAAACTCTCGGACGGTCACCGCTAAACAGTTCAAGGAGCTGGGACCACCAGAGTTTAAGGGAGAGCCAAAACCACTTATAGCGGAAACATGGATAAAGCAGATTACCAAGATATTTGATGTCTTGGGATGCTCCGAGGAGCAAAAGGTTCCCTTTGCCGCCTTTATATTGCGAGGAGAAGCAGATTACTGGTGGGAATCGATTAAGCGTACTCAACCTGCCGCACTGAAGATGTCTTGGGAGAAGTTCCAAGAGCTGTTCAACGACAAATACTTTCCTGAAAGTATTCGTCACATGAAGGAGGTGGAATTTATCAAGTTGGAGCAAAACAACATGACCGTGTCGCAGTACGAAGCCAAGTTTGCCGAGTTGTCCCGATTTACGTCCCACTTGGTGGATAATGAAGAGCGAATGACACGAATGTTTTTGCAAGGTTTGAAACCTGAGATACGTCAACATCTTATTTCTCATAAACTGTGTTTGTATTCAGATGTTGTGAATAGGGCTCAGTTAGTGGAGCACGATAACGAGTCAACGAAACCAAAAGAGAGCAGTCGGCAAAATGATAATACCAGTGAGAGTAGTCATCGAAGCGGTGACAACAAGCGTGGAGGGAATCAACAGGCCAGAAATGGTAACCACTTCGGTGATAATCAGGGCCAAAATAATAAGAATGATCATTTTAAGAAGATGAGATTCAACAATGATGGAAAGACGTCAGCACCAGCACCCGTTGTTAAGGAAGGAGAACGACCACCCATCATATGTTTCAAATACGGAGGGGAGGGGCACATCAGTCCAAACTACGCGATGCCGTCTAAAGCATGTTATAATTGTGGAAGAGAAGGTCATTTAGCTCGATTTTATCGTTTACCAAAAACAAGTTCAGCCAAGATGGAGACACCAAAGGCCGTCCCAGAAAAGTCAAAACCGGTAGTGCAAGGGAGAGCGTTTGTTGTGACCTCCCAGAAAGCAAGGAACCCGAATGAGGTCATCACGGGTAGGCTTATCATAAACTCTAACGAAGTCTATGCTTAATTTGATACCGGTTCTACCCATTCTTTTATTTCTCCTACTTGCGCTCATCGATTAAATTTAACTCCGGAGAAATTAGACTTTGATTTATCTGTTGAAACTCCATTGGGAGAAACCTTCATTACATCCACGGTTTATAAGTCTTGTTTGGTTCAAGTTGGTACCCACACATTACCTGTCGATCTGATTTCATTAAAAATACTTGCATTTGACGTGATTCTAGGGATTGATTGATTAACTACTCATATGCAAAAATTGATTATTTTCGTAAGGTTGTTAGCTTTCATATTCCTAATCGACCTATTATGCGAATTCAAGCAACCAAACTATTAAAATCAATCGTTGTCATCTCAAGCCATAAAGCTATTCGTTTATTGAAAAATAGATGTCAAGCTTTCTTAGCTCATGTCACGGATCTAAACAAAAATACGTCAGTTTTGAATGATATTTCTATTGTTAATAAATTCCCTGACGTATTCCCTGAAGAACTTCTTGGCCTACCCCCAGAGCGTGAAATTAAATTTTGTATCGACCTTGAACCCGGTACAAAACCCATTTCCAAAGCCCCATATCAAATGGCTCCTATTGAACTTCAGGAGTTAAAGATCCAACTGCAGAAATTGTTAGACATTGGCTTTATTCGTCCTAGTACTTCTCCTTGGGGTGCTCCTGTGCTATTCGTGAAGAAGAAAGATGGAAGTATGCGACTTTGTATTGATTATCGGGAGTTGAATCATGTCACCATCAAAAACAGGTACCCATTGCCACGTATTGATGACCTGTTTGACCAGTTGCAAGGAGAACAATTCTTTTCAAAGATCGATATTCGTTCTGGATATCATCAGCTGAAGGTTAGAACTGAGGATATTCCAAAGATGGCTTTTAGAACTCGGAACGGGCATTATGAATTCCTAGTCATGTCCTTTGGATTGACTAATGCTCCTGCTGCCTTCATGGATATGATGAACCGGGTATTCAAAGAATATTTAGATCACTTTGTGGTCGTCTTTATTGATGACATCCTTATTTATTTCAAATGCCGTGAAGATCATGAGCGGCTGGTACTCCAAAAGCTTCGTGAATACAAGTTTTATGCCAAGTTGAAGAAATACGAGTTCTGGCTGGAGGAGGTAGCATTCCTTCGGCACGTAGTATCAAATCATGGAATATCGGTTGACCCGACAAAGATTGAAGCTATTCAAAGTTGGGAGCAACCTAAATCAGTGACCGAAGTACGTAGCTTTCTTGGTTTAGCTGGTTATTATCGGAGATTCGTGGAAGGATTTTCTCGAATCGCTACTCCATTAACTCAGCTGACTCGGAAAGATACAAAGTTCGGTTGGAGCGAAGAATGTGAGTAGAGTTTTTAAGAACTCAAGAGGAGACTCATTTCAGCACCTGTTCTAACAATACCATCTAGCTCGGAGGGATTTGTCATCTACAGTGATGCTTCGAGCAAAGGGTTGGGATGCGTTCTCATGCAACATGGAAAAGTCATAGCCTATGCATCAAGACAACTCAAGGAATATGAGAGGAATTATCCTACTCATGATCTAGAGTTGGCAGCTGTTGTCTTTGCACTTAAAATTTGGAGGCATTACTTGTATGGGGAGAAGGTGGAGATCTTTACGGATCATAAAAGCCTCAAATATTTCTTCACTCAAAAGGAACTCAACATGCAACAACGACGTTGGCTTGAACTGTTGAAAGATTATGATCATACCATTCAATACCATCCTCAAAAAGCAAACGTGGTAGCTGACGCATTGAGTAGAAGATTATATGCAAGTACGAGTGCAATATTATCAACACAAAGGCCCATTTTGTGTGACTTGCAAAGGATGAAGATAGAGTTAAAGACTCCACGGACCCATGTGATGATGGCGAATATACGAGTAGAACCAACTTTAATCGATAAAGTTAAAGCTGCTCAAGCTACAGACCTGGAGCTGATGCGTATGAGGAAGAAAGTGCAAGAAGGTGCTATGCCGGAAGCAAGAATCGATGAAGAAGGAATACTTCGAGTCAACTCCAGACTTTGTGTTCCTAACAACTCTAATTTAAAGTATGAAATCATGATGGAGGCGCACAACACACCGTTTGCAATCCATCCTGGAAGTACCAAAATGTATCATGATCTCCGTCATACATTTTTGTGGAGCAATATGAAGAGAGAGATAGCGTTGTTTATCTCAAGGTGTCTAACTTGTCAACGAGTCAAAGCGGAGCATCAAGTACCAAAAGGTCCATTGCAACCACTTGAAATTCCAGAATGGAAGTGGGAGCACATTACCATGTATTTCGTTATCGGTCTTCCTAAGGTTTCTTAAGGTATAGATACGATTTGGGTCATTGTTGATAGATTGACCAAGTCTGCTCATTTCTTACCGATACGAGAAACTTATACACTTGAACATCTTGCTCGTATGTACATAAACGAGATTGTAAGACTGCATGGTATGCCAGTATCCATAGTTTCTGATCGAGACCCAAGATTCACTTTAAGATTTTGGGTTAGTTTACAAAAAGCTATGGGCACAGATTTACGATTTAGTTCGGCATATCATCCTCAGACGGACGGACAATCAGAGAGGACTATTCAATCTCTAGAAGATTTATTAAGACTCTATGTCTTTGACTTCAAGGGAAGTTGGGACAAGTTCTTACCATTGGTGGAGTTTTCCTACAACAACAGTTATCAAGTAAGTATTGGCATGGCTCCATTCGAAGCACTGTATGGAAGAAAATGTCGTTCTCCGGTATGCTGGGATGAGGTGGGTGAAGCAACGTTGTTGGGACTGGAGTTGGTACGTATGACTATAGAAAAGATTCAAACGATCCGACAACGTATAAAAACCTCACAAGATCGACAAAAGAGTTATGTTGATCTTCATCGAAAGGACGTGGAATTTGATATAGCAGATCATGTGTTCTTACGTGTTGCTCCATGGAAAGGAGTTACGAGATTTGGAAAAAGAGGAAAGCTCAATCCTCGATTCATTGTTCCATTTTTAATCCTCGATCGAGTAGGAACTGTGGCTTATAGACTCGTTTTACCGCCAAGTATGTCTCGTGTTCATAACATTTTTTACATATCCATGTTACGCAAATATGTGGAAGACCCGAACCACATTATTGAGTTAGAACCGGACGAAATAGCGGAGTATTTGACGTATGAAGAACTTCCTGTTCAAATCTTGGATAAGAAGGAATATATTCTACGCTCCAAGGTTATAACTCAAGTCAAAGTTTTGTGGAGAAACCACGATGTTGAGGAAATGACTTAGGAGTTATAATCTGAAATGAAATCAAGGTATCCTTACCTCTTCGACATACCAGGTACGTACCCTAATTTTGAGGGCGAAATTTCATAAGAAGGGGAGGTTGTAAGACCCCAACTTTTATAAATAAAGATGAATTTTTTATAAATATCATTTTCGAATATTATGGAGTTAATTTGATATAATATTATACTTGTGGGTAATATTTATAAATTTTGCAAAGTACGCAAGTTGTTATATAATATTCGATTGGTCGGGAAATATTCATTTTAACAGGAAATATTCGTACAACGGCACAATCATTGGTGGACCCCACAACAGAATTATTGTCGGATTGAGAAAATGACAAAAATACTTTATGAAAATAACGGCGGAAGTTTTACCGTTAACTGTTGAAACACCTGGTGTTAAAAGTACAGTAATACGCGTGGTTGCACAGTAGCACACGGTATTAATTATTGATGCTTACGGGATAAGTCACTCAGTTTTGCTTATTTTATAAACACTCATTTACCCGTTTTTCAAAATAGTCGGTAGAAGATTATACAGCATATATATATTATACGTGTGTGAGTGTGACATGTGTGCATGTGAATGTGTGTGGGTAAAGAAGGAAAATAAGATGGTGGGTGAAGTATTATACTAGGATGTTATATATATAATTGGAAAAGTTGACAAAATGGGTTGATGGCTTAACTTGGTCGGGAGGGAGGTTATTATTATAATATATATGTATATATATATATATATATATATATATATATATATATATATATATATATATATATATATATGTATGTATGATTGAGTGCAAGTGGGAAGCTAGGAGGGAGAGTTTGAGTCAGGCACGGAGGAAGTTGTGCATTATTGATATATATTTTATAAATAAAATATATTATATTTAAATGATTTTGCTTTAAATATGGACCGTTAGATTAAAGTAATCAATCTGGACCGTTCATTGATTAGTTACTATGCATTCTATTTTTCTATAAATAGCAGCTCATTCCTTCATTATTTCTTACGAATTCACTAAACTCTAGAGAGAGAAACTATAGAGAGAGAGAAGAAGAGTATTCTGCTACTTAACTACTTCCTTATTTCAGCTCTTCTTTAAAACGGTAAGGGGTGTTATTCTTTCTTATTCATGAAGAAAACTTTAGTTATTCCATTTCTTATTATTCTGTTGTAATAACCTGTATACGCGGTCTACCCAATACTTGGTGACATTCTTTTATTATTCTGTTGGAATATCCTGTCTGTGTGTTTTACATCGGACCTGGTTCCGTCTTTATTATTATTCTGTTGGAACATCCTGTTTGTGTGTTTTACACCGGACCTGGTTCCGTCTTTGTTATTATTCTGTTGGAACATCCTATCTGTGTGTTTTACACCGGACCTGGTTCCGTCTTTGTTATTATTCTGTTGGAACATCCTGTCTGTGTGTTTTACACCGGACCTAGTTCCGTCTTTATTATTATTCTGTTGGAACATCCTGTCTGTGTGTTTTACACCGGACCTGGTTTCGTCTTTATTATTATTCTGTTGGAATATCCTGTTTGTGCATTTTACGCCGGACCTGGTTCCATTATTCTGTGGGAATAACCTGTCTGTGCGGTCTATCGCATGCATGGTGATTTCTTTTGTTATTCCATTCTTTATTATACTCAGTTGGTTAAGTTTTGACTTCTATACTCCATAAAATTTGTGGAATATCTTTGATAATTACGTTTCATCCAGTATCTTTTAATGAAAATATTCTTCTAAGCATTCTTGAATTTTACTCCACAAAGCAGTATCATGTTGACAATTTGGACGTTGTTAATTCTTGGATAAACTAATTCTTGAACTTGTTTTATTGAATTCTTATATCATTGTCATCATCCTCATGTTTATAAAATGTTAAAAGTCATCTGTGGCCTGTAGTGCATAGATGGACTTGGTATGATTATGACCAGGGATTATTCGGTATAATCATGACCGTAATGTTACAAATGATGTGGTAAAAGTCCTCATTAGCCCGTAGTGCGTTGATGGACAGTTGTTGGCATGATCATGACCATTAATGAATACACGAATATCCTTGGCCGTAGTGCAGGTGATTCGATGATGGGGATTATTTTATTAAGCTGAGTCCCAGCGATCACAGTGTTGAAAAACCTTTTAAATCATAAAAGATAGTAGAGTTTATTTTCTACTTGACTCTTTTAATGGATTGCTTGTTCCGCTGCAGTTAAACTTGATGTCTATTATATTTTATCAATTTAACATTGTTGAAGGCTAATGATAATTTATTCTGCATTATCTTAGTCATAATATTTCTTACTGGGCTAGTTGAGCTCACCCTTTCTTTCACTGTTCTCTTCAGGAAATGAGAACGTAGCTGGGGCAAGTCGGGGAACGGAGTGATGGTCCGAATGATAGTATTAGTTGGTAGTCCTCACTATTCTATGTAATGGTGTGTTAATAAATGTAATGAGGACTCCTTTTGAGTATGAATACTCTCTAGAAGATAATATTTGTATTCAAACTCACAGTTTATGTTTTGTCATATTGTACACGATAGTTGTATTAGTAAGTTGTATTTGTATTCTGTACTATGTATCTGACGACCCAAGATGGGTGATGTATACCTAATTTTGGGGGCGTCACAGCGTCTTTTCAATTCCCTAATTTATTTGAAGTGTGTGTGTGTGTGTGTGTGTGTGTGTGTGTGCAGTTAATTGTGCCTAATTGTATTATTTGGAAGTAGTGTTATGCCTCGTTTGCACCTATATACAAAGGGTTTGATTTGTATAAATGTTCAATTTTAAGCAAAATATACAAAAATGATGTTTTTTGAAAATATGTTTTCAAACCCTTATGCTCACATAGTAATTGAGGCCTTTGATATTTCCATTTTATTCCATATCCGGCTTGTTTTGATTTTATTCTCGAGATGAAAAGCATCTTCGACAAAATAATATAAATATAAGTGTCGGGCATGCACCTTATGGGCATGAAAGACATCGAAGTGACCCGAGCACTGCAAATATGATTTACAAGCTAATGTACAACTGAAAAGGGTCCATCATGGTAACCAGATCTAGATCCATCAACGAGTTAGATCCCGTAGCTCCTTGGCTTACATAATGTTTTATGAATAGCCTGCATAACAAATATACTGAAATAAAATAGGTATTTAATCTAAACGTCGAGAAATAGAGGATTCATTAGTTAAATCCCTGCATGCGCATAGCTAAAGCTTCCAACTTCCTCTAGATACAGATATAGGGTCGCGCGGTTGCTTAATATTTACAAACCTAGTAAGAAAACTAGATTTAAATAAATCTTAGTCATTCTAGCTCAACAGTTCCAGTTTTACAACTTTTGAACCGGTTAAAAGTTAGATATGGCTAGATTTAGATAAATCTAGTCCACAAACATTAATATCACCGCTTTACATTGAATAAACAGTTAAAACAAATATTTTAATCGCAGTAAACAATTAATATATATATATATATATATATATATATATATATATATATATATATATATATATATTAAAAAGGTCAGGGATTAGCAATTCAGGCACTATTAAACAGTATAATTTAAATTCAAATTAGCAGGTCATGGAAATATATATATATATATATATATATATATATATATATATATATATAGTAAAGTGAATAAAAGATTCATATCTGAAAGGATCTTACAGTGTGTAGCGAGGAGAGCTTTAAACCGTTTTTAAAGCTTGAAAACTCCGTTTCCACCGATTAAAATTTAATATATTGTAGTATATATGTATATAAGTGTTTACAAAGAAGAATATCGAAGTTTGGAACATTATAGGAGGGGTTAAGAGCTGAAATGGATTCGCTCTATTTTCTTCTTCATTTTTTATTTTGGCTGATGGGGGGTCTATTTATAGACCAACGTAGTCACAGGTCTACTTGCGGCTGCCCGAGGGGGCCCAAGCCCAGTGGGTCCTGTTGTCTCAAAGTACGTGTACTCGAATCAACGTGTTGTCCGCTCGAACCTTCATAACTTTCAATCCGGGAATTCGATGAAGGCGTGTTATACCTTTTCGAAAAGCCCTTTCTGAGAGATACACAATGACATAGGATTTGACATTTTCTGGATCTAGGAAGATAGGTCCATGACCAGATCTTCAAGTCTTCGCAGTCCATTCGTTGAGCTGTCTTGTGTTATTTTCACTCGGGATTGATGTTATGGTTCTGCATGACCTCTTTTGTAGTGACTTGGGCTAAATTGATGTAGAGTTGGTAAAATTACTATTTTGCCCCTCCTAGGTTAGTTTCGGGGTTGATGTAGTTGTAGCTGTCTTTTCTCAGGGTTGTCTCTGAGATTGGACTGATGTTGACTTTTGTCAGTCCTCAGGGTTGTCTCTGAGGTTAGTTTGATGTTTCATAGAGTTGTTGTTGGATTTTCGCTTGATCTCCTGGGGTTGTCACTGGGGCTTCGACTTGATCTGCCAGGGTTATCGCCGGGGTCGGATTTGATCTCTCAGGGTTATCTCCGGGGTTTGAATTGATCTCCCAGGGTTGTCACCAAAGCTGGATTTGATGATTTTGACTTCCAGGGTTGTCTCTAGAAGATAAAAGACAATTCTTCCCTCCTATATGGTTAGTAACATGAACGCCAAATTTCGAGTGTCTATATCTATTGGGGTGCTCCTTTCAATCTTTGCACCACTTTGGCTTCATTATGTCCCATCTTACTGAGGAATTATTCAATTTTCTCCTTAGGAACTTTTCCCGTTGATTTAATGACTGGATTCATTACTCCCTGAGGTAGATACAGCGGGTTTTCATTCAATATAGTAGCAGTTTGATTTGAAGTTGATCCCTTATCTTTCCCATAATTCCAAGGGACTCTTTTCAAGCTAATTATAGGATACTGCAGTCTGAATGGCAATAACAGAGGCTCGAGAGCAGCCACTTCCAAAGGGTTCTTTACTCCTTTGACCTTCATTCTTTGGATTGTAAGAGTTGTTGCAGATTAATCTCCTTCAGAGGATGACTGCTATAACTTCCCTACATCTCTGTGTTCCAGGAGGAAATATCTCCTCTTTTTCAGGTAGGGTTTTACCACTATTTATCATTTGCAGTTCATCGCTATCGATTATATTTTGAATCAAGTGACGAAGTGCCCAACAACTTTTTGTACTATGGCCAAGAGTGTTGGAGTGATATTGGCATATCTCGGTAGCATCAAATCTCTTGGAAAGGGGATTGATTGGAGGCAACAATTCTATAATCTTCTTTCATTGATCAACATCTGTAGGATCTCCTCCATCGGTTGACCCAAAGGAGTGAATTTTCTCTTACCTGCATACTCTTGACGAGCCTGGGATCTTATTTTCCTTGCAAGTTTTTCTTCCCTAGTTTCATTATCTTAGAATCGTTGTTAATCCTTTATTATGATAGAGAGGAGATTTGTTTCCCTTGATTGATCAGTTGTCGAGTTATTTATGCTCAAATACCATCAGTTTCGCCAGTTGACCAATATGTTCTTTGATAGACTTTATTTCTTATTCTATCAAAAATTGACTTTCTGGATACTCCCACCTACTAGAGCTATCCTTGTTTACTTGGGAGGAGTCCTCTACATACTTGAGGTATTTGGAACCTTCTCCACTTCACATAGTGATCATATTGACGCCATCTTCATTGTGTTGAGGTAGAAGATTATCTTGAACATGTGGTTGTTCTTGTGTTGTCACCACAATCTCCCCACTTTCTATCAGATCTTGGATTTTGTGCTTTAGAGACCAACAATCTTAGGTATCATGGCCCAGAGCTTCAGAATGATAAGCACATTTCTTACTTGAGTCAAAATTCCTTCCACTTGGATTAGTTAGGGGAAGGAGTTTGAAAATCTTATTTTGTGACGTGAGAAGCTTTAGTATATTTTCTAATGAATCCCCTAAGGGTGTGAAAACTCTTCGATGTCTGACCTCTCTAACTTTTTGCAATGGAGGATTTGAGGATTGTGCATATGCTTGAAAAGGGGAATAATTTTTCCTTTGAATGGCCAAGTTTTGATTGCCTCTCTGTGTTTGTCCTTGTAGTACCAAGGATACATATTCTTCTTTCTTTTTATAAACCCTCTGAGGGGTATTCCCATAATTTCCAACTTAAATGTGCTCAGCCACGGCTCCTAAAGCATTAAGGTCTTTAATCTTTCCAGACTTCAACCCCATTTCAGCCATTTCTCCGTGTTTAATCATTTTTTAGAATGGTTTTCCTATGCCTGCCAGGACCCTCTAATAAAATGGAGCTTCTTGTATATCAGTGAATGTCATTACCATATCAGTTTCTTTCATTAACGGGATGACTTGAGCAGCCAAGCGTCTCCACCTTTGGGTATATTCACAGAAAGATTCACTATTTTGCTTCTTTACCTCGGTAATTTGATATCTATCTAGAGCCATTTATGATTAGAAAATGTATTGGTTTAGAAAAGGAAGGGCTAGTTCTTCCCAGCTATGAATTTTGGAATTGTCAAGTCTGGCGTACCAGGCTTTAGCCTCTCCAGTCAGACTCTTCTAAAATAACTACATCCTTAGTTTCTCTTCTTCGGTAAAAGATCCGAGTTCTCCCATGAACACTTTTAAATGAGTGTAAGGATCTCCTAATCCGTTATATTTCTTGAAATCTAGAGTTTTAAACTTGTCTCTATAGCGGGCACTTGGAAAGATACAGAGACCTGAGTAAGTCATATTCGCATATGATCCAGTCCCTTTAATTGACTGGATGGTTTCTTCCATTAGCTGAACTTTCTTTCAAATATCTTCTGTAAGATTGGTGATTTTAGGGGTTTTATTAGATTTTCATGGATTTGAGTTCCAGGTATCTGTGCTTCCTTTTCTTTCTTATCAGTACCCTGGCTTCCTCCTTATGTAGAGGTTTCTTTTTGAGTGGGTATTTGTTGACCCTAAGTCTTTTTGTTCTATTCTTTCAAAAAGATAGCTAATTATGTTATCTGGTTTCTTAGTCCCTCGAACTCCTCTTGAGAAACAAAGGTAGATTCTGGTTGGGCACTTGCAACCATGTCTGAAGATGGGCTTAGTGCGTTTTTAAACTTTAATCGGGTAACAGGACCAATTGCTTCCTAACAAAAATATTATGTATTTTAGTCTTGGTAAACACTAATAGTCTGTATGCTATGCAATGTGTCTATTTTATGGGTTTTTTTTAATGTTTTCCTGCAAAACAGATGTCAGTTGTTTTGATGACAGGATAGCGTGACAGGTTTTGATAGGGAATGGAATGTATATTTACATTTTTCTTTTTCTTTTCTTTATATTTACATGGAATCATAATTTACATTGAATCGAAATTTACATGGAATAGAAAGGGAAAGGCATGTAGAGACTCCCCTTTGCGTTTTGTTTATCAGAGGCTAACCTATCTTAGGCTACTCTCATGGCTTTTCGGCATGAAGGTCCCCAGATCATCGCAATTTACTAGATGGGAAGTTAATCTGATCTTTCAATTGAAGTGGATCTGAGTGGTGCCTTTCCTGAGCCTCGCGGGATTATTTTCCGTTAAGTCCAATAATCAAACACCGACGGGTTCGCCTCCTGGTGGAGGAATCACACAACATACATTCACATACATCATGCCTCGCCGTATAAAATGATGACATTGTGCGAGGCACTAATACAAAACGTAGAGATTGTGCGAGGCACTAAAGTGCAGTAAGTAGAGCATTCATTCACATCCATTTAATGTAAGACAGCATTCATGCACATGCAAGAAAGGGAATTTGAAAAGATTGAAATGCGACTTAAGCCCTCTATTGTCCCCAGCAGAGTCACCACCTGTCGACGTCGGGAAAATTTTCCTTTTGGAATTCCTCTTTTAAATATTTCTTACCCTTTATGTTTTCTATGTGGTTCGAATTTGGTTTGAAAGGGTGAAATTGACAAAAGATTCCGACATGAAATGTTGACGATTTGAAAATACTGATTTTTTATAGAGCCACCAGTTGGTAGGAGTGAAATAGTTGTACCAACTCAACCGAGTTTATGAAAGGTTTTGCAAAAAGGCCCAATTATTGGACTCTATTTAACAAGCCTTGAAAACCGAGATTCACAGAGTTCAGGGGCTTACTTAAGCAGGGGAAAGGTGTTAGGTACCGCCCGACTTCCGTGAAAACACGGTTACCGCGTCTTTTCAATTCCCTAATTTATTTGAAACGTGTGTTTGTGTTGCAGTTAATTGGGACTAAGTGCTTTATTTGGAAGTAGTGTTATGCCTCTTTTGCACCTATACATAAAGGATTTGACTTGTATAAAAGTTTAATTTTAATACAAGACATATAAAATGATGTTTTGAAAATAGGTTTCAAACCCTTATGCTCACAAAGTAATTGAGGCCTTTAATACTTTCATTTTATTCCGTATTCGGCTTATTTTGATTTTATTCTTGAGATGCGAAGTTTGTTCGACAAAATAATATACATATAAGTTTCGGGCTCCTTATGGGCATGAAAGTCATCAAAGTATGTCCGAGCATCACACATATAATTTGCAATCTACCTGTACAATTAAAAAGGGTCCATTATGGGAACCAGATCTAGATCCGTCAGCTGGATCTTAGATCTCGTAGCTCCTAGACTCACATAATATCATATAAATAGCTTGCATAACAAATATACTAAAATTAAACAGATATTTAATATAAACATCTCAAAATAAAGGATTCATCAGTTAAATCCTTGCATGCACGTAGCCAAAACTTCCAGCTTCCTCTAGATACAGATCTAGGGTCGCGCGGTTGCTTAATATTTACAAAACTAGAAATAAAACTAGATTTAAATAAATCTTAGTCATTTTATCTCAACGGTTCTAGTTTTATAACTTTTTAACCGGTTAAGAGTTAGATATGGCTAGATTCAGATAAATCTAGTCCATAAATTTAAATATTACAGCTTTACATTGAATGAACAGTTAAAACTGATATTTAATCACAGTAAACAATCAATATATATATATATATATATATATATATATATATATACACACACACACACACATATATGATTATATATATATTAAAGCAAAAAAGTCACAAATTCGCAATCCAGGCTAAACTGGTAAATATATAAATATATATGATTATATATATATTAAAGCAGAAAAAGTCACAGATTCGCAGTCCAGGCTAAACTAGCATATATATATATATATATATATATAAAGCAATAACAAGCCACGGATTTACAATCCAGGCACAACTGGTAAAGATAAATATATATCTACTTATATATATTAAAGCTAGAAATGCCACGAATTTACAATCCCGGCCTAAATAGCACGCATATATATATATATATATATATATATATATATATATATATATACTTATATATATATTAAAGCAAATAAAAGCTTCGGATCAAAAAAGATCTCACAATGTGTAGCAAGGAAGGCTTTAAACTGCTTTTGAAGTTTAAAACTCAATTTTCACCTGTTAAAACTTGATATATTGTAATATATATGTATACAAGTGTATACAAAGAAGAGTATCGAAGTTTGGAACATTGTAGGAGTGGTTAAGAGCTGAAACGTGTGGAATTCCCTCTCTTTTTCTCTTTTTTTCTCTCTTTTTATGGTTGATGGGGGGAGGTCTTTTTATAGACCAAAATAGTCGCGGGTCTACCTGCGGCTGACCCGGGTAGGCATGGCCATGTGGGTCCTATTGTCTCGAAGTGCGTGCACTCGGACTAATGCGCAGTCTGCTCGAACCTTTATAACTTTCAATCAGATAGTTCAATGGAGGCATGATATACCTTTCCGAAAAGCCCTTTCCGAGAGCTACACAATGACATGGGATTGGTTCTTTTTCGAATTTGGGAAGATAGGTACATGACCAGATCTTCGGGTCTTCGCAGTCCGTCCGTTGAGTTGTCTTATGTTGTTTTCACTCGGGATTGACTTTAAGGTTCTGCATGACCTTCATATCAGTGATTTGACTTAATTTGATGTTGAGTTTCCAAAATTACTTTTTTGCCCTTTCGAGTTATCTCCGGGTTTGACACAGTTATAGCTGTCTTTTCTCAGGGTTGTCTCCGAGATTGGACTGTTGTTTGACTTTTGTCAGTCCTCAGGGTTGTCTCTGAGGTTGGTTTGTTATTTCTCGGGGTTGTCATCAGGTTTTAACTTGATCTCTCAGAGTTGTCGTTGGGGTTTGAATTGATCTCCCGAGGTTGTCACCGGGGTTTGAATTGATCTCCAGGGGTTGTCGTCGGGGTTTGAATTGATGGGGTTAAAATTTATC
This sequence comes from Panax notoginseng, assembly GCA_016801055.1. Lineage (NCBI taxonomy): Eukaryota > Viridiplantae > Streptophyta > Magnoliopsida > Apiales > Araliaceae > Panax > Panax notoginseng. Next base: position 62,869,454 of record CM029023.1, on the reverse strand, counting down.
TCTCGGTTTGACTTGGCCTCCCAGGGTTTGATTTGATCTCCCGGAGTTGTCACCGGGTTTTAAATTGATCTCTCGGGGTTGTCACCGGGGTTTGAATTGATCTCCCGAGGCTGTCACCAGGGTTTGATTTGATGATTTTGACTTCCAAGGTTGTCTATGGAAGACAAAAGACGATTCTGCCCTCCTACATAGTAAGTAACAGGAATGCAAAATTTTAAGTGCCTACAGAGGGCTATACAGGCTCTAGCTTTCAAATGAAACAAGATGACAGTAAATCCATTTCAAGGTATGTGTTTACCTTTAACAGTGGGGCAATGAGTTGGAAGAGTTCCAAACAGCAAACAGTTGTTGATTCAGTGACAGAGGTTGAGTACATAGCTGTAAATGAAGCTGCAAAGGAGGTTGTTTGGATGAAGAAGTTCATAACCGAACTTGGTGTGGTTCCTAGCATTAGAGGAGCAGTACCTTTATACTGTGATAATACCAGAGCTGTTGTGCAGGCTAAGGAACCCAGGTCACATTAGAAATCTAAACAAGTATTGCGGCGGTTTCATTTGATTAGAGAAATCATTGAAAGAGGAAATGTCACCCTGGAGCGTGTGGACTCTCAAAACAACATTTCAGATCCATTTACTAAAGTGTTAACACAACAGCAGTTTGATCGTCACTTAGGGAAGATGGTGTAAGGTTTGTGTATAACGCGATCATGCAATCATATTACATAAAAAGTGTGAAAGCGCAATAAAATAGGAATTTAAAATTTTCATACAAACCCATCACCATGATCATACTTTGTGCATAATTATCAATCAATAGAAAAGAGAATGAGATCATATTCATACACTTATAGAAACTAGCTTCCTCATGTACGAGTTCATCTCCAATTCCTTTTCACGTTCAACTTGAATCTTTGGGTTTGATTCCTTCCTTTGATCAATATTAGTCACCCAAGTGTTTGGCCTCTATAGGTGTTCCACCAAGGAAGAACAAGTATTCAAGAAGATGGGTGTTTGACAAAACTCTAATTCTATCTCTATAGAATATTGTGTACTCTCCCAACTCTTGGAATTGTCATTTTATGTGTTGTGAAAAACATCAACCCTCACCCATAATAAGACTTCTCTTATTTATAGATGTAGGTAACCCTCCTTAACAATTAAGGAATTGGGTTTTATTTTAATTAATTAAACTCCTTTAATTAATTAGGCTCCCAATCGTATTAGGAATAATTAATTAAACTATTTTAATTAATGAGCTTCATAATCTTATTAGGAATATATGAGAGTACTTTTATTAATTAATTCTCAAACTCGTTTAGGAATTAAATAATAATAATAATAATAAGACCCCTCTTATTAATTTATATTTAATATTTTCAAAATATTAAATAATAAATATTAAGCTATTTAATTAATTCTATCACCATAGATTAAATTAAATACACTTAACTTATTATTACGATTACGTCATTTACTTCTTAAATAAATATTATTCCTTTTATGGTGTGACCCTTTAGGTTCTCCATATTAAATCGGTTATGAATAAATCAATTAGAACAATTCTAATGTTATTTAAATAAATAAATTAATATATTAATTTATTTAAATAAATAACATTTATTCTACAATAATGATAAGTCTCCTTAGCAATCAATGACTTTCCAGATAATATAGATTTCAACATTAATCATAAAAGAACCATTGAGTAAATTGTTATCGTACAATTTAATCCTTTCATCATACAATTTCTCAATTAAATATAAGACATGAAATTACTGTCAAGTCTTATTTTATTTAATTATATATATTTCAATTACTAAATGCACAACTTCAAATAATGCAAATTAGAAACTCTTTTCTAATTTCATTATGTCTTGGCCAATGACTACTGGGTTGTCATTTATCGAACCACATCGAACATTTCTTTTCTTTTACTAGAAGCGGTAGATTCTTTATTGATCATTTATTATCTCCATATATAACTTGTTATAGCCAAGCATACCCTTTGATATACCCTAAGGGTCAGAAGGAATATGTTAAAATATAATTCATCAGACACAAGATACTATGATGATCTCAAGTCTAAGGATCACTTATACTACTATCACTATAGGAATTTCAATTGATAGGCAAGTAAAACTCCATTAGGTATTCCTTAGCGAGCCACGTTCAGTGAACTTATTCTCCAATAAGTACCTACATACTTACTTTAGTGTCTCCACATAAATGATCATGAGATCAATCATCATCATCCAATGAGAAAGCAACGTATGTACCGATCTATCCAGATTCACTAATCCCCTTTTTAGTGATCTAACGATTGGGAACAATTTTAGTTTATGAGCTATCTAAGAATTTAGATCTCATTAGCATGATCATCATCATGATTATAAAAGCATTGCTCAAAACTATGGGTTTATCACATATTATAAAACAGCACCATGTAGATAAATTAAAAGCCTTTAATTAAACAATTCTTTTATTAGTAAATAAATAAGATTATTTCAAAGTATATACTCTATCATCAAATATGATTGGCTCGTGTGTATACTACTTTCAATCTCTCACTTGCACTAAAGTCAATCGCCATGGTATCTCATACCCTTTTTTCTCTAAGTGACGATCATCTTGCTGTTGGATAAACTTCAATAAATGGATATGTAATGTTGTTCTTGAGAGTCCACTATTTCTGTAGTGACTACTCCTCTTTCAATGATTCTCTAATTAAATGAAAGTGTCGCAACACATGTTTAGATCCAAGATGAGACTTAAGAATTATTCCTAGTTCTGTAATGAACTTTTCATCCAAACAATCAACTTGCAGCTTCATTTACAGTTATATACTTTGTCTTTATCACTAAACCAGCAACTGTTTGATGTTTGGAACCTTTCCAATTTACTACACCACCGTTCAAGGTAACGCTTTACCCTAAAGTGAATTTGTTGTCGTCTTGGTCAGTCTAAAAAACTTGAGTCTGTTAAGTCCTCTAGTTTTAATTCAGACCAACCATGAATATGATCACATCCTTAGTGTTGGTTAAGTACTTTAAGATGTTTTCACTGTTTTACAGTGATCTTCTCCAGAATATGACCGATCAACATCTTGTCATGTACATTTTATTGCATCCATGATAGTTAGTCATGTAATTTCTCTTTTCAGGAGTCCATGGGGACTATTAAGAGAGATACAGTCCATGGCTCATCAACATGAGACATCTCTTGGAGTTTCCTATGCTAAATGCCTTTAGCATCAAATGAAAATAAGTTTCTTGGGTTAAGTCAAGTATCCTTTTAAATCTACTTATATAGATTTGTATCCCTAATTAAGATACTCTTCTCAAATCATTCATGGAGAAATTTTTAGACAACTTTATCTTTATTGATTGTAGCATTGGTATGTCTTTCCTTATTCGTAGTATATCAACATATAATACTAAGATTGTCACGACGCTCCCACTGACCCTTTTGTACACACTAGGTTCATTCTCATTTTTGATAAAATCAAACTCTTTTGATTGTCTCATCAAAACAAATGTTCCATTTTTGAGAAGCTTGTTTCAATCCATAAATGGATTGTTGTAGCTCATATACATGATTTTCTTCAACCATTGAAATATATCCATCTGGCTGTATCATACATACATTCTCCTCTAATAATTTTTATACTTGAGGAAGGGCGTCTCCACGTCCATTTGCCAGATTTAGTAATAATAAGTTGCAATCGCAAGTAAAATCCAAATGGACTCAGGCATTACTATCAGTAATAAGGTTTTATCACAGTCAACTCTTTACCTTTATTTAAAACCTTTTCAAACTAGTCTGGTCTTATAGGTAGCCTTGCCATTTTCTCCAAAGATCCATTTCTGATTTTATGGCCTTCTGCCATTTCTTTGAGTGTCTACAACTCTTACCTCATCGTATGTAACTGGATCATCAACTTTATGATGTGTATCTCATTATCATCATATATGATGAATCCATACCTCCCAGGTATCTTCGATACTATTCTAAATTTATGATTCGGTTGTGGTACAATAAGTTTATCTACAAGTTCCTCTTATTTGATATATAGTGTTTTGTGGCTCTTGAACTCTTCAAGATCTATTATCCTCCCACTAGGCCCTCAATGATAAACGTCTTTATCTTAGAAGGTAACGTGTTTTGTAACAAACACCTTTTGCTAAGTAAGATTATAAAACATATACCCTAAACTTACTTTAGGATGTCCCACAAATTTTCACTTGTCAAATCTTATCCCAAACTTATCCTTTTGAAACCTTTTCACATAAGCTGGACAGCCCCTTATCTTAACATACTTAAGATTATGAATCCTCCATGTCCATAACTCTTATAGAGTCTTGGGGCCGAATTTTGAGGTTACCTTTTCTGTAGATATGCAGCCATTACTAGGGCTTGACCCCATAAGGATACTAGAATGTTCGTAAAAATCATTATGGACCGCACCATGTCCAACAAGGTACAATTTTTCCTTTCAGATACATAAATTAATTATTGCGTATCAGGAGGCGTCCATTGTGAAAAAACCATTTGAGATGCTCTAAAAACTTATTGCACAAGAATTTCTTCCTCGATCTAATTGAAGAATCCTAATACTTTCCCAATTAGTTTCATCTCTGAATTTTTTGAACCTTTCAAATGATTTAGACTTGTATTTCATCAAATACAAATATTCCACTCTCTGAATGATCATCTCCTTTTCTTATATTGGTTTTTTCAATTTACAAAATAATTTTCACGTAAGTTAAGTACACAAAGTCCATTAAGTAATATTCCAGTTCTATATAAAACATTATTATTATAAATAGAACAATAATTGTTCTTAAATATAATACCAAAAATTTTGTTGTCCAACAACAAAATGGAAATAATGTTTCTAACGAGAACTGGAATATAATAACAACTTATTGACTTAATAGACTTGCCCGTAGGCAATGATAAACTATAAGTTCCTATGGCTAATGCAACAACTTTTGCTTCACTTTCCACACATAAGATTACTTATCCATTGTTTAGCTTTCTACTTTTGCTTGGTCCCTTTTTAAATCTATAATTATGAGAACCAAAGCTGGTATTTAATACCCAAGTAGAACCTTGACTGAAAGAAAATTTTATTTCAATCATGAACAAACCTGTATCTGTAACTGAAGCTTCACTAAGCTTCTTCTGGTTAGCTTCTGCAAGATGTTTCTCGCAATTTCTTTTCCAGTGTCCAGGCTTATTGTAGTGGAAGCAAACTCCTTTGCTATCTGTATCAGTTTAGTTCTTAATATCCTTTCTTTTTAGCTTCTTAGAATCGTTCCTCTTTTCAGAATATCCTTTGGCCCCTACCAGTACGACTTGGTGTTTCTTGGTTGGAAAGTGACTCTCAGCATTTTTAACATGTTAAGCAAATTAGCGAAGCTGATATCTAGCTTGTTTATATGAAAAATTCACAACAATTGTAAGAATGAGTTCGGAAGTGACTACAAGATCAAATCTTGGCTCAACTCTCCATCCATAATAAAACCTTATTGTCTTAATTGTTCAATCAAATTGATCATGTTGAGGACTTGTGTCTATACTGTAGTGTAATCGGTAATTTTAGATCAGAAGAGCTCCTTAGATATCTGATATCTTTCAATCCTACTTTCCTCATCATTCAACTACTTGAAGTGTAGGAGTATAGTAGGAGCATCCATAGTTTTATGCTGACGCTGAAGCTCGTTACTCATGGATGCGAGCATGATGCATTGAGCCAATTGTGCATCATCTTGCCATTTTTTAGAAATAGTAATCTCTTCCTCAGAGGCATTTTCTACAACCATTGCAGGGATATGTGTATTAAGAACATAAGATAGCTTTTCAGCCTTAAGAACTATTCTCAATTTCTTTAACCAATCTGTTTAATTCGGTCCGGTTAGTTAGCATCTAATATGCTCTGCAGTGATAGTAATTTTAAACATTGTAAAATTCTGTAAATGAATTTATAATTAACAACATTTTAGTATACATTATTTTATTAATTACCAAAATAAATTAGGTCTTGTTTTATATTGGTATATCCCACTATTTTCTTCAAACTATATTGCCTTCACTTATATAGTTCGGTAAAATCTAATTAAAGATTTGCTAGTGAGGATAAGGATCTCATTTCAAATGTATATAGCCTTATGTGACATAACAAACTATATATAAATAAATAGGTAGACAACTATTGTAAATAAAATCAACATGTAACTCCTTTTATTTTGCCTCTTAAATTATTTTGATCAAGTGTGACACATCCGAATCAAAATTATTCAAGCTAAGTCCAACCTAGCACTTCCATATATTCAAAAGAAAAATATTGTCTTTGTGTGACACAACAAAACAACATCGTTCAATCTATTTATAAGCATTAAATGTGATAAAACAACATCTCAAAAAATTAAAATAAGCCTTGTGTGACATAACAAACTTATAATGATTAATTGATACTCTATCGTTTTATCATGCTAGAAGACGACGTTCGATATTCTAAATATCTTTGAACGCTTAGGACTAAATATAAAATCTTTGAGGGGTTTGTTATTATTTTGTCTCATCTTGTTTAGTGCGCATGCACACACACACACACACATATATATATATATATATTTTTATATATATTATGCAACATGATTCACATGTAAATTAATATGACATATACATACATACATATATATATATATATATATATATATGTCATATTAATTTACATGTGAATCATGTTGCATAATATATATTATATATATAGTACAAGCATGCACATATAGAATACTATATTCTACCCGGATTGATTATGGACTTTATTCGATTTTGGTTCACTAGAGCCACCAAGTGAATCAAGAGGTCAAACCTAGGGTGCAATAATTAAATTTAAATACAACTATTACATTTAAATCTCAGGCTCCATTACAAACGGGTCTTCAAGCGCTCATTGATCTCTAATTCTTCAAAATTAATTCTAACTATTCCTATTACAAAACTGTTGGGAATTGCTTATTAAAATTTGATGTTGAAAGTAAATAAATATGCTTATGTGTAAAGTCCTTCAAAGAACATATGTTCAAGGACTTATATGATAGATCAAAATTGTTAGGTTGATATGTGCATATTGTTTATCATTCTGTAAATGAATGTATAGAAGAAAAGATCAAAATTATTAGGTTGATTTATTTTGAAGTGTAATAGATAGGCCTCAACAAAATCGTAGTCTGTCAAGCCAGCCGAGAGACTGCAGAAGCTAAGGCAGAATCGTAGAGTATCGAGAAAGTTGCTCCAGAATCGTAGTTTGCTTTGGAAGCCAAACTCATATCGTAGAGATGGTCCGAGCGACTAACGAGCTAAGTCAATAATCGTAGTCTGCTCTCGGAAACGTAGAATCTCCAAAAACAAGCAAGTAAAGATCGTAGCCTATTAGTGCTAAAGAGAAATCATAGTGTTCTCTTTGATCAGGCTGAATCAAGCACGAGTATGACAAGACACAACGATCATAATCGTAGTGTCTCTCCTGTCAGCATCAGAAGCATCAAGCCTTGTCCATTTGCTGAAGGATAAAATACAACAAATGAAGAATGGAATATAGATGTTGAGACTTTCGAGAATCCCAATGATCCAACACTCATCCTTAGTATGTATCGAAGAAGCGTATTGAAGAAGCTAAGAAAAGGATTGCATGCCTACTGAAAACACCTTTTCAGGTGTTAGGTGAGATAGCAGTCTGCTGTGTCAGTGGATCAGATGGCTGAACAACAAATTTTCAGGAAGTCAACATCGATGCTCAGAAATGTTTGATGCATTTAATGCTACAACGTATACCTTCAACGGACACATTTCAAAGGCTCCTTTATAAGGAAATCAGACATAGATACTACGCAAGAAAGTACACAACAAAAGTTAAAGAACACTCAAAGCTCAAACTCTACGATCCAGAAAGAAAAGCTTACTCTTTTACTCAGTTCGTTCGAACGTATGCTTAACTGCAACTGAGTAGCACAACCCAAGAACTCAACTCTCATCAACTATATTCCAAGTCTGCTGGACTTGAATAGTTCTAAATGAACTAAGAAGTTCCAAGACTACTGGTCTTAAAGGAATCTGAGTGATTCAAAGATTATAAAGATATCCTTAGTGGATTTCTTACTCGAGGAGTAGAAGAGTGGACTAGGAGCCTTGAGTGCTCTGAACCACTTAAAATCACTGTGTTTCTTATAAACCTGCTATAACTGTTATATCTGTTATAACTGCTTATCACATATAAACTTGATTTGTCTTAAAGAGGAACAAACAAATCATATATTCCGTTGTGGTTAATTTATTAACAAATCTGACAAGTATTTTAAAAAGTTTTTAAAATTTCTATTTAACCCCCACTTCTAGATAACTATTGTGTCTCTGGGAAATAACAATTGGTATCAAAGCAGGTTCTCTCAATCAGCCTACAAAGCTTGAGTAGATCCAATGGCATAGCTAAGAAGCGAGTCCAAGACTAGAGGAGGCAGCAAGCCACCAATGTGCAACAGAGACAAATTTGCCAGCTAGAAAGTTCGCATGCAAGCCTACATTGATTCAATAGATGAAGAGCTTTTTGAAACTGTTATAAATGGGCCCTACGTTCCAACAAAGCTTGCACCAACTCCATATGATCGAAACATAGTTCAGATCAAATCAGAATAGACTGACAACGAGAAGAAAGCCGTCCAACTAGACAAAAAGGCCAAGAACATTTTGTTCCAGTCTTTAGAAGATGATCTGTTAGAGAATGTGGTCAATAGAAAAACTTCCAAGGAAGTCTGGGAAGCATTGCTCATTATGCACGAAGGAACAAAAGAAGTCAGAGAAAATAAGCAATCTCTTCTAACTCAACAGTATGAGATGTTCGCCCATGTTCCAGGAGAAAATGTCACTTCTACTTATGAGAGATTCAATGTGATGCTCAACTCTCTTCGAGCTTTTGGAAAAATCTATCCAAACAAAGATCTTATTATAAAGTTCATGAGGGCTCTACTGAGTAAGTGGGATGCCAAAACCACTGCCATCAGAGAATCAAAGAACCTCTATGAAATTACAGTTCAACAACTCTATGGCAACCTTCATACCTACAAACTAGAGATGACCCAATGAGTAGAGACTCTATCTAAAGGAAGAAAGAAGGACAAAGGAGTTGCTCTCAAGGCAACAAAAACCATCTCCAAAGCTCATGCTGGAAATGATTCTGACTTTGAGGAAGATGATGATGAGGATATTGCAATGCTGGTAAGAAGACTCAAAAGGTTCATGCGGAAAGGCAGAAGTAACAAACCTAAGAGATTCAACAACAACAATAGCCAGGAGCAGATCAACGACTTATGCTACAACTGTTAGAAGACTGGTCATTTCATTACAAACTGCAACAAACCTCTTAGAGAAGAGCTGAAGAGGGAAAAAATCCAAAGGAGTACAAAGGCAACAAAAGGCTCCAGAAGAAAGACAAAGGTCTTGTGGTTGGAGGATCATGGAGTGACTCAAACAACGACACAACTCCTAAGTCTGGAGATGATGAAGAACCTCAAGTAGCAAATCTGTGTCTAATGGCCAAAAATACAAATGACAAGAAAAGCACTGACCATCATAAAGTAAGTATCGATGAGGTATTCGACTTTAACTCTCCTTATATAGATATTGATGATTTAAGAACTGCACTACATGGCATAACATGTGATCTGCATCAATACATGAAGTGGTTCAGAGTTCTGTCTAAAGATTATTCTCTTCTTCAAAAAGAGAAAGAGAAAGTTCAAGAAGAACTGGAGACAACTCTACTAAGTACTATCTCTCTCTCTAAATTTGAGGCTGAAAATAAACTCTTAAGACAGACCAATGAACTTAACACCCAAAGAGAGTCAAATCTAACCTCTAAGATTGAGAAACTAGAAAAGATAATCTTAATGTGGAATAGATCTTCTTCATCCATGGACTGCCTGATCTCTAATCAGAGAAGTGCCTTTGACAGAACAGGTTTAGGTTTTAGGGAATCTACCTCAGTATCATATGTGGAAAAGCTAAAGGAAACTAACATTAGTAGTGCTTCAAATTTAAATAGAAGCATTATATTTGTAAAATCCTCAGAGAGGGAAGAAACAACGCATCATTTCTCTTCTGATCCAATCCATGTTCCAAGACGTAACTGATCCCATGTTGGCCTAGGTTTCAGAAAAGAGAAGAGTAACTTAGTGTCTTTGACTTCTATAAAGTTGACCGGAACAAGAAAAGGGAATGTCTACACTGTTAATCTTGCTCAACTAAGTTCTGATGAGACAATATGCCTTCTTCCCAAAGCCTCTGAAGAAATGAGCTGGCTATGGCATAGAAGATTGTCTCATCTCAATTTTAAAAATATGTCAAAACTGGCCTCCGAAGATCTAGTAGCAGGTTTACCCAAGCTCAGCTTCGTTATAGAAAAGCCATGCAATGCCTGTCAGCTTGGAAAGAAAACTAGGATTTCATTCAAAGGCAAAATGATCAACTTAATTGATAAGCCCCTACAGTTACTTCACATGAATCTTTTTTGGCCAATTCCAACTATAAGCCTTGGAAGGAAGAGATACTCATTGGTCGTAGTGGATGACTACACCAGATTTACATGGGTGTTCTTTCTAAATTCTAAAGATGAAACAAGCTCTCAACTCTTCAAGATGTTCAAGCCGGTGATAAACGAAAAAGGAGAAAAGATCAAGTCTATAAGGAGTGATCATGGTAGAGAATTCGACTTCTCTGAGATGAATCAGTTTTGTTCAGATAATGGCATCAGTCATAACTTTTCAGCTCCGCGAACTCCACATCAAAATGGAGTAGCTAAAAGAAAGAACAGAACGCTGATTGAAGCTGGAAGGACTCTACTAGCAGCAGCTCATCTGCCTAAATATTTCTAGGCAGAAGCTATCAACACTGTGTGCTACACTCAGAACAGGTCTCTTGTTCACTCTACATTAAAGAAGACTCCCTACGAGCTGTGGAGAGAAAGAAAGTCAAATGTCTGCTATTTCCATTTGTTTGGTTGTGCATGCTACATTCTCAATAATGGAAAATAATATCTGACTAAGTTCCAACTCAAGTCAGACGAAAGAATCTTTCTTGGATATGCCACAGACAGTAAGGCCTATAGAGTGTTCAACAAGAAAATGCTAAGTGTTGAAGTCTAGATTCATATCATCTTCGATAAAATAGACTCAAACAAATTCGTGCCTCAAGACACTGTGATCGACGACTCAGACACTACGAATGAGGTGGTCGAGCCCAACACCACGATCGCAGCCCCAAAAGATGAAATCGTCGAGCCTGAAGAAGAGATCGTAGAGAGAGCTACACCAAACGACGAACCTCTGCAACAAGAGACAGAGGTTGATCTTGAAGAATTCAGACAAGAAGACACCAGAACAGATGTTCCAACAGGGAACAGATGGGCAAGAGATCACACTCAAGACCTAATCATTGGAGACCCAAATGCAAGAGTCAAGACGAGATCTGCCACCCAGAATAAATGTTTCTATCTGAGATTTCTATCCCAAATAGAACCCAAGAAGATAGAAGATGCTATGGAAGATTCGAGTTGGATAGAATCCATGCAAGAGGAACTGAATCAGTTTGAGAGAAGCAAAGTCTGGAGATTAGTCCCTAGACTAAGAAGTCACCCAGTTATTGGCACCAAATGGGTCTTCAGAAATAAAATGGATGAAGATGGGGTAATCACAAGGAACAAGGCAAGACTAGTGGACAAAGGTTATTCCCAAGAAGAAGGCATCGACTACAATGAGACCTTCGCATCTGCTTCCAGATTGGAAGCTATCATGATATTCCTTGCCTTTGCTGCCCACATGAAGTTCAAAGTTTTTCAGATGGATGTTAAGAGTGCATTTCTAAATGGTGAACTTCAAGAAGAAGTATATGTGGAGCAACCTCTAGGTTTCATCAATCCAACTATCTCTAATTATGTCTATAGATTAGACAAAGTCTTATATGGACTTAAACAAGCACCTAGAGCATGGTATGAAACACTAATTAACTTCTTTATTGAAAACGGTTTCTCTAGAGGTAGAGTAGATACTACATTATTTCTTAGGAAGCATAAAAAAAAGTTTTTCTAGTTCAAATATATGTAAATGATATTATCTTTGGTTCTACTGATGAAAATCTATGCAAGAGATTTGCCAAGCTTATGCAAAGCAAGCTCGAAATGAGTATGATGGGTGAGTTGAATTTCTTCCTTGGATTACAAGTGAAGCAGACTGATAAGGTATCTTCATCAACTAAGCCAAGTACATTAAAGACTTACTCAAGAAGTATGGCATAGAATCAGCTTCTCCCATGAAAATATCAATTGCTCCAGCAACTAAGCTTGACAAAGATGAGAAAGGTAAAAGTATTGACATTACTCAATACAGAGGTATGATAGGCTCTCTTCTATATCTAACTGCCAATAGACCAGACATAATGTTTGCAACATGTATATGTGCTAGATTTCAAGCTAATACTAAGGAATCACACTTAACTTCTATAAAGAGAATTTTTAGGTATCTCAAAGGCACACCTTACTTGGGACTTTGGTATCCCAAAGATTCTTCCTTTGAACTGACAGGATATACAGATGCTAATTTTGCAGGCTATAAAATCGATAGAAAAAGCACAAGTGGCACTTGTCAATTGCTAGGAAACAAACTTGTGTCCTGGTTTAGCAAGAAGCAAAATTCAGTATCTACCTCTACAGCAAGAGCTGAATACATTGCTGCAGACAGTTGATGTGCTCAAATCTTATGGATGAAGAACTAGCTAGCAGATTATGGGTTTGATTTTAAGTCTATATTTATTGTATTGTGATAACACAAGTGCTATAGCAATAACACATAATCTTGTCATGCATTCTAGGACTAAGCATATAGAAATAAGATATCATTTTATTAGGGATCATGTACAAAATGGAAATATTTCTTTACAATACATCCCTACTGAAAATCAACTTGCTGATGTCTTTACAAAACCTTTAGATGAATCCAAATTTAATAAATTAATAAGTGAGTTAGACATGCTGAATTTAGAACCATAAACTCTATGCTCTAGTTGATGCTAACTATGCAGATAAAAAAGGTTGTGTTGAAAACGTAGAGATGACTAAGAGAAACCACGATCGTGGAGTAGTCTCGACATGGCAGAAAAGGTTACTGTGATGACTCCATTCCTATCAAATCTAAGAAGCCCTTCTGATAAGCGCCTCAGGGATAAACCTAACCCTTAGTTTCAGTCTAAGAGGTTGGCCCTTCCTGAGCTACCTTAACCCAGAAGGAATGCTAATTCAAAGTGCATCACAAGAACCTAAAGAGACAATAATCGTAGAGCAGAATCAGAAGTGAACTCAACAATCGTAGAGAAACCTCAACGATCGTAGTTATCCCAAAGGATACACTAGCTTAAGGGGAGCTAAGGGCAGAATAGTACTTTTCACACTACTTAAAATCGTGGAGCCCTGCAAACACGACATGTTCCCCACTCTACAGATCGTGAGGAGGGAAGTTAAAAATACAGTTTGTAAATGTCTTTTGAAAATTCACCTCAGAATTTCAAAAGCTCATTCCTCTCTTTCTCTCTCAAAGAAACCCTAGCTTTCAGAACACTCAACTAACCTCTGTTCAAGGAAATCACAATACTCAATGGCTTCTTCCAACGTTATATATGGTTACCAACTGTGATTCAACAAATTCAAGATAGTTGACCCACAGTTCCACAAAATTTTGACACTTCTAAAGAAAGCTAGTCTCGAAGAAGCGCTGAGCACCAGCACAAGGATTTACTCTAACCTGGTAAAGGAATTCTACTTCAATGGAGTCTATGAAAATGATATCATCACTTCAAAGGTCAAGGGGGAGCAGATTCGACTCAAAGCTAAAGATATAAATCTAGCCCTAGGTTTTAAATCAAAGGGACTTTCATCTTTGAGTGTTATCGACTTTCATGAAGGTTTGAAGAAGATGCACTATAAGAAGTTTCAAGACATCAAGGGCTACAAGAAGAAAGAGTTTCCTCAGAAGTACGAATTTCTGGCTGATATTGTTGGGAAATGCATATGTTGCAAAAGCTCTATCCATGATTCTGTAAATAAGAATAAAACTGAAACTCATGACAACAATCTGCTTCAGAATTTAACTCAACTATAGGGCTTTGCTCTTAGATTGGATCCAGAAGTGGATGTTCATCTCAAAGAAGAAGACGAAGAGCTCTGGCAAAATGCTCTATAGGAGATATATAAGCATAATTCTGCAATCTGCTCTGGGAGACAAAATCAGAGATACAGAGGAAGAACCTATCAACCCCAACAGAAGAATGACCCAGCAGCTGTTTTAAAATTAGAAAAGAAACCTGCAAAAAATATAAGGATGATGTCTGAATCTCGTGGAAGGACTGGTGAAGTAAAGAAATCAGATCTTCCAGGAAATATGTCAGTTGTGAAGGAAGCTGAGGAAGAAGAAGTCAATCTAGAGGAGCCCATAGCCTTGGTTAGAAAGAGTATGGGTGAGAGGAAGTTAAATGTTCAAATAACATAAGAGCCTCAAGGCTCAACCACTGATGCGCCCCAAGAAGATTCGGGCAGAGAGATTCAAAATCTATTCACACAAAGGGAACTCACCTTAGAAGTGACCGAATCACCAAAAGAAATGTTGAAGGAAATAAAGAAGAAGAACCAGCAGACTAAAAAGGAAGATGAAGGTAGATCCACCATCTCTCAGTTGCTTAAGAAGGGAAAACGCAGCCATAAATCAAAGAAGTCTTCCCTCACCACGATCGTAGAGTCTAGACTTGCCATCACTTTAGAGGTGGATGCTGTAATAGTATCTCAGCCTGAACAAACTATCAGAGCTGAAGCTAAGAGAGTGTTGAGGCTGTGGCTCAGCTCAGGAGGACAAAGAGAAAGCTTGTAAAGAAATATATTCTTGTCAATGAAGAAGTCTTGAAGGAAGAAGATAAAAGAATAGTTGTGACGCCCCCAGAATAGGTATACAACACCCATTCTGAGTCGCCAAATACATGGTACAGAAAGCAAACTACAACTTCAATAATACAATTGTCGTGCAAAATACGACAACACATACTGTGAGTTTAAATACAAATATTGTCTTCTAGACAATATCCACACTCAAATAAATCCTCATTACAATTATTCAAATACTATTTTACAGATATAGTGAAGACTGCTAATACATCTTTCTAGAACCATCACTCCATACCCCGACTAGATCCTGCTATGTTCTCACCTCCTGAGAAGAAAAATGGAACAAAAAGGAAAAGGGTGAGCTCAACTAGCCCAGTAAAGAATATTATGACTAAGATAATATACAACAAATTATCGTTAGTCTTCAACAGGGAAAAATCTGATAAAATATAATCGACAACAAGTTTTAGATCAACAACTGCAGCGGAAACAGCAAACCATTAGAAGAGTCAAGTAGAGAAAGAATTCTACTATCTTCTAAGATTTAAAAGTCCATTATCAATATTTTATCCCTGTAACATCAATTAATAATCATCTTTAACCAAATACTCATCTTTGCACTACAGGCCAAAGATATTCATTTGTATCATCAGTCGGTCATGTTCATCTCAACACCTGTTCATCTTTGCACTACAGGCCAAAGATATTCATCAAGTAATTATACATCTTTGCACTACAGGCCAAAGATATTCAGTAATATCATCATTTAGGACTGAGGATGATGAAAAATATCTTAAAGAGAACGAATCCAATGAGACAGAAGGACAAATAGTAGGGATTCGTATAACAGTTTATCCAAGATCAATAATACTTCATAATAATCAATTGTGAAGCAGAATTCAAAAATAAAGATCAAAACATGGATACAATCAAAGATAGTAACCATAATAGACATCTTGGACAAAAAGGAAAAAATTTATTTTTCGGTGATAGTGCCGTATTCGTGAATAGTGTCGTATACGTGAATAGTACCGTATACGTGAATAGTAACCCCGACACAAAAAGTTTCAAATTTGATAAAAACTCGTATCAATATTTCAGCATAATGATATTGAAGAAAATAATATCATTAAAGAAGAAAATAATATCCCTTACCTCAAGATATCAGTACTTCTGGTCGGAATCCGGTATAAGGCTGAAAGAAACTTGCTCTGATGAATAGAAACTCTCAAAGTATCTAAATACTCACAAAATACACTCAATAATCTAGAGAGAGAAAGAGAGAAAACTTGTTTCTGGTGTGATTTTCAATTCTAACTTAGCCCTCTATTTATAGGAAATTTTGGTAGGTTTGACCTGCAACCTGATGGCTTACTGACCTGCTACTATTCCACCACCACATTTGAAATATAATTCAGCACATTTTTTCACCAACCACAAGTGGAGCCCACCAATTCTAGAATTTTCCATCAAAATGATAAACTCCGAAAATTCAACATTTCTGAACCAGTCATCTCGTAAAATTCATAATAAATCATACGTTCATTTTTAACGGTTCAAAATTTGTGGACATATACTCAACTTATATATGTATAACATATCCAAAATTACCACGATCCAACGGTCGGATTAAAAATTATAACACCCGCAATATTTCTCAAAAACCCTGATTTGATTTTTAATACCTCCATTCCGATAAAAATACTGATAAAACACCTCAACATTAACTCCTTCATTTTTAACCACAAAAATATATCCCTCATTTATATCCACATAAAATAAATATTTCCTTATCATATGAATCAATAATTAATTATTCACAAATAATATTACAGAATCGCATTTATGACAACCAGCCGTTCCCAGAAAGAGGGGGCTTTCCAATAAGGATTTCTCCTTACTGGCGCGCAATTAGATGACCAAACCTCTCCTTAGACAGAACTTTCTAGACATTGCTAATAATGTTATCTAATAATATTATTCAAATAATATGAATTATTGATCTGATAAATGAAAATACTGTGCAGCAACAATTATTGAAACAACAATAATATAAAATATCAACGCAGCAATTATTGAATCAATAAAATAAAATATTGAATAATAACTACTGTAACAATTATTGAGTAGTGCCTTCTTACGTAAGAATCAATAATTGGTGCAATACCGTGTGCTACTGTATTTTAACCACCGGTATTCCAACAGTATTAACGGTAACAACTACGCCGTTATTTATAAACAACTTATACTTGTCGTTTTCTTCATCCAATCGCTTTCCGTTATGGGGCCCACACAAGGCTGCGTCGTCGTACGAATATTCCCCGACAGCAAGAATATTCCACGACCAACCGAATATTCACCGACCAAAAATAAATTATTTTATAACCACTTGCTTATTTTGCAAAATTTGCACATTTCACCCATAACCAAAGTATTATATCAAATTAACCCCTTATTATTCACAATAATATTTAGAGAAAATTTGATTTTATTCATTAATAAGTTGGGGTCTTACAACCTCCCCTCCTTATGAAATTTCGTCCTCGAAATTGACGTACGTACCTGATGTTTCAAAAAGGTGAGGATACCTCGCTTTCATTTCTGATTCCAACTCCCAGGTCATTTCTTCAATAGCATGGTTTCTCCACAAAACCTTAACTTGTGGTATAACCTTCGTGCGTAGGACATGCTCTTTCCTATCCAAGATCTTAACAGGTACCTCCTCGTACGTTAAATCTTCAGCTATCTCGTCTGGTTCTAACTCAATAATGTGGTTCGGGTCTTTAACATATTTACGAAGCATAGATATGTGAAAAACATTATGAACACGAGACATGCTTGGAGGTAATGCGAGTCTATATGCCACATTTCCTATTCGCTCAAGAATCTCAAATGGACCAACAAATCTTGGATTGAGCTTTCCTCTCTTTCCAAATCTTGTAACTCCTTCCATGTGCAACACGTAACAATACATGATCCCTAATATTAAATTCCAGTCCTTCC
>CM029023.1:62649282-62851375 GCA_016801055.1 Panax notoginseng | reverse complement strand
CTGCTATGTGCAATGACTTGCAATGACCCATCCCTTCAGATGGTATGTCATCATCAGTGAAAGATATCACATTACTGTTGAAAATGTGATCTACCAAATGATGAAACTTCTCGGTATCTATCGACTTTGGCAGGTGCTTCTTCAAATACTTTCACTAAAACCTTGCAATGCTCTTCTAAATATAAAACCAAATCCATAATGGATATCTATTAGAGTGCTTATTTTAATCCTTACACCACTTTGGCTTCCTTACGTCCCATCTTGCGGAGGAATTCTTTAACTTTCAACTTGGACACTCTAACCGCAGATTTAATGGCTGGCTTCATTACTCGCTGAGGTAGATACAAACAGGTTTTCCTTTAATATAGCAGCACTTTGATTTGAAGTTGATCCCTCATCTCTCCCATAGTTTCAGGGGATTTTTTCAAGCTGATGATAGGATACTGTGGTCTGAAGGCAACATTAGAGGCTCGGGCGCATCAACTCTTAAAGGTTTCTTTACTCCTTTGACCTTCATTCCTTATATTGCAAGAGGTGTTGCAGACACGTCTCTTTTAGAGGATATGACTGCTATGACTTCCTTCCATCTTGTGTTTTGTTTTAGAGGAAATATCTCTTCTTCTTCAGGTAAGATAGTACCACTATTTGCCATTTGTAGGTCACCGCTGTCAACCATATTCTGGATTAGATGATGAAGTGCGCAACAGCTTTCTGTGTTACAAGTATTAGAATGGTATTGACAGACCACGGTAGAATTAAACATTTTAGAACATGAATTGATTGGGGGTAGCAGTTTTGTGATCTTCCCTTCATTGATCAACATCTGCAAAATCTCCTCCCTTGGTTAACAAAGGAGTGAACTTCCTTTAGTCTACATAGTCCCGACGAGACTGGGCTCTAATTTTTCTTGCAAGTTTTTCTTCCAAAGTTTCATTCTCTTGGAATTGTTGTTAATTCCTTGTGATAAGGGAGAGGAGACTAGTGTGCCCCTGACTAATCAGTTGTTGAATTACTCGATACTGATGTATCACCAGTTCTGCCAAGTTGATCAACCTGTTCTTTGATAGACTTCATTTCTCGCTCTATCATAAACTAGAATTCTGAATAATCCCATTTATCAGAATTATCTTTGCTTGTTTGGGGAGAATCACCTACATATTTGAGGTAATTAGAACTTTCTCCACTCCCTTTGCTGATCATATTAACATTCTCTTCCTTATGTTGATGCAGAGGATTATCTTGCACATGTGGTTGCTCTTGTGTAGTCACCACAATTTCCCCATTATCTATCAGATCCTGAATTTTATGTTTGAGAGACCAGCAATCTTGGGTATCATGACCCGGAGCTCTGGAATGATAAGCACATTTCTTGTTTATATCAAAATTTCCTTCCACTTAGATTGGCTGGAGGAAGGGAGTTGGACAATTTTCTTATGTGCCATCGGAAGCTTCAGTATATTTTCCAATGAGTCCCCTAAGGGTGTGAAAACTTTTTGACGTCTGACTTCTCTAACTTTTTGCAATGGAGGATTTAAGGATTGTCCAGATGCGTGAAAAGGGGAATAATTTTTCCTTTAAATGGGCAAGTTTTGATTTCCTCTCTAAGTTTATCCTTGTAGTACCAAGGATACATCTTCTTCTTTATTTTTATGAACCCTCTGAGGGTTATTCCCATAATTTTCAGCTTGAATGTGCTCAGCCACGGCTTCTAAAATAGTGAGGTCTTTAATTTTTCCAGACTTCAACCCCATCTCAACCATCTCTCCATGTTTAATAATTTCTAAGAATGGGTTTCCTATGCCTACTAGGACCCTCTCATAGAACGGAGCTTCTTGTATGTCAATGAAGGTCATTACCATCTCAGTTTCTGTCATTGATGGGATTACTTGAGTAGCCAAACTTCTCCATCTTTGGGCATATTCTCTTAATGACTCAGTATTCTGCTTTTTAACTTTGGTAATTTGATATCTATCTAAAGCCATTTGTGATTGGAAACTTTATTGGTTTAAAAAACATGGGCTAGTTCTTCCCAGCTATGGATTTTGGAATTGTCCAATTTGGCATACCATGCTCTGGCTTCTCCAGTTAAAATTTTCTAGAACAACTACATCCTTAGCTTTTCATCCTCGGTATATGACCCATGCTCTACAATAAACACCTTCAAATTAGTGTAAGGATCTCTCAATCCGTCATATTTCTCAAAATTAGGAGTTTTGAACTTGTCTAGATAATTAACCCGGGAAAGATGTAAAGGTCTGAATAAGTCACACTTCCATATGCTCCAGTCCCTTTGATTGATCAGATGTTTTCTTCCATTTGTTGAACTTTCTTTCGAATATCACCAGTTTTCCGATCTTCTTTAAGATTGCTGATTTCAGGAGTTTTGTTATTTTTTCATGGATTTGAGGTTCAAGTACATGTACTTCCTTTTCTTTCTTGTTAGTATCTTGGCTTCCTCCTTGTGCAGAGGACTCTATTTGAGTGGGTATTTGTTGACCCTGAGTCCTTTTGTTTGTTCTTTCAAAAAGACAGCTAATTCTGCTATCTGGTTTCTTAGTCACTCGAACTCCTCTCGAGAAACAAAGGTAGATTCAGGTTGGGCACTTGTAGTCATGTCTGAAGATGGGCTTAGTGCGTTTTTAAACTTTGATTAGGTAACAGGACCAATTGCTTCCCAACAAAAAGATTATGTATTTTAGTCTTGGTAAACACTAATAGTCTGCATGCTATGCAATGTGTCTATTTTTAGGGGTTTTTTAATGTTTTCCTGCAAAAAAAAGATGTCAGTCATTTTGATGACATGATAGCATGACATGTTTTGACATTGAATGGAATGTATATTTACATTTTCTTTTTCTTTTCTTTATATTTACATTTACATCGAATCATAATTTGAATTGAAATTTACATGGAATAGAAAAGGGAAAGGCATGAAAAGACTCCCCTTCGCATTTGGTTTATCAAAGGCTGACCTATCTTAGGCTACTCTCGTGACTTTTCGGTATGAAGATCCCCAAATCATCGCAATTTACTAGATGGGAAGCTAATCCGATCTTTCAATTGGAGCGGATCTGAGTGGTGCCTTTCCTAAGCCTCGTGGAATTATTCTCCATTGAGTCCAGTAATCAAACACCGACGAGTTCGCTCCTAGTAAAGGAATCACACAACATACATTCACATACATCGTGTCTCACTGTATGAAATGATGAAATTGTGCGATGCACTAATACAAAATGTAGAAATTGTGTGAGGCACTAAAGTGCAGTAAATAGAGCATTCATTCATATCCATTTAATGTAAACACAGTATTCACACACAAGTAAATAAGAAGGGATTTTGAAAAGATTAAAATGCGGCTTAAGCCCTCTACGTCCCCAGCAGAGTTGCCACTTGTCGGCGTCGGGAAAAATTTTCTTATTTGGAATTCCTCTTTTACTATTTCTACCCTTTATATTCTCTATATGTGTTTTGAATTTTATTTGAAAGGGAGAGTTTGACAAAAGTGTCCGACACAAAATGTCGACGATTTGAAAATTTAGAGTCCTAGTTGGTAATAGTAAAATGGTTGTACTAACTCAATCGAATTATAAAAAGTTTTATAAAAAGACCCAATTATTGGACTCTGTTTAACAGGCCTTGGAAACCGAGATTCATAGAGCTCGGGGGACTTGCTTAAGCAGGGGGAAGGTGTTAGGCACCCCCCGACTTCCGTGAAAATGCGGTTACCGCGTCTGTAAGACCCCAACTTTTATAAATAAAGATTAATTTTCTATAAATATCATTTTCGAATATTATGGATTTAATTTGATATAATGTTATAGTTGTGGGTAATAATTATAAATTTTGCAAAGTACGCAAGTTGTTATATAATATTCGATTGGTCGGGGATATTCGTTTTAACAGAAAATATTCGTACAACGGCACAATCATTGGTGGACCCCACAACAGAATTATTGTCGAATTGAGAAAACGACAAAAATACTTTATGAAAATAATGGCGGAAGTTTTACCGTTAACTGTTGAAACACCCGGTGTTAAAAGTACAGTAATATTCGTGGTTGTACAGTAGCACACGGTATTAATTATTGATACTTACGGGATAAGTCACTCAGTTTTGCTTATTTTATAAACACTCATTTACCCGTTTTTCAAAATAGTCGGTAGAAGATTATACAACATATATATATTATACGTGTGTGAGTGTGACGTGTGTGCATGTGAATGTGTGTGGGTAAAGAAGGAAAAGAAGATGGTGGGTGAAGTATTATACTAGGATGTTATATATATAATTGGAAAAGTGAATAATAATGGGTTGATGGCTTAACTTGGTCGGGAGGGAGGTTATTATTATAATTATATATATATTTATATATATATGATTGAGTGCAAGTGGGAAGCTAGGAGGGAGAGTTTGAGTCAGGCACGGAGGAAGTTATGCATTATTGATATATATTTTATAAATAAAATATATTATATTTAAAAGATTTTGCTTTAAATATGGATTATTAGATTAAAGTAATCAATCTAGACCGTTCATAGATTAGTTACTATGCATTCTATTTTTCTATAAATAGCAGCTCATTCCTTCATTATTTCTTACGAATTCACTGAACTCTAGGGAGAGAAACTATAGAGAGAGAGAAAGAAGAGTATTCTGCTACTTAACTACTTTCTTATTTCAGCTTCTTTAAAACGGTAAGGGGTGTTATTCTTTCTTATTCATGAAGAAAACTTAGTTATTCCATTTCTTATTATTCTGTTGGAATAACCTGTATACGCGGTCTACCCTATACTTGGTGACATTCTTTTATTATTCTGTTGGAACATCCTATCTGTGTGTTTTACACCGGACCTAGTTCCGTCTTTATTATTATTCTGTTGGAACATCCTGTCTGTGTGTTTTACACCGGACCTAGTTCCGTCTTTATTATTATTCTGTTGGAACATCATGTCTGTGTGTTTTACACTGGACTTGGTTCCGTCTTTATTATTATTCTGTTAGAATATCCTGTCTGTGCGTTTTACGCCGGACCTGGTTCCATTATTCTGTGGAATAACCTGTCTGTGCGGTCTATCGCATGCATGGTGATTTCTTTTGTTATTCCATTCTTTATTATACTCAGTTGGTTAAGTTTTGACTTCTATACTCCATGAAATTTGTGAAATATCTTTGATAATTGTGTTTCATCCAGTATCTTTTCATGAAAATATTCTTCTAAGCATTCTTGAATTTTACTCCACAAAGCAGTATCATGTTGACAATTTGGACGTTGTTAATTCTTGGATAAATTAATTCTTGAACTTGTTTTATTGAATTCTTATATCATTGTCATCATCCTCATGTTTATAAAATGTTAAAAGTCATCTGTGGCCTGTAGTGCATAGATGGACTTGGTATGATTATGACCAGGGATTATTCGGTATAATCATGATCGTAATGTTACAAATGATGTGGTAAAAGTCCTCATTGGCCCGTAGTGCATTGATGGACAGTTGTTGGCATGATCATGACCATTAATGAATACACGAATATCCTTGGCCGTAGTGCAGGGGTGATTCGATGATGTGGATTATTTTATTAAGCTGAGTCCCAGCGATCACAGTGTTAAAAAACCTTTTAAATCATAAAAGATAGTAGAGTTTATTTTCTACTCGACTCTTTTAATGGATTGCTTGTTCCGTTGCAGTTAAACTTGATGTCTATTATATTTTATCAGTTTAACATTGTTGAAGGCTAATGATAATTTATTCTGCATTATCTTAGTCATAATATTTCTTACTGGGCTAGTTGAGCTCACCATTTCTTTCACTGTTCTCTTCAGGAAATGAGAACGTAGCTGGGGCAAGTCGGGGAACGGAGTGATGGTCTGAATGATAGTATTCGTTTGTAGTCCTCACTATTCTATGTAATGGTACGTTAATAAATGTAATGAGGACTCCTTTTGAGTATGAATACTCTCTAGAAGATAATATTTGTATTCAAACTCACAGTATATGTTTTGTCGTATTGTACACGACAGTTGTATTAGTAAGTTGTATTTGTATTCTGTACTATGTATCTGACGACCCAAGATGGGTGATGTATACCTAATTTTGGGGGCGTCACAGTTGGTATCAGAGCTTAAGGATATGATCACTGGCTAAGATGTGAGAATAGAACTAGGAGGGGAGAGACGGGGAATTCCTTCGCTAGTATGACCTACCTAAGTTTATTTGCATGGTATTTAATTGGTCGGTCATAATATAAGGATAATATATGACATATCAATTAACTTTTATTTTGTGGCAGTATCTAAAATGGCATCTGAGAATGTTGAGAATAGCAATGGAGCACATGCGACTGTTGATTCACCACATATCAATCATCAGGATAATGTGCATCAGGAAGGTGACAATCCTCATGCAAACAACAACACTGACCAGATGATGAATGATGGAATGTTCAGAAACTTTATGCAGTTCATGCAACAGCAGGTGAGAGCGGCTCCTGTCCAAAATATAGGTGGAAACACTGAAAACTCTCGGACGGTCACCGCTAAACAGTTCAAGGAGCTGGGACCACCAGAGTTTAAGGGAGAGCCAAAACCACTTATAGCGGAAACATGGATAAAGCAGATTACCAAGATATTTGATGTCTTGGGATGCTCCGAGGAGCAAAAGGTTCCCTTTGCCGCCTTTATATTGCGAGGAGAAGCAGATTACTGGTGGGAATCGATTAAGCGTACTCAACCTGCCGCACTGAAGATGTCTTGGGAGAAGTTCCAAGAGCTGTTCAACGACAAATACTTTCCTGAAAGTATTCGTCACATGAAGGAGGTGGAATTTATCAAGTTGGAGCAAAACAACATGACCGTGTCGCAGTACGAAGCCAAGTTTGCCGAGTTGTCCCGATTTACGTCCCACTTGGTGGATAATGAAGAGCGAATGACACGAATGTTTTTGCAAGGTTTGAAACCTGAGATACGTCAACATCTTATTTCTCATAAACTGTGTTTGTATTCAGATGTTGTGAATAGGGCTCAGTTAGTGGAGCACGATAACGAGTCAACGAAACCAAAAGAGAGCAGTCGGCAAAATGATAATACCAGTGAGAGTAGTCATCGAAGCGGTGACAACAAGCGTGGAGGGAATCAACAGGCCAGAAATGGTAACCACTTCGGTGATAATCAGGGCCAAAATAATAAGAATGATCATTTTAAGAAGATGAGATTCAACAATGATGGAAAGACGTCAGCACCAGCACCCGTTGTTAAGGAAGGAGAACGACCACCCATCATATGTTTCAAATACGGAGGGGAGGGGCACATCAGTCCAAACTACGCGATGCCGTCTAAAGCATGTTATAATTGTGGAAGAGAAGGTCATTTAGCTCGATTTTATCGTTTACCAAAAACAAGTTCAGCCAAGATGGAGACACCAAAGGCCGTCCCAGAAAAGTCAAAACGGTAGTGCAAGGGAGAGCGTTTGTTGTGACCTCCCAGAAAGCAAGGAACCCGAATGAGGTCATCACGGGTAGGCTTATCATAAACTCTAACGAAGTCTATGCTTAATTTGATACCGGTTCTACCCATTCTTTTATTTCTCCTACTTGCGCTCATCGATTAAATTTAACTCCGGAGAAATTAGACTTTGATTTATCTGTTGAAACTCCATTGGGAGAAACCTTCATTACATCCACGGTTTATAAGTCTTGTTTGGTTCAAGTTGGTACCCACACATTACCTGTCGATCTGATTTCATTAAAAATACTTGCATTTGACGTGATTCTAGGGATTGATTGATTAACTACTCATATGCAAAAATTGATTATTTTCGTAAGGTTGTTAGCTTTCATATTCCTAATCGACCTATTATGCGAATTCAAGCAACCAAACTATTAAAATCAATCGTTGTCATCTCAAGCCATAAAGCTATTCGTTTATTGAAAAATAGATGTCAAGCTTTCTTAGCTCATGTCACGGATCTAAACAAAAATACGTCAGTTTTGAATGATATTTCTATTGTTAATAAATTCCCTGACGTATTCCCTGAAGAACTTCTTGGCCTACCCCCAGAGCGTGAAATTAAATTTTGTATCGACCTTGAACCGGTACAAAACCCATTTCCAAAGCCCCATATCAAATGGCTCCTATTGAACTTCAGGAGTTAAAGATCCAACTGCAGAAATTGTTAGACATTGGCTTTATTCGTCCTAGTACTTCTCCTTGGGGTGCTCCTGTGCTATTCGTGAAGAAGAAAGATGGAAGTATGCGACTTTGTATTGATTATCGGGAGTTGAATCATGTCACCATCAAAAACAGGTACCCATTGCCACGTATTGATGACCTGTTTGACCAGTTGCAAGGAGAACAATTCTTTTCAAAGATCGATATTCGTTCTGGATATCATCAGCTGAAGGTTAGAACTGAGGATATTCCAAAGATGGCTTTTAGAACTCGGAACGGGCATTATGAATTCCTAGTCATGTCCTTTGGATTGACTAATGCTCCTGCTGCCTTCATGGATATGATGAACCGGGTATTCAAAGAATATTTAGATCACTTTGTGGTCGTCTTTATTGATGACATCCTTATTTATTTCAAATGCCGTGAAGATCATGAGCGGCTGGTACTCCAAAAGCTTCGTGAATACAAGTTTTATGCCAAGTTGAAGAAATACGAGTTCTGGCTGGAGGAGGTAGCATTCCTTCGGCACGTAGTATCAAATCATGGAATATCGGTTGACCCGACAAAGATTGAAGCTATTCAAAGTTGGGAGCAACCTAAATCAGTGACCGAAGTACGTAGCTTTCTTGGTTTAGCTGGTTATTATCGGAGATTCGTGGAAGGATTTTCTCGAATCGCTACTCCATTAACTCAGCTGACTCGGAAAGATACAAAGTTCGGTTGGAGCGAAGAATGTGAGTAGAGTTTTTAAGAACTCAAGAGGAGACTCATTTCAGCACCTGTTCTAACAATACCATCTAGCTCGGAGGGATTTGTCATCTACAGTGATGCTTCGAGCAAAGGGTTGGGATGCGTTCTCATGCAACATGGAAAAGTCATAGCCTATGCATCAAGACAACTCAAGGAATATGAGAGGAATTATCCTACTCATGATCTAGAGTTGGCAGCTGTTGTCTTTGCACTTAAAATTTGGAGGCATTACTTGTATGGGGAGAAGGTGGAGATCTTTACGGATCATAAAAGCCTCAAATATTTCTTCACTCAAAAGGAACTCAACATGCAACAACGACGTTGGCTTGAACTGTTGAAAGATTATGATCATACCATTCAATACCATCCTCAAAAAGCAAACGTGGTAGCTGACGCATTGAGTAGAAGATTATATGCAAGTACGAGTGCAATATTATCAACACAAAGGCCCATTTTGTGTGACTTGCAAAGGATGAAGATAGAGTTAAAGACTCCACGGACCCATGTGATGATGGCGAATATACGAGTAGAACCAACTTTAATCGATAAAGTTAAAGCTGCTCAAGCTACAGACCTGGAGCTGATGCGTATGAGGAAGAAAGTGCAAGAAGGTGCTATGCCGGAAGCAAGAATCGATGAAGAAGGAATACTTCGAGTCAACTCCAGACTTTGTGTTCCTAACAACTCTAATTTAAAGTATGAAATCATGATGGAGGCGCACAACACACCGTTTGCAATCCATCCTGGAAGTACCAAAATGTATCATGATCTCCGTCATACATTTTTGTGGAGCAATATGAAGAGAGAGATAGCGTTGTTTATCTCAAGGTGTCTAACTTGTCAACGAGTCAAAGCGGAGCATCAAGTACCAAAAGGTCCATTGCAACCACTTGAAATTCCAGAATGGAAGTGGGAGCACATTACCATGTATTTCGTTATCGGTCTTCCTAAGGTTTCTTAAGGTATAGATACGATTTGGGTCATTGTTGATAGATTGACCAAGTCTGCTCATTTCTTACCGATACGAGAAACTTATACACTTGAACATCTTGCTCGTATGTACATAAACGAGATTGTAAGACTGCATGGTATGCCAGTATCCATAGTTTCTGATCGAGACCCAAGATTCACTTTAAGATTTTGGGTTAGTTTACAAAAAGCTATGGGCACAGATTTACGATTTAGTTCGGCATATCATCCTCAGACGGACGGACAATCAGAGAGGACTATTCAATCTCTAGAAGATTTATTAAGACTCTATGTCTTTGACTTCAAGGGAAGTTGGGACAAGTTCTTACCATTGGTGGAGTTTTCCTACAACAACAGTTATCAAGTAAGTATTGGCATGGCTCCATTCGAAGCACTGTATGGAAGAAAATGTCGTTCTCCGGTATGCTGGGATGAGGTGGGTGAAGCAACGTTGTTGGGACTGGAGTTGGTACGTATGACTATAGAAAAGATTCAAACGATCCGACAACGTATAAAAACCTCACAAGATCGACAAAAGAGTTATGTTGATCTTCATCGAAAGGACGTGGAATTTGATATAGCAGATCATGTGTTCTTACGTGTTGCTCCATGGAAAGGAGTTACGAGATTTGGAAAAAGAGGAAAGCTCAATCCTCGATTCATTGTTCCATTTTTAATCCTCGATCGAGTAGGAACTGTGGCTTATAGACTCGTTTTACCGCCAAGTATGTCTCGTGTTCATAACATTTTTTACATATCCATGTTACGCAAATATGTGGAAGACCCGAACCACATTATTGAGTTAGAACCGGACGAAATAGCGGAGTATTTGACGTATGAAGAACTTCCTGTTCAAATCTTGGATAAGAAGGAATATATTCTACGCTCCAAGGTTATAACTCAAGTCAAAGTTTTGTGGAGAAACCACGATGTTGAGGAAATGACTTAGGAGTTATAATCTGAAATGAAATCAAGGTATCCTTACCTCTTCGACATACCAGGTACGTACCCTAATTTTGAGGGCGAAATTTCATAAGAAGGGGAGGTTGTAAGACCCCAACTTTTATAAATAAAGATGAATTTTTTATAAATATCATTTTCGAATATTATGGAGTTAATTTGATATAATATTATACTTGTGGGTAATATTTATAAATTTTGCAAAGTACGCAAGTTGTTATATAATATTCGATTGGTCGGGAAATATTCATTTTAACAGGAAATATTCGTACAACGGCACAATCATTGGTGGACCCCACAACAGAATTATTGTCGGATTGAGAAAATGACAAAAATACTTTATGAAAATAACGGCGGAAGTTTTACCGTTAACTGTTGAAACACCTGGTGTTAAAAGTACAGTAATACGCGTGGTTGCACAGTAGCACACGGTATTAATTATTGATGCTTACGGGATAAGTCACTCAGTTTTGCTTATTTTATAAACACTCATTTACCCGTTTTTCAAAATAGTCGGTAGAAGATTATACAGCATATATATATTATACGTGTGTGAGTGTGACATGTGTGCATGTGAATGTGTGTGGGTAAAGAAGGAAAATAAGATGGTGGGTGAAGTATTATACTAGGATGTTATATATATAATTGGAAAAGTTGACAAAATGGGTTGATGGCTTAACTTGGTCGGGAGGGAGGTTATTATTATAATATATATGTATATATATATATATATATATATATATATATATATATATATATATATATATATATATATGTATGATTGAGTGCAAGTGGGAAGCTAGGAGGGAGAGTTTGAGTCAGGCACGGAGGAAGTTGTGCATTATTGATATATATTTTATAAATAAAATATATTATATTTAAATGATTTTGCTTTAAATATGGACCGTTAGATTAAAGTAATCAATCTGGACCGTTCATTGATTAGTTACTATGCATTCTATTTTTCTATAAATAGCAGCTCATTCCTTCATTATTTCTTACGAATTCACTAAACTCTAGAGAGAGAAACTATAGAGAGAGAGAAGAAGAGTATTCTGCTACTTAACTACTTCCTTATTTCAGCTCTTCTTTAAAACGGTAAGGGGTGTTATTCTTTCTTATTCATGAAGAAAACTTTAGTTATTCCATTTCTTATTATTCTGTTGTAATAACCTGTATACGCGGTCTACCCAATACTTGGTGACATTCTTTTATTATTCTGTTGGAATATCCTGTCTGTGTGTTTTACATCGGACCTGGTTCCGTCTTTATTATTATTCTGTTGGAACATCCTGTTTGTGTGTTTTACACCGGACCTGGTTCCGTCTTTGTTATTATTCTGTTGGAACATCCTATCTGTGTGTTTTACACCGGACCTGGTTCCGTCTTTGTTATTATTCTGTTGGAACATCCTGTCTGTGTGTTTTACACCGGACCTAGTTCCGTCTTTATTATTATTCTGTTGGAACATCCTGTCTGTGTGTTTTACACCGGACCTGGTTTCGTCTTTATTATTATTCTGTTGGAATATCCTGTTTGTGCATTTTACGCCGGACCTGGTTCCATTATTCTGTGGGAATAACCTGTCTGTGCGGTCTATCGCATGCATGGTGATTTCTTTTGTTATTCCATTCTTTATTATACTCAGTTGGTTAAGTTTTGACTTCTATACTCCATAAAATTTGTGGAATATCTTTGATAATTACGTTTCATCCAGTATCTTTTAATGAAAATATTCTTCTAAGCATTCTTGAATTTTACTCCACAAAGCAGTATCATGTTGACAATTTGGACGTTGTTAATTCTTGGATAAACTAATTCTTGAACTTGTTTTATTGAATTCTTATATCATTGTCATCATCCTCATGTTTATAAAATGTTAAAAGTCATCTGTGGCCTGTAGTGCATAGATGGACTTGGTATGATTATGACCAGGGATTATTCGGTATAATCATGACCGTAATGTTACAAATGATGTGGTAAAAGTCCTCATTAGCCCGTAGTGCGTTGATGGACAGTTGTTGGCATGATCATGACCATTAATGAATACACGAATATCCTTGGCCGTAGTGCAGGTGATTCGATGATGGGGATTATTTTATTAAGCTGAGTCCCAGCGATCACAGTGTTGAAAAACCTTTTAAATCATAAAAGATAGTAGAGTTTATTTTCTACTTGACTCTTTTAATGGATTGCTTGTTCCGCTGCAGTTAAACTTGATGTCTATTATATTTTATCAATTTAACATTGTTGAAGGCTAATGATAATTTATTCTGCATTATCTTAGTCATAATATTTCTTACTGGGCTAGTTGAGCTCACCCTTTCTTTCACTGTTCTCTTCAGGAAATGAGAACGTAGCTGGGGCAAGTCGGGGAACGGAGTGATGGTCCGAATGATAGTATTAGTTGGTAGTCCTCACTATTCTATGTAATGGTGTGTTAATAAATGTAATGAGGACTCCTTTTGAGTATGAATACTCTCTAGAAGATAATATTTGTATTCAAACTCACAGTTTATGTTTTGTCATATTGTACACGATAGTTGTATTAGTAAGTTGTATTTGTATTCTGTACTATGTATCTGACGACCCAAGATGGGTGATGTATACCTAATTTTGGGGGCGTCACAGCGTCTTTTCAATTCCCTAATTTATTTGAAGTGTGTGTGTGTGTGTGTGTGTGTGTGTGTGTGCAGTTAATTGTGCCTAATTGTATTATTTGGAAGTAGTGTTATGCCTCGTTTGCACCTATATACAAAGGGTTTGATTTGTATAAATGTTCAATTTTAAGCAAAATATACAAAAATGATGTTTTTTGAAAATATGTTTTCAAACCCTTATGCTCACATAGTAATTGAGGCCTTTGATATTTCCATTTTATTCCATATCCGGCTTGTTTTGATTTTATTCTCGAGATGAAAAGCATCTTCGACAAAATAATATAAATATAAGTGTCGGGCATGCACCTTATGGGCATGAAAGACATCGAAGTGACCCGAGCACTGCAAATATGATTTACAAGCTAATGTACAACTGAAAAGGGTCCATCATGGTAACCAGATCTAGATCCATCAACGAGTTAGATCCCGTAGCTCCTTGGCTTACATAATGTTTTATGAATAGCCTGCATAACAAATATACTGAAATAAAATAGGTATTTAATCTAAACGTCGAGAAATAGAGGATTCATTAGTTAAATCCCTGCATGCGCATAGCTAAAGCTTCCAACTTCCTCTAGATACAGATATAGGGTCGCGCGGTTGCTTAATATTTACAAACCTAGTAAGAAAACTAGATTTAAATAAATCTTAGTCATTCTAGCTCAACAGTTCCAGTTTTACAACTTTTGAACCGGTTAAAAGTTAGATATGGCTAGATTTAGATAAATCTAGTCCACAAACATTAATATCACCGCTTTACATTGAATAAACAGTTAAAACAAATATTTTAATCGCAGTAAACAATTAATATATATATATATATATATATATATATATATATATATATATATATATATATATATATTAAAAAGGTCAGGGATTAGCAATTCAGGCACTATTAAACAGTATAATTTAAATTCAAATTAGCAGGTCATGGAAATATATATATATATATATATATATATATATATATATATATATATATAGTAAAGTGAATAAAAGATTCATATCTGAAAGGATCTTACAGTGTGTAGCGAGGAGAGCTTTAAACCGTTTTTAAAGCTTGAAAACTCCGTTTCCACCGATTAAAATTTAATATATTGTAGTATATATGTATATAAGTGTTTACAAAGAAGAATATCGAAGTTTGGAACATTATAGGAGGGGTTAAGAGCTGAAATGGATTCGCTCTATTTTCTTCTTCATTTTTTATTTTGGCTGATGGGGGGTCTATTTATAGACCAACGTAGTCACAGGTCTACTTGCGGCTGCCCGAGGGGGCCCAAGCCCAGTGGGTCCTGTTGTCTCAAAGTACGTGTACTCGAATCAACGTGTTGTCCGCTCGAACCTTCATAACTTTCAATCCGGGAATTCGATGAAGGCGTGTTATACCTTTTCGAAAAGCCCTTTCTGAGAGATACACAATGACATAGGATTTGACATTTTCTGGATCTAGGAAGATAGGTCCATGACCAGATCTTCAAGTCTTCGCAGTCCATTCGTTGAGCTGTCTTGTGTTATTTTCACTCGGGATTGATGTTATGGTTCTGCATGACCTCTTTTGTAGTGACTTGGGCTAAATTGATGTAGAGTTGGTAAAATTACTATTTTGCCCCTCCTAGGTTAGTTTCGGGGTTGATGTAGTTGTAGCTGTCTTTTCTCAGGGTTGTCTCTGAGATTGGACTGATGTTGACTTTTGTCAGTCCTCAGGGTTGTCTCTGAGGTTAGTTTGATGTTTCATAGAGTTGTTGTTGGATTTTCGCTTGATCTCCTGGGGTTGTCACTGGGGCTTCGACTTGATCTGCCAGGGTTATCGCCGGGGTCGGATTTGATCTCTCAGGGTTATCTCCGGGGTTTGAATTGATCTCCCAGGGTTGTCACCAAAGCTGGATTTGATGATTTTGACTTCCAGGGTTGTCTCTAGAAGATAAAAGACAATTCTTCCCTCCTATATGGTTAGTAACATGAACGCCAAATTTCGAGTGTCTATATCTATTGGGGTGCTCCTTTCAATCTTTGCACCACTTTGGCTTCATTATGTCCCATCTTACTGAGGAATTATTCAATTTTCTCCTTAGGAACTTTTCCCGTTGATTTAATGACTGGATTCATTACTCCCTGAGGTAGATACAGCGGGTTTTCATTCAATATAGTAGCAGTTTGATTTGAAGTTGATCCCTTATCTTTCCCATAATTCCAAGGGACTCTTTTCAAGCTAATTATAGGATACTGCAGTCTGAATGGCAATAACAGAGGCTCGAGAGCAGCCACTTCCAAAGGGTTCTTTACTCCTTTGACCTTCATTCTTTGGATTGTAAGAGTTGTTGCAGATTAATCTCCTTCAGAGGATGACTGCTATAACTTCCCTACATCTCTGTGTTCCAGGAGGAAATATCTCCTCTTTTTCAGGTAGGGTTTTACCACTATTTATCATTTGCAGTTCATCGCTATCGATTATATTTTGAATCAAGTGACGAAGTGCCCAACAACTTTTTGTACTATGGCCAAGAGTGTTGGAGTGATATTGGCATATCTCGGTAGCATCAAATCTCTTGGAAAGGGGATTGATTGGAGGCAACAATTCTATAATCTTCTTTCATTGATCAACATCTGTAGGATCTCCTCCATCGGTTGACCCAAAGGAGTGAATTTTCTCTTACCTGCATACTCTTGACGAGCCTGGGATCTTATTTTCCTTGCAAGTTTTTCTTCCCTAGTTTCATTATCTTAGAATCGTTGTTAATCCTTTATTATGATAGAGAGGAGATTTGTTTCCCTTGATTGATCAGTTGTCGAGTTATTTATGCTCAAATACCATCAGTTTCGCCAGTTGACCAATATGTTCTTTGATAGACTTTATTTCTTATTCTATCAAAAATTGACTTTCTGGATACTCCCACCTACTAGAGCTATCCTTGTTTACTTGGGAGGAGTCCTCTACATACTTGAGGTATTTGGAACCTTCTCCACTTCACATAGTGATCATATTGACGCCATCTTCATTGTGTTGAGGTAGAAGATTATCTTGAACATGTGGTTGTTCTTGTGTTGTCACCACAATCTCCCCACTTTCTATCAGATCTTGGATTTTGTGCTTTAGAGACCAACAATCTTAGGTATCATGGCCCAGAGCTTCAGAATGATAAGCACATTTCTTACTTGAGTCAAAATTCCTTCCACTTGGATTAGTTAGGGGAAGGAGTTTGAAAATCTTATTTTGTGACGTGAGAAGCTTTAGTATATTTTCTAATGAATCCCCTAAGGGTGTGAAAACTCTTCGATGTCTGACCTCTCTAACTTTTTGCAATGGAGGATTTGAGGATTGTGCATATGCTTGAAAAGGGGAATAATTTTTCCTTTGAATGGCCAAGTTTTGATTGCCTCTCTGTGTTTGTCCTTGTAGTACCAAGGATACATATTCTTCTTTCTTTTTATAAACCCTCTGAGGGGTATTCCCATAATTTCCAACTTAAATGTGCTCAGCCACGGCTCCTAAAGCATTAAGGTCTTTAATCTTTCCAGACTTCAACCCCATTTCAGCCATTTCTCCGTGTTTAATCATTTTTTAGAATGGTTTTCCTATGCCTGCCAGGACCCTCTAATAAAATGGAGCTTCTTGTATATCAGTGAATGTCATTACCATATCAGTTTCTTTCATTAACGGGATGACTTGAGCAGCCAAGCGTCTCCACCTTTGGGTATATTCACAGAAAGATTCACTATTTTGCTTCTTTACCTCGGTAATTTGATATCTATCTAGAGCCATTTATGATTAGAAAATGTATTGGTTTAGAAAAGGAAGGGCTAGTTCTTCCCAGCTATGAATTTTGGAATTGTCAAGTCTGGCGTACCAGGCTTTAGCCTCTCCAGTCAGACTCTTCTAAAATAACTACATCCTTAGTTTCTCTTCTTCGGTAAAAGATCCGAGTTCTCCCATGAACACTTTTAAATGAGTGTAAGGATCTCCTAATCCGTTATATTTCTTGAAATCTAGAGTTTTAAACTTGTCTCTATAGCGGGCACTTGGAAAGATACAGAGACCTGAGTAAGTCATATTCGCATATGATCCAGTCCCTTTAATTGACTGGATGGTTTCTTCCATTAGCTGAACTTTCTTTCAAATATCTTCTGTAAGATTGGTGATTTTAGGGGTTTTATTAGATTTTCATGGATTTGAGTTCCAGGTATCTGTGCTTCCTTTTCTTTCTTATCAGTACCCTGGCTTCCTCCTTATGTAGAGGTTTCTTTTTGAGTGGGTATTTGTTGACCCTAAGTCTTTTTGTTCTATTCTTTCAAAAAGATAGCTAATTATGTTATCTGGTTTCTTAGTCCCTCGAACTCCTCTTGAGAAACAAAGGTAGATTCTGGTTGGGCACTTGCAACCATGTCTGAAGATGGGCTTAGTGCGTTTTTAAACTTTAATCGGGTAACAGGACCAATTGCTTCCTAACAAAAATATTATGTATTTTAGTCTTGGTAAACACTAATAGTCTGTATGCTATGCAATGTGTCTATTTTATGGGTTTTTTTTAATGTTTTCCTGCAAAACAGATGTCAGTTGTTTTGATGACAGGATAGCGTGACAGGTTTTGATAGGGAATGGAATGTATATTTACATTTTTCTTTTTCTTTTCTTTATATTTACATGGAATCATAATTTACATTGAATCGAAATTTACATGGAATAGAAAGGGAAAGGCATGTAGAGACTCCCCTTTGCGTTTTGTTTATCAGAGGCTAACCTATCTTAGGCTACTCTCATGGCTTTTCGGCATGAAGGTCCCCAGATCATCGCAATTTACTAGATGGGAAGTTAATCTGATCTTTCAATTGAAGTGGATCTGAGTGGTGCCTTTCCTGAGCCTCGCGGGATTATTTTCCGTTAAGTCCAATAATCAAACACCGACGGGTTCGCCTCCTGGTGGAGGAATCACACAACATACATTCACATACATCATGCCTCGCCGTATAAAATGATGACATTGTGCGAGGCACTAATACAAAACGTAGAGATTGTGCGAGGCACTAAAGTGCAGTAAGTAGAGCATTCATTCACATCCATTTAATGTAAGACAGCATTCATGCACATGCAAGAAAGGGAATTTGAAAAGATTGAAATGCGACTTAAGCCCTCTATTGTCCCCAGCAGAGTCACCACCTGTCGACGTCGGGAAAATTTTCCTTTTGGAATTCCTCTTTTAAATATTTCTTACCCTTTATGTTTTCTATGTGGTTCGAATTTGGTTTGAAAGGGTGAAATTGACAAAAGATTCCGACATGAAATGTTGACGATTTGAAAATACTGATTTTTTATAGAGCCACCAGTTGGTAGGAGTGAAATAGTTGTACCAACTCAACCGAGTTTATGAAAGGTTTTGCAAAAAGGCCCAATTATTGGACTCTATTTAACAAGCCTTGAAAACCGAGATTCACAGAGTTCAGGGGCTTACTTAAGCAGGGGAAAGGTGTTAGGTACCGCCCGACTTCCGTGAAAACACGGTTACCGCGTCTTTTCAATTCCCTAATTTATTTGAAACGTGTGTTTGTGTTGCAGTTAATTGGGACTAAGTGCTTTATTTGGAAGTAGTGTTATGCCTCTTTTGCACCTATACATAAAGGATTTGACTTGTATAAAAGTTTAATTTTAATACAAGACATATAAAATGATGTTTTGAAAATAGGTTTCAAACCCTTATGCTCACAAAGTAATTGAGGCCTTTAATACTTTCATTTTATTCCGTATTCGGCTTATTTTGATTTTATTCTTGAGATGCGAAGTTTGTTCGACAAAATAATATACATATAAGTTTCGGGCTCCTTATGGGCATGAAAGTCATCAAAGTATGTCCGAGCATCACACATATAATTTGCAATCTACCTGTACAATTAAAAAGGGTCCATTATGGGAACCAGATCTAGATCCGTCAGCTGGATCTTAGATCTCGTAGCTCCTAGACTCACATAATATCATATAAATAGCTTGCATAACAAATATACTAAAATTAAACAGATATTTAATATAAACATCTCAAAATAAAGGATTCATCAGTTAAATCCTTGCATGCACGTAGCCAAAACTTCCAGCTTCCTCTAGATACAGATCTAGGGTCGCGCGGTTGCTTAATATTTACAAAACTAGAAATAAAACTAGATTTAAATAAATCTTAGTCATTTTATCTCAACGGTTCTAGTTTTATAACTTTTTAACCGGTTAAGAGTTAGATATGGCTAGATTCAGATAAATCTAGTCCATAAATTTAAATATTACAGCTTTACATTGAATGAACAGTTAAAACTGATATTTAATCACAGTAAACAATCAATATATATATATATATATATATATATATATATATATATACACACACACACACACATATATGATTATATATATATTAAAGCAAAAAAGTCACAAATTCGCAATCCAGGCTAAACTGGTAAATATATAAATATATATGATTATATATATATTAAAGCAGAAAAAGTCACAGATTCGCAGTCCAGGCTAAACTAGCATATATATATATATATATATATATAAAGCAATAACAAGCCACGGATTTACAATCCAGGCACAACTGGTAAAGATAAATATATATCTACTTATATATATTAAAGCTAGAAATGCCACGAATTTACAATCCCGGCCTAAATAGCACGCATATATATATATATATATATATATATATATATATATATATATACTTATATATATATTAAAGCAAATAAAAGCTTCGGATCAAAAAAGATCTCACAATGTGTAGCAAGGAAGGCTTTAAACTGCTTTTGAAGTTTAAAACTCAATTTTCACCTGTTAAAACTTGATATATTGTAATATATATGTATACAAGTGTATACAAAGAAGAGTATCGAAGTTTGGAACATTGTAGGAGTGGTTAAGAGCTGAAACGTGTGGAATTCCCTCTCTTTTTCTCTTTTTTTCTCTCTTTTTATGGTTGATGGGGGGAGGTCTTTTTATAGACCAAAATAGTCGCGGGTCTACCTGCGGCTGACCCGGGTAGGCATGGCCATGTGGGTCCTATTGTCTCGAAGTGCGTGCACTCGGACTAATGCGCAGTCTGCTCGAACCTTTATAACTTTCAATCAGATAGTTCAATGGAGGCATGATATACCTTTCCGAAAAGCCCTTTCCGAGAGCTACACAATGACATGGGATTGGTTCTTTTTCGAATTTGGGAAGATAGGTACATGACCAGATCTTCGGGTCTTCGCAGTCCGTCCGTTGAGTTGTCTTATGTTGTTTTCACTCGGGATTGACTTTAAGGTTCTGCATGACCTTCATATCAGTGATTTGACTTAATTTGATGTTGAGTTTCCAAAATTACTTTTTTGCCCTTTCGAGTTATCTCCGGGTTTGACACAGTTATAGCTGTCTTTTCTCAGGGTTGTCTCCGAGATTGGACTGTTGTTTGACTTTTGTCAGTCCTCAGGGTTGTCTCTGAGGTTGGTTTGTTATTTCTCGGGGTTGTCATCAGGTTTTAACTTGATCTCTCAGAGTTGTCGTTGGGGTTTGAATTGATCTCCCGAGGTTGTCACCGGGGTTTGAATTGATCTCCAGGGGTTGTCGTCGGGGTTTGAATTGATGGGGTTAAAATTTATCTCTCGGTTTGACTTGGCCTCCCAGGGTTTGATTTGATCTCCCGGAGTTGTCACCGGGTTTTAAATTGATCTCTCGGGGTTGTCACCGGGGTTTGAATTGATCTCCCGAGGCTGTCACCAGGGTTTGATTTGATGATTTTGACTTCCAAGGTTGTCTATGGAAGACAAAAGACGATTCTGCCCTCCTACATAGTAAGTAACAGGAATGCAAAATTTTAAGTGCCTACAGAGGGCTATACAGGCTCTAGCTTTCAAATGAAACAAGATGACAGTAAATCCATTTCAAGGTATGTGTTTACCTTTAACAGTGGGGCAATGAGTTGGAAGAGTTCCAAACAGCAAACAGTTGTTGATTCAGTGACAGAGGTTGAGTACATAGCTGTAAATGAAGCTGCAAAGGAGGTTGTTTGGATGAAGAAGTTCATAACCGAACTTGGTGTGGTTCCTAGCATTAGAGGAGCAGTACCTTTATACTGTGATAATACCAGAGCTGTTGTGCAGGCTAAGGAACCCAGGTCACATTAGAAATCTAAACAAGTATTGCGGCGGTTTCATTTGATTAGAGAAATCATTGAAAGAGGAAATGTCACCCTGGAGCGTGTGGACTCTCAAAACAACATTTCAGATCCATTTACTAAAGTGTTAACACAACAGCAGTTTGATCGTCACTTAGGGAAGATGGTGTAAGGTTTGTGTATAACGCGATCATGCAATCATATTACATAAAAAGTGTGAAAGCGCAATAAAATAGGAATTTAAAATTTTCATACAAACCCATCACCATGATCATACTTTGTGCATAATTATCAATCAATAGAAAAGAGAATGAGATCATATTCATACACTTATAGAAACTAGCTTCCTCATGTACGAGTTCATCTCCAATTCCTTTTCACGTTCAACTTGAATCTTTGGGTTTGATTCCTTCCTTTGATCAATATTAGTCACCCAAGTGTTTGGCCTCTATAGGTGTTCCACCAAGGAAGAACAAGTATTCAAGAAGATGGGTGTTTGACAAAACTCTAATTCTATCTCTATAGAATATTGTGTACTCTCCCAACTCTTGGAATTGTCATTTTATGTGTTGTGAAAAACATCAACCCTCACCCATAATAAGACTTCTCTTATTTATAGATGTAGGTAACCCTCCTTAACAATTAAGGAATTGGGTTTTATTTTAATTAATTAAACTCCTTTAATTAATTAGGCTCCCAATCGTATTAGGAATAATTAATTAAACTATTTTAATTAATGAGCTTCATAATCTTATTAGGAATATATGAGAGTACTTTTATTAATTAATTCTCAAACTCGTTTAGGAATTAAATAATAATAATAATAATAAGACCCCTCTTATTAATTTATATTTAATATTTTCAAAATATTAAATAATAAATATTAAGCTATTTAATTAATTCTATCACCATAGATTAAATTAAATACACTTAACTTATTATTACGATTACGTCATTTACTTCTTAAATAAATATTATTCCTTTTATGGTGTGACCCTTTAGGTTCTCCATATTAAATCGGTTATGAATAAATCAATTAGAACAATTCTAATGTTATTTAAATAAATAAATTAATATATTAATTTATTTAAATAAATAACATTTATTCTACAATAATGATAAGTCTCCTTAGCAATCAATGACTTTCCAGATAATATAGATTTCAACATTAATCATAAAAGAACCATTGAGTAAATTGTTATCGTACAATTTAATCCTTTCATCATACAATTTCTCAATTAAATATAAGACATGAAATTACTGTCAAGTCTTATTTTATTTAATTATATATATTTCAATTACTAAATGCACAACTTCAAATAATGCAAATTAGAAACTCTTTTCTAATTTCATTATGTCTTGGCCAATGACTACTGGGTTGTCATTTATCGAACCACATCGAACATTTCTTTTCTTTTACTAGAAGCGGTAGATTCTTTATTGATCATTTATTATCTCCATATATAACTTGTTATAGCCAAGCATACCCTTTGATATACCCTAAGGGTCAGAAGGAATATGTTAAAATATAATTCATCAGACACAAGATACTATGATGATCTCAAGTCTAAGGATCACTTATACTACTATCACTATAGGAATTTCAATTGATAGGCAAGTAAAACTCCATTAGGTATTCCTTAGCGAGCCACGTTCAGTGAACTTATTCTCCAATAAGTACCTACATACTTACTTTAGTGTCTCCACATAAATGATCATGAGATCAATCATCATCATCCAATGAGAAAGCAACGTATGTACCGATCTATCCAGATTCACTAATCCCCTTTTTAGTGATCTAACGATTGGGAACAATTTTAGTTTATGAGCTATCTAAGAATTTAGATCTCATTAGCATGATCATCATCATGATTATAAAAGCATTGCTCAAAACTATGGGTTTATCACATATTATAAAACAGCACCATGTAGATAAATTAAAAGCCTTTAATTAAACAATTCTTTTATTAGTAAATAAATAAGATTATTTCAAAGTATATACTCTATCATCAAATATGATTGGCTCGTGTGTATACTACTTTCAATCTCTCACTTGCACTAAAGTCAATCGCCATGGTATCTCATACCCTTTTTTCTCTAAGTGACGATCATCTTGCTGTTGGATAAACTTCAATAAATGGATATGTAATGTTGTTCTTGAGAGTCCACTATTTCTGTAGTGACTACTCCTCTTTCAATGATTCTCTAATTAAATGAAAGTGTCGCAACACATGTTTAGATCCAAGATGAGACTTAAGAATTATTCCTAGTTCTGTAATGAACTTTTCATCCAAACAATCAACTTGCAGCTTCATTTACAGTTATATACTTTGTCTTTATCACTAAACCAGCAACTGTTTGATGTTTGGAACCTTTCCAATTTACTACACCACCGTTCAAGGTAACGCTTTACCCTAAAGTGAATTTGTTGTCGTCTTGGTCAGTCTAAAAAACTTGAGTCTGTTAAGTCCTCTAGTTTTAATTCAGACCAACCATGAATATGATCACATCCTTAGTGTTGGTTAAGTACTTTAAGATGTTTTCACTGTTTTACAGTGATCTTCTCCAGAATATGACCGATCAACATCTTGTCATGTACATTTTATTGCATCCATGATAGTTAGTCATGTAATTTCTCTTTTCAGGAGTCCATGGGGACTATTAAGAGAGATACAG
The DNA here is from genome assembly GCA_016801055.1 of Panax notoginseng. Lineage (NCBI taxonomy): Eukaryota > Viridiplantae > Streptophyta > Magnoliopsida > Apiales > Araliaceae > Panax > Panax notoginseng. The sequence goes on along the minus strand of CM029023.1, from coordinate 62,827,060 downwards.
TCCATGGCTCATCAACATGAGACATCTCTTGGAGTTTCCTATGCTAAATGCCTTTAGCATCAAATGAAAATAAGTTTCTTGGGTTAAGTCAAGTATCCTTTTAAATCTACTTATATAGATTTGTATCCCTAATTAAGATACTCTTCTCAAATCATTCATGGAGAAATTTTTAGACAACTTTATCTTTATTGATTGTAGCATTGGTATGTCTTTCCTTATTCGTAGTATATCAACATATAATACTAAGATTGTCACGACGCTCCCACTGACCCTTTTGTACACACTAGGTTCATTCTCATTTTTGATAAAATCAAACTCTTTTGATTGTCTCATCAAAACAAATGTTCCATTTTTGAGAAGCTTGTTTCAATCCATAAATGGATTGTTGTAGCTCATATACATGATTTTCTTCAACCATTGAAATATATCCATCTGGCTGTATCATACATACATTCTCCTCTAATAATTTTTATACTTGAGGAAGGGCGTCTCCACGTCCATTTGCCAGATTTAGTAATAATAAGTTGCAATCGCAAGTAAAATCCAAATGGACTCAGGCATTACTATCAGTAATAAGGTTTTATCACAGTCAACTCTTTACCTTTATTTAAAACCTTTTCAAACTAGTCTGGTCTTATAGGTAGCCTTGCCATTTTCTCCAAAGATCCATTTCTGATTTTATGGCCTTCTGCCATTTCTTTGAGTGTCTACAACTCTTACCTCATCGTATGTAACTGGATCATCAACTTTATGATGTGTATCTCATTATCATCATATATGATGAATCCATACCTCCCAGGTATCTTCGATACTATTCTAAATTTATGATTCGGTTGTGGTACAATAAGTTTATCTACAAGTTCCTCTTATTTGATATATAGTGTTTTGTGGCTCTTGAACTCTTCAAGATCTATTATCCTCCCACTAGGCCCTCAATGATAAACGTCTTTATCTTAGAAGGTAACGTGTTTTGTAACAAACACCTTTTGCTAAGTAAGATTATAAAACATATACCCTAAACTTACTTTAGGATGTCCCACAAATTTTCACTTGTCAAATCTTATCCCAAACTTATCCTTTTGAAACCTTTTCACATAAGCTGGACAGCCCCTTATCTTAACATACTTAAGATTATGAATCCTCCATGTCCATAACTCTTATAGAGTCTTGGGGCCGAATTTTGAGGTTACCTTTTCTGTAGATATGCAGCCATTACTAGGGCTTGACCCCATAAGGATACTAGAATGTTCGTAAAAATCATTATGGACCGCACCATGTCCAACAAGGTACAATTTTTCCTTTCAGATACATAAATTAATTATTGCGTATCAGGAGGCGTCCATTGTGAAAAAACCATTTGAGATGCTCTAAAAACTTATTGCACAAGAATTTCTTCCTCGATCTAATTGAAGAATCCTAATACTTTCCCAATTAGTTTCATCTCTGAATTTTTTGAACCTTTCAAATGATTTAGACTTGTATTTCATCAAATACAAATATTCCACTCTCTGAATGATCATCTCCTTTTCTTATATTGGTTTTTTCAATTTACAAAATAATTTTCACGTAAGTTAAGTACACAAAGTCCATTAAGTAATATTCCAGTTCTATATAAAACATTATTATTATAAATAGAACAATAATTGTTCTTAAATATAATACCAAAAATTTTGTTGTCCAACAACAAAATGGAAATAATGTTTCTAACGAGAACTGGAATATAATAACAACTTATTGACTTAATAGACTTGCCCGTAGGCAATGATAAACTATAAGTTCCTATGGCTAATGCAACAACTTTTGCTTCACTTTCCACACATAAGATTACTTATCCATTGTTTAGCTTTCTACTTTTGCTTGGTCCCTTTTTAAATCTATAATTATGAGAACCAAAGCTGGTATTTAATACCCAAGTAGAACCTTGACTGAAAGAAAATTTTATTTCAATCATGAACAAACCTGTATCTGTAACTGAAGCTTCACTAAGCTTCTTCTGGTTAGCTTCTGCAAGATGTTTCTCGCAATTTCTTTTCCAGTGTCCAGGCTTATTGTAGTGGAAGCAAACTCCTTTGCTATCTGTATCAGTTTAGTTCTTAATATCCTTTCTTTTTAGCTTCTTAGAATCGTTCCTCTTTTCAGAATATCCTTTGGCCCCTACCAGTACGACTTGGTGTTTCTTGGTTGGAAAGTGACTCTCAGCATTTTTAACATGTTAAGCAAATTAGCGAAGCTGATATCTAGCTTGTTTATATGAAAAATTCACAACAATTGTAAGAATGAGTTCGGAAGTGACTACAAGATCAAATCTTGGCTCAACTCTCCATCCATAATAAAACCTTATTGTCTTAATTGTTCAATCAAATTGATCATGTTGAGGACTTGTGTCTATACTGTAGTGTAATCGGTAATTTTAGATCAGAAGAGCTCCTTAGATATCTGATATCTTTCAATCCTACTTTCCTCATCATTCAACTACTTGAAGTGTAGGAGTATAGTAGGAGCATCCATAGTTTTATGCTGACGCTGAAGCTCGTTACTCATGGATGCGAGCATGATGCATTGAGCCAATTGTGCATCATCTTGCCATTTTTTAGAAATAGTAATCTCTTCCTCAGAGGCATTTTCTACAACCATTGCAGGGATATGTGTATTAAGAACATAAGATAGCTTTTCAGCCTTAAGAACTATTCTCAATTTCTTTAACCAATCTGTTTAATTCGGTCCGGTTAGTTAGCATCTAATATGCTCTGCAGTGATAGTAATTTTAAACATTGTAAAATTCTGTAAATGAATTTATAATTAACAACATTTTAGTATACATTATTTTATTAATTACCAAAATAAATTAGGTCTTGTTTTATATTGGTATATCCCACTATTTTCTTCAAACTATATTGCCTTCACTTATATAGTTCGGTAAAATCTAATTAAAGATTTGCTAGTGAGGATAAGGATCTCATTTCAAATGTATATAGCCTTATGTGACATAACAAACTATATATAAATAAATAGGTAGACAACTATTGTAAATAAAATCAACATGTAACTCCTTTTATTTTGCCTCTTAAATTATTTTGATCAAGTGTGACACATCCGAATCAAAATTATTCAAGCTAAGTCCAACCTAGCACTTCCATATATTCAAAAGAAAAATATTGTCTTTGTGTGACACAACAAAACAACATCGTTCAATCTATTTATAAGCATTAAATGTGATAAAACAACATCTCAAAAAATTAAAATAAGCCTTGTGTGACATAACAAACTTATAATGATTAATTGATACTCTATCGTTTTATCATGCTAGAAGACGACGTTCGATATTCTAAATATCTTTGAACGCTTAGGACTAAATATAAAATCTTTGAGGGGTTTGTTATTATTTTGTCTCATCTTGTTTAGTGCGCATGCACACACACACACACACATATATATATATATATATTTTTATATATATTATGCAACATGATTCACATGTAAATTAATATGACATATACATACATACATATATATATATATATATATATATATATGTCATATTAATTTACATGTGAATCATGTTGCATAATATATATTATATATATAGTACAAGCATGCACATATAGAATACTATATTCTACCCGGATTGATTATGGACTTTATTCGATTTTGGTTCACTAGAGCCACCAAGTGAATCAAGAGGTCAAACCTAGGGTGCAATAATTAAATTTAAATACAACTATTACATTTAAATCTCAGGCTCCATTACAAACGGGTCTTCAAGCGCTCATTGATCTCTAATTCTTCAAAATTAATTCTAACTATTCCTATTACAAAACTGTTGGGAATTGCTTATTAAAATTTGATGTTGAAAGTAAATAAATATGCTTATGTGTAAAGTCCTTCAAAGAACATATGTTCAAGGACTTATATGATAGATCAAAATTGTTAGGTTGATATGTGCATATTGTTTATCATTCTGTAAATGAATGTATAGAAGAAAAGATCAAAATTATTAGGTTGATTTATTTTGAAGTGTAATAGATAGGCCTCAACAAAATCGTAGTCTGTCAAGCCAGCCGAGAGACTGCAGAAGCTAAGGCAGAATCGTAGAGTATCGAGAAAGTTGCTCCAGAATCGTAGTTTGCTTTGGAAGCCAAACTCATATCGTAGAGATGGTCCGAGCGACTAACGAGCTAAGTCAATAATCGTAGTCTGCTCTCGGAAACGTAGAATCTCCAAAAACAAGCAAGTAAAGATCGTAGCCTATTAGTGCTAAAGAGAAATCATAGTGTTCTCTTTGATCAGGCTGAATCAAGCACGAGTATGACAAGACACAACGATCATAATCGTAGTGTCTCTCCTGTCAGCATCAGAAGCATCAAGCCTTGTCCATTTGCTGAAGGATAAAATACAACAAATGAAGAATGGAATATAGATGTTGAGACTTTCGAGAATCCCAATGATCCAACACTCATCCTTAGTATGTATCGAAGAAGCGTATTGAAGAAGCTAAGAAAAGGATTGCATGCCTACTGAAAACACCTTTTCAGGTGTTAGGTGAGATAGCAGTCTGCTGTGTCAGTGGATCAGATGGCTGAACAACAAATTTTCAGGAAGTCAACATCGATGCTCAGAAATGTTTGATGCATTTAATGCTACAACGTATACCTTCAACGGACACATTTCAAAGGCTCCTTTATAAGGAAATCAGACATAGATACTACGCAAGAAAGTACACAACAAAAGTTAAAGAACACTCAAAGCTCAAACTCTACGATCCAGAAAGAAAAGCTTACTCTTTTACTCAGTTCGTTCGAACGTATGCTTAACTGCAACTGAGTAGCACAACCCAAGAACTCAACTCTCATCAACTATATTCCAAGTCTGCTGGACTTGAATAGTTCTAAATGAACTAAGAAGTTCCAAGACTACTGGTCTTAAAGGAATCTGAGTGATTCAAAGATTATAAAGATATCCTTAGTGGATTTCTTACTCGAGGAGTAGAAGAGTGGACTAGGAGCCTTGAGTGCTCTGAACCACTTAAAATCACTGTGTTTCTTATAAACCTGCTATAACTGTTATATCTGTTATAACTGCTTATCACATATAAACTTGATTTGTCTTAAAGAGGAACAAACAAATCATATATTCCGTTGTGGTTAATTTATTAACAAATCTGACAAGTATTTTAAAAAGTTTTTAAAATTTCTATTTAACCCCCACTTCTAGATAACTATTGTGTCTCTGGGAAATAACAATTGGTATCAAAGCAGGTTCTCTCAATCAGCCTACAAAGCTTGAGTAGATCCAATGGCATAGCTAAGAAGCGAGTCCAAGACTAGAGGAGGCAGCAAGCCACCAATGTGCAACAGAGACAAATTTGCCAGCTAGAAAGTTCGCATGCAAGCCTACATTGATTCAATAGATGAAGAGCTTTTTGAAACTGTTATAAATGGGCCCTACGTTCCAACAAAGCTTGCACCAACTCCATATGATCGAAACATAGTTCAGATCAAATCAGAATAGACTGACAACGAGAAGAAAGCCGTCCAACTAGACAAAAAGGCCAAGAACATTTTGTTCCAGTCTTTAGAAGATGATCTGTTAGAGAATGTGGTCAATAGAAAAACTTCCAAGGAAGTCTGGGAAGCATTGCTCATTATGCACGAAGGAACAAAAGAAGTCAGAGAAAATAAGCAATCTCTTCTAACTCAACAGTATGAGATGTTCGCCCATGTTCCAGGAGAAAATGTCACTTCTACTTATGAGAGATTCAATGTGATGCTCAACTCTCTTCGAGCTTTTGGAAAAATCTATCCAAACAAAGATCTTATTATAAAGTTCATGAGGGCTCTACTGAGTAAGTGGGATGCCAAAACCACTGCCATCAGAGAATCAAAGAACCTCTATGAAATTACAGTTCAACAACTCTATGGCAACCTTCATACCTACAAACTAGAGATGACCCAATGAGTAGAGACTCTATCTAAAGGAAGAAAGAAGGACAAAGGAGTTGCTCTCAAGGCAACAAAAACCATCTCCAAAGCTCATGCTGGAAATGATTCTGACTTTGAGGAAGATGATGATGAGGATATTGCAATGCTGGTAAGAAGACTCAAAAGGTTCATGCGGAAAGGCAGAAGTAACAAACCTAAGAGATTCAACAACAACAATAGCCAGGAGCAGATCAACGACTTATGCTACAACTGTTAGAAGACTGGTCATTTCATTACAAACTGCAACAAACCTCTTAGAGAAGAGCTGAAGAGGGAAAAAATCCAAAGGAGTACAAAGGCAACAAAAGGCTCCAGAAGAAAGACAAAGGTCTTGTGGTTGGAGGATCATGGAGTGACTCAAACAACGACACAACTCCTAAGTCTGGAGATGATGAAGAACCTCAAGTAGCAAATCTGTGTCTAATGGCCAAAAATACAAATGACAAGAAAAGCACTGACCATCATAAAGTAAGTATCGATGAGGTATTCGACTTTAACTCTCCTTATATAGATATTGATGATTTAAGAACTGCACTACATGGCATAACATGTGATCTGCATCAATACATGAAGTGGTTCAGAGTTCTGTCTAAAGATTATTCTCTTCTTCAAAAAGAGAAAGAGAAAGTTCAAGAAGAACTGGAGACAACTCTACTAAGTACTATCTCTCTCTCTAAATTTGAGGCTGAAAATAAACTCTTAAGACAGACCAATGAACTTAACACCCAAAGAGAGTCAAATCTAACCTCTAAGATTGAGAAACTAGAAAAGATAATCTTAATGTGGAATAGATCTTCTTCATCCATGGACTGCCTGATCTCTAATCAGAGAAGTGCCTTTGACAGAACAGGTTTAGGTTTTAGGGAATCTACCTCAGTATCATATGTGGAAAAGCTAAAGGAAACTAACATTAGTAGTGCTTCAAATTTAAATAGAAGCATTATATTTGTAAAATCCTCAGAGAGGGAAGAAACAACGCATCATTTCTCTTCTGATCCAATCCATGTTCCAAGACGTAACTGATCCCATGTTGGCCTAGGTTTCAGAAAAGAGAAGAGTAACTTAGTGTCTTTGACTTCTATAAAGTTGACCGGAACAAGAAAAGGGAATGTCTACACTGTTAATCTTGCTCAACTAAGTTCTGATGAGACAATATGCCTTCTTCCCAAAGCCTCTGAAGAAATGAGCTGGCTATGGCATAGAAGATTGTCTCATCTCAATTTTAAAAATATGTCAAAACTGGCCTCCGAAGATCTAGTAGCAGGTTTACCCAAGCTCAGCTTCGTTATAGAAAAGCCATGCAATGCCTGTCAGCTTGGAAAGAAAACTAGGATTTCATTCAAAGGCAAAATGATCAACTTAATTGATAAGCCCCTACAGTTACTTCACATGAATCTTTTTTGGCCAATTCCAACTATAAGCCTTGGAAGGAAGAGATACTCATTGGTCGTAGTGGATGACTACACCAGATTTACATGGGTGTTCTTTCTAAATTCTAAAGATGAAACAAGCTCTCAACTCTTCAAGATGTTCAAGCCGGTGATAAACGAAAAAGGAGAAAAGATCAAGTCTATAAGGAGTGATCATGGTAGAGAATTCGACTTCTCTGAGATGAATCAGTTTTGTTCAGATAATGGCATCAGTCATAACTTTTCAGCTCCGCGAACTCCACATCAAAATGGAGTAGCTAAAAGAAAGAACAGAACGCTGATTGAAGCTGGAAGGACTCTACTAGCAGCAGCTCATCTGCCTAAATATTTCTAGGCAGAAGCTATCAACACTGTGTGCTACACTCAGAACAGGTCTCTTGTTCACTCTACATTAAAGAAGACTCCCTACGAGCTGTGGAGAGAAAGAAAGTCAAATGTCTGCTATTTCCATTTGTTTGGTTGTGCATGCTACATTCTCAATAATGGAAAATAATATCTGACTAAGTTCCAACTCAAGTCAGACGAAAGAATCTTTCTTGGATATGCCACAGACAGTAAGGCCTATAGAGTGTTCAACAAGAAAATGCTAAGTGTTGAAGTCTAGATTCATATCATCTTCGATAAAATAGACTCAAACAAATTCGTGCCTCAAGACACTGTGATCGACGACTCAGACACTACGAATGAGGTGGTCGAGCCCAACACCACGATCGCAGCCCCAAAAGATGAAATCGTCGAGCCTGAAGAAGAGATCGTAGAGAGAGCTACACCAAACGACGAACCTCTGCAACAAGAGACAGAGGTTGATCTTGAAGAATTCAGACAAGAAGACACCAGAACAGATGTTCCAACAGGGAACAGATGGGCAAGAGATCACACTCAAGACCTAATCATTGGAGACCCAAATGCAAGAGTCAAGACGAGATCTGCCACCCAGAATAAATGTTTCTATCTGAGATTTCTATCCCAAATAGAACCCAAGAAGATAGAAGATGCTATGGAAGATTCGAGTTGGATAGAATCCATGCAAGAGGAACTGAATCAGTTTGAGAGAAGCAAAGTCTGGAGATTAGTCCCTAGACTAAGAAGTCACCCAGTTATTGGCACCAAATGGGTCTTCAGAAATAAAATGGATGAAGATGGGGTAATCACAAGGAACAAGGCAAGACTAGTGGACAAAGGTTATTCCCAAGAAGAAGGCATCGACTACAATGAGACCTTCGCATCTGCTTCCAGATTGGAAGCTATCATGATATTCCTTGCCTTTGCTGCCCACATGAAGTTCAAAGTTTTTCAGATGGATGTTAAGAGTGCATTTCTAAATGGTGAACTTCAAGAAGAAGTATATGTGGAGCAACCTCTAGGTTTCATCAATCCAACTATCTCTAATTATGTCTATAGATTAGACAAAGTCTTATATGGACTTAAACAAGCACCTAGAGCATGGTATGAAACACTAATTAACTTCTTTATTGAAAACGGTTTCTCTAGAGGTAGAGTAGATACTACATTATTTCTTAGGAAGCATAAAAAAAAGTTTTTCTAGTTCAAATATATGTAAATGATATTATCTTTGGTTCTACTGATGAAAATCTATGCAAGAGATTTGCCAAGCTTATGCAAAGCAAGCTCGAAATGAGTATGATGGGTGAGTTGAATTTCTTCCTTGGATTACAAGTGAAGCAGACTGATAAGGTATCTTCATCAACTAAGCCAAGTACATTAAAGACTTACTCAAGAAGTATGGCATAGAATCAGCTTCTCCCATGAAAATATCAATTGCTCCAGCAACTAAGCTTGACAAAGATGAGAAAGGTAAAAGTATTGACATTACTCAATACAGAGGTATGATAGGCTCTCTTCTATATCTAACTGCCAATAGACCAGACATAATGTTTGCAACATGTATATGTGCTAGATTTCAAGCTAATACTAAGGAATCACACTTAACTTCTATAAAGAGAATTTTTAGGTATCTCAAAGGCACACCTTACTTGGGACTTTGGTATCCCAAAGATTCTTCCTTTGAACTGACAGGATATACAGATGCTAATTTTGCAGGCTATAAAATCGATAGAAAAAGCACAAGTGGCACTTGTCAATTGCTAGGAAACAAACTTGTGTCCTGGTTTAGCAAGAAGCAAAATTCAGTATCTACCTCTACAGCAAGAGCTGAATACATTGCTGCAGACAGTTGATGTGCTCAAATCTTATGGATGAAGAACTAGCTAGCAGATTATGGGTTTGATTTTAAGTCTATATTTATTGTATTGTGATAACACAAGTGCTATAGCAATAACACATAATCTTGTCATGCATTCTAGGACTAAGCATATAGAAATAAGATATCATTTTATTAGGGATCATGTACAAAATGGAAATATTTCTTTACAATACATCCCTACTGAAAATCAACTTGCTGATGTCTTTACAAAACCTTTAGATGAATCCAAATTTAATAAATTAATAAGTGAGTTAGACATGCTGAATTTAGAACCATAAACTCTATGCTCTAGTTGATGCTAACTATGCAGATAAAAAGGTTGTGTTGAAAACGTAGAGATGACTAAGAGAAACCACGATCGTGGAGTAGTCTCGACATGGCAGAAAAGGTTACTGTGATGACTCCATTCCTATCAAATCTAAGAAGCCCTTCTGATAAGCGCCTCAGGGATAAACCTAACCCTTAGTTTCAGTCTAAGAGGTTGGCCCTTCCTGAGCTACCTTAACCCAGAAGGAATGCTAATTCAAAGTGCATCACAAGAACCTAAAGAGACAATAATCGTAGAGCAGAATCAGAAGTGAACTCAACAATCGTAGAGAAACCTCAACGATCGTAGTTATCCCAAAGGATACACTAGCTTAAGGGGAGCTAAGGGCAGAATAGTACTTTTCACACTACTTAAAATCGTGGAGCCCTGCAGAACACGACATGTTCCCCACTCTACAGATCGTGAGGAGGGAAGTTAAAAATACAGTTTGTAAATGTCTTTTGAAAATTCACCTCAGAATTTCAAAAGCTCATTCCTCTCTTTCTCTCTCAAAAGAAACCCTAGCTTTCAGAACACTCAACTAACCTCTGTTCAAGGAAATCACAATACTCAATGGCTTCTTCCAACGTTATATATGGTTACCAACTGTGATTCAACAAATTCAAGATAGTTGACCCACAGTTCCACAAAATTTTGACACTTCTAAAGAAAGCTAGTCTCGAAGAAGCGCTGAGCACCAGCACAAGGATTTACTCTAACCTGGTAAAGGAATTCTACTTCAATGGAGTCTATGAAAATGATATCATCACTTCAAAGGTCAAGGGGGAGCAGATTCGACTCAAAGCTAAAGATATAAATCTAGCCCTAGGTTTTAAATCAAAGGGACTTTCATCTTTGAGTGTTATCGACTTTCATGAAGGTTTGAAGAAGATGCACTATAAGAAGTTTCAAGACATCAAGGGCTACAAGAAGAAAGAGTTTCCTCAGAAGTACGAATTTCTGGCTGATATTGTTGGGAAATGCATATGTTGCAAAAGCTCTATCCATGATTCTGTAAATAAGAATAAACTGAAACTCATGACAACAATCTGCTTCAGAATTTAACTCAACTATAGGGCTTTGCTCTTAGATTGGATCCAGAAGTGGATGTTCATCTCAAAGAAGACGAAGAGCTCTGGCAAAATGCTCTATAGGAGATATATAAGCATAATTCTGCAATCTGCTCTGGGAGACAAAATCAGAGATACAGAGGAAGAACCTATCAACCCCAACAGAAGAATGACCCAGCAGCTGTTTTAAAATTAGAAAAGAAACCCTGCAAAAAATATAAGGATGATGTCTGAATCTCGTGGAAGGACTGGTGAAGTAAAGAAATCAGATCTTCCAGGAAATATGTCAGTTGTGAAGGAAGCTGAGGAAGAAGAAGTCAATCTAGAGGAGCCCATAGCCTTGGTTAGAAAGAGTATGGGTGAGAGGAAGTTAAATGTTCAAATAACATAAGAGCCTCAAGGCTCAACCACTGATGCGCCCCAAGAAGATTCGGGCAGAGAGATTCAAAATCTATTCACACAAAGGGAACTCACCTTAGAAGTGACCGAATCACCAAAAGAAATGTTGAAGGAAATAAAGAAGAAGAACCAGCAGACTAAAAAGGAAGATGAAGGTAGATCCACCATCTCTCAGTTGCTTAAGAAGGGAAAACGCAGCCATAAATCAAAGAAGTCTTCCCTCACCACGATCGTAGAGTCTAGACTTGCCATCACTTTAGAGGTGGATGCTGTAATAGTATCTCAGCCTGAACAAACTATCAGAGCTGAAGCTAAAGAGAGTGTTGAGGCTGTGGCTCAGCTCAGGAGGACAAAGAGAAAGCTTGTAAAGAAATATATTCTTGTCAATGAAGAAGTCTTGAAGGAAGAAGATAAAAGAATAGTTGTGACGCCCCCAGAATAGGTATACAACACCCATTCTGAGTCGCCAAATACATGGTACAGAAAGCAAACTACAACTTCAATAATACAATTGTCGTGCAAAATACGACAACACATACTGTGAGTTTAAATACAAATATTGTCTTCTAGACAATATCCACACTCAAATAAATCCTCATTACAATTATTCAAATACTATTTTACAGATATAGTGAAGACTGCTAATACATCTTTCTAGAACCATCACTCCATACCCCGACTAGATCCTGCTATGTTCTCACCTCCTGAGAAGAAAAATGGAACAAAAAGGAAAAGGGTGAGCTCAACTAGCCCAGTAAAGAATATTATGACTAAGATAATATACAACAAATTATCGTTAGTCTTCAACAGGGAAAAATCTGATAAAATATAATCGACAACAAGTTTTAGATCAACAACTGCAGCGGAAACAGCAAACCATTAGAAGAGTCAAGTAGAGAAAGAATTCTACTATCTTCTAAGATTTAAAAGTCCATTATCAATATTTTATCCCTGTAACATCAATTAATAATCATCTTTAACCAAATACTCATCTTTGCACTACAGGCCAAAGATATTCATTTGTATCATCAGTCGGTCATGTTCATCTCAACACCTGTTCATCTTTGCACTACAGGCCAAAGATATTCATCAAGTAATTATACATCTTTGCACTACAGGCCAAAGATATTCAGTAATATCATCATTTAGGACTGAGGATGATGAAAAATATCTTAAAGAGAACGAATCCAATGAGACAGAAGGACAAATAGTAGGGATTCGTATAACAGTTTATCCAAGATCAATAATACTTCATAATAATCAATTGTGAAGCAGAATTCAAAAATAAAGATCAAAACATGGATACAATCAAAGATAGTAACCATAATAGACATCTTGGACAAAAAGGAAAAATTTTATTTTTCGGTGAATAGTGCCGTATTCGTGAATAGTGTCGTATACGTGAATAGTACCGTATACGTGAATAGTAACCCCGACACAAAAAGTTTCAAATTTGATAAAAACTCGTATCAATATTTCAGCATAATGATATTGAAGAAAATAATATCATTTAAGAAGAAAATAATATCCCTTACCTCAAGATATCAGTACTTCTGGTCGGAATACCGGTATAAGGCTGAAAGAAACTTGCTCTGATGAATAGAAACTCTCAAAGTATCTAAATACTCACAAAATACACTCAATAATCTAGAGAGAGAAAGAGAGAAAACTTGTTTCTGGTGTGATTTTCAATTCTAACTTAGCCCTCTATTTATAGGAAAATTTTGGTAGGTTTGACCTGCAACCTGATGGCTTTACCTGCTACTATTCCCACCCACCACATTTGAAATATAATTCAGCACATTTTTTCACCAACCACAAGTGGAGCCCACCAATTCTAGAATTTTCCATCAAAATGATAAACTCCGAAAATTCAACAATTTCTGAACCAGTCATCTCGTAAAATTCATAATAAATCATACGTTCATTTTTAACGGTTCAAAATTTGTGGACATATACTCAACTTATATATGTATAACATATCCAAAAATTACCACGATCCAACGGTCGGATTAAAAATTATAACACCCGCAATATTTCTCAAAAACCCTGATTTGATTTTTAATACCTCCATTCCGATAAAAATACTGATAAAACACCTCAACATTAACTCCTTCATTTTTAACCACAAAAATATATCCCTCATTTATATCCACATAAAATAAATATTTCCTTATCATATGAATCAATAATTAATTATTCACAAATAATATTACAGAATCACATTTATGACAACCAGGCCGTTCCCAGGAAAGAGGGGGCTTTCCAATAAGGATTTCTCCTTACTGGCGCGCAATTAGATGACCAAACCTCTCCTTAGACAGAACTTTCTAGACATTGCCAATAATGTTATCTAATAATATTATTCAAATAATATGAATTATTGATCTGATAAATGAAAATACTGTGCAGCAACAATTATTGAAACAACAATAATATAAAATATCAACGCAGCAATTATTGAATCAATAAAATAAAATATTGAATAATAACTACTGTAACAATTATTGAGTAGTGCCTTCTTACGTAAGAATCAATAATTGGTGCAATACCGTGTGCTACTGTATTTTAACCACCGGGTATTCCAACAGTATTAACGGTAACAACTACGCCGTTATTTATAAACAACTTATACTTGTCGTTTTCTTCATCCAATCGCTTTCCGTTATGGGGCCCACACAAGGCTGCGTCGTCGTACGAATATTCCCCGACAGCAAGAATATTCCACGACCAACCGAATATTCACCGACCAAAAATAAATATTTTATAACCACTTGCTTATTTTGCAAAATTTGCACATTTCACCCATAACCAAAGTATTATATCAAATTAACCCCTTATTATTCACAATAATATTTAGAGAAAATTTGATTTTATTCATTAATAAGTTGGGGTCTTACAACCTCCCCTCCTTATGAAATTTCGTCCTCGAAATTGACGTACGTACCTGATGTTTCAAAAAGGTGAGGATACCTCGCTTTCATTTCTGATTCCAACTCCCAGGTCATTTCTTCAATAGCATGGTTTCTCCACAAAACCTTAACTTGTGGTATAACCTTCGTGCGTAGGACATGCTCTTTCCTATCCAAGATCTTAACAGGTACCTCCTCGTACGTTAAATCTTCAGCTATCTCGTCTGGTTCTAACTCAATAATGTGGTTCGGGTCTTTAACATATTTACGAAGCATAGATATGTGAAAAACATTATGAACACGAGACATGCTTGGAGGTAATGCGAGTCTATATGCCACATTTCCTATTCGCTCAAGAATCTCAAATGGACCAACAAATCTTGGATTGAGCTTTCCTCTCTTTCCAAATCTTGTAACTCCCTTCCATGGTGCAACACGTAACAATACATGATCCCCAATATTAAATTCCACGTCCTTCCGATGAAGATCCGCATAACTCTTTTGTCGATCCTGTGCCGTTTGTATACGTTGTCGAATCGTTTGGATCTTCTCTGTAGTAATGCGTACCAATTCTGGTCCCAACAATGTTGCTTCACCCACCTCGTCCCAGCATACTGGAGAACGACATTTTCTTCCATACAACGCCTCAAATGGAGCCATACCTATGCTCGCCTGATAACTGTTGTTGTAGGAGAATTCCACCAATGGTAGGTACTTATCCCAACTCCCTTTGAGATCTAAGACACAAAGTCTTAATAGATCTTCAAGAGTTTGAATAGTCCTCTCTGATTGTCCGTCCGTTTGAGGATGGTATGCTGAACTGAATCGTAAATCCGTGCCCATAGCTTTCTGCAAGCTAACCCAAAATCGTGAAGTGAATCTTGGGTCACGATCCGAAACTATGGATACTGGCATGCCATGCAATCTCACAATCTCGTTCACGTACATACTAGCAAGACGTTCAAGGGAATAAGTCTCACGTATCGGCAAGAAATGAGCGGACTTGGTTAATCTATCAACAATAACCCAAATCGCATCTATGCCTTGAGAAACCTTGGGAAGACCTGTAACAAAATCCATAGTAATGTGTTCCCACTTCCATTTCGGAATCTCAAGTGGTTGCAATGGACCCTTTGGTACTTGATGCTCCGCTTTTACACGTTGACAAGTTAAACATCTCGAGATAAACTCCGCGATCTCTCTTTTCATATTGCTCCACCAAAATGTATGTCGAAGATCGTGATACATTTTGGTACTCCCAGGATGGATTGCAAACGGTGTGTTGTGTGCCTCCATCATTATTCTATGCTTCAAGTCAAAATCGTTAGGAACACAAAGTCTGGAGTTGACTCGAAGTATTCCTTCTTCATCGATTCTTGCTTCTGGAATAGCACCTTCTTGCACTTTCTTCTTCATACGCATCAGCTCTATATCCGTAGCTTGAGCAGCTTTAACTTTATCGATTAAAGTCGGTTCTACTCGTATATTTGATATCATCATGTGGGTACTTGGAGCCTTCATCTCTATCTCCATCCTTTGCAAGTCATACAAAATGGGCCTTTGTGTTAAAAACATTGCACTCGTACCCGCATATGATCTTCTACTCAATGCGTCAGCTACTACGTTTGCTTTTCCAGGATGGTATTGGATGGTATGATCGTAATCTTTCAACAGCTCAAGCCAACGTCGTTGCCGCATGTTGAGTTCCTTTTGGGTGAAGAAATATTTGAGGCTTTTATGATCTGTATAGATCTCCACTTTCTCCCCATACAGGTAGTGTCTCCAGATCTTCAACGCAAAAACGACTGCTGCCAACTCCAAATCATGAGTAGGATAATTCCTCTCATATTCTTTGAGTTGTCGTGAGGCATAGGCTATGACTTTCCCATGTTGCATGAGAACACATCCTAACCCTTTGCCTGAAGCATCGCTGTAGATAACAAATCCATCCGAACCAGATGGTATTGTCAAAACAGGTGCCGAAATGAGTCTCCTCTTGAGTTCTTGGAAACTCTTCTCGCATTCCTCACTCCATACGAATTTTGTATCTTTCCGAGTCAGCTGAGTTAACGGAGTAGCGATTCGAGAAAATCCTTCCACAAATCTCCGATAATAACCAGCTAAGCCCAGAAAGCTACGTACTTCGGTTACCGACTTCGGTTGCTCCCAACTTTGTATGGCTTCAATCTTCGCCGGGTCGACAGATACTCCATGTTTTGACACCACGTGCCCAAGGAATGCTACTTCCTCAAGCCAGAACTCGCATTTCTTCAGTTTGGCATATAGCTTGTTTTCACGAAGCCTTTGCAGTACCAGCTTCAAATGGCGCTCATGATCTTCACGGCTTTTGGAATAGATGAGGATGTCATCAATAAAGACAACAACGAACTGATCCAAATATTCTTTGAATACACGGTTCATCATATCCATGAAGGCAGCAGGAGCATTAGTCAATCCAAAAGACATTACTAAGAATTCATAATGCCCGTACCGAGTTCTGAAGGCAGTCTTTGGAATATCCTCAGTTTTAATCTTCAGCTGATGATATCCAGAACGAAGATCGATCTTTGAAAAGAATTGTGCTCCTTGCAACTGGTCAAACAGGTCATCAATGCGAGGTAGCGGATACCTATTCTTGATGGTGACATGGTTCAATTCTCGATAGTCAATACAAAGTCGCATACTCCCGTCTTTCTTCTTTACGAATAAAACAGGAGCACCCCAAGGAGACGTACTAGGACGAATAAAACCGATGTCCAACAACTCCTGTAGTTGGACTTTTAACTCCTGAAGTTCAATAGGAGCCATTCGATATGGGGTTTTAGAAATGGGCTTTGTACCGGGTTCAAGGTCAATAAAGAATTCAATTTCTCGTTCCGGGGGTAGACCGGGAAGTTCTTCAGGAAATACATCGGAAAATTCTCTAACAATAGAAATATTATTCAAATCTGACTTGTCTTTGTTCAAATCCATAACATGGGCTAAGAAAGCTTGACATCCGTTTTTCAATAAACGAATAGCTTTGTGGCTTGATATGACAGTGACTGATTTTAGTGGTTTAGTAGTTTGAATTCGTATGACAGGTTGGTTAGGAATATGAAAACTAACAACCTTACGAAAACAATCAATTTTAGCATGATGAGTGGTTAACCAATCAATTCCTAAAATCACATCAAAAGCAAGTATCTTTAAAGAGATAAGATCAACAGGTAATGTGATAGTGCCAACTTGGATCATGCAAGATTTATAAACTGTAGATGTAACGAAGGTTTCACCCAACGGAGTTTCAACAGATAAGTTAAAGTCCAATTTCTCCGGAGTCAAGTTTAAACGTTGAGCACAAGCAGGAGAGATAAAAGAATGGGTAGAACCGGTATCTAGTAAAGTATAAACTTCGCAAGAATTCAAGATTAGCTTACCCGTGATCACCTCGTTCGGGTTTCTCGCGTTTTGGCCAGTAACGACAAACGCCCTTCCAGGAACCGCTGATTTCGACTTATCCGGGATAACTTTTGGAGTCACCATCCCCGCTGAACTTGGTTTTGCTACAGAACACTCTCGAGCTATATGACCTTCCTTTCCACAGTTATAACATACCTTGGATTGTTGTGGGCAGTTTGGGCTGATATGTCCCTCTTTCCCACATTTGTAACATACGACCGGTGGTCGTTCTCCTCCCCTAGAAACAGTTGATGTTTGTGCTGACGTCTTCACGTTATCATTGTTGTACCTTCTCTTCTTGAAATCTCCTCCCGACTCGCTCCTTCTATTATCACGACCACGATTACCACCAGAGTGGTTACCGCTTTTGTCCGAATGTTTTCCTCCCTGCTGGTTTTCATTGCTTCGATGACTGCCGCCACCGGTATGACCCTGGTTGTGGTCCCTCGGTTGCACATACTCATTATCTCGCTCTAATAATTGAGCCCTGTTTACAACATCTGAATATAAAAAAAATTTATGAGAGATAAGATATTGCCGAATCTCGGGTTTTAGACCTCTCAGAAACATCCTTGTCATTCGTTCCTCATTTTCGACCAAATGAGGTGCAAACCTGGATAACTCTGCAAACTTCGCCTCGTACTGGGACACCGTCATGTTGTTTTGTTCCAGTCTAATAAACTCAACCTCCTTCATATGACGAATACTTTCAGGAAAGTACTTGTCATTGAACAGTTTTTGAAATGTTTCCCAGGACATGTTGAGTGCGTCAGGCTGGGTACGCTTCACAGACTCCCACCAGTAGTCTGCCTCACCGCGGAACATAAATGTGGCGAATGGAACCTTCTGTTCCTCCGTGCATCCCAAGACATCAAATATCTTGGTAATTTGCTTGACCCACGTTTCCGCCATGATCGGATCCGGCTTTCCCTTAAATTCTGGTGGTCCCAATTCTTTGAACTGCTTAGCTGTGACAAACCGCGCGTTGTTATCATTTCCACCCGTATTCTGCACACGAGTCTCCCTCGTCTGATTTTGCATGAACTGCAAAAAGCTCCTAAACATTCCATCATTCATCGTTTGCTCGGTAACGTTGTTTACAGGAGGAATATTGCCTTCCTGTTGCACGTTCCCCTGGGTAGTGATCAAAGGTGTCTCCACGGTCTGATTTACTCCATTATTAACGTTCTCAGCTGCCATTCTTAAATACTGCCATAAAACAAGGGTTAATAGTCATGTCATATATTATCCCTATACTCTGACCGACCAAATAAACACCAAATAAACTTAGTCAGGTCATACTAGCGAAGGAATTCCCCGTCTCTCCCCTCCTAGTTCTTGTCTCACATCTCAGCCAGGGATCATATCCCTAAGCTCTGATACCAACTGTGACGCCCCCAGAATAGGTATACAACACCCATTCTGAGTCGCCAAATACATGGTACAGAAAGCAAACTACAACTTCAATAATACAATTGTCGTGCAAAATACGACAACACATACTGTGAGTTTAAATACAAATATTGTCTTCTAGACAATATCCACACTCAAATAAATCCTCATTACAATTATTCAAACACTATTTTACAGAAATAGTGAGGACTGCTAATACATCTTTCTAGAACCATCACTCCATACCCCGACTAGATCCTGCTATGTTCTCACCTCCTGAGAAGAAAAATGGAACAAAAAGGAAAAGGGTGAGCTCAACTAGCCCAGTAAAGAATATTATGACTAAGATAATATACAACAAATTATCGTTAGTCTTCAACAGGGAAAAATCTGATAAAATATAATCGACAACAAGTTTTAGATCAACAACTGCAGCGGAAACAGCAAACCATTAGAAGAGTCAAGTAGAGAAAGAATTCTACTATCTTCTAAGATTTAAAAGTCCATCATCAATATTTTATCCCTGTAACATCAATTAATAATCATCTTTAACCAAATATTCATCTTTGCACTACAGGCCAAAGATATTCATTTGTATCATCAGTCGGTCATGTTCATCTCAACACCTGTTCATCTTTGCACTACAGGCCAAAGATATTCATCAAGTAATTATACATCTTTGCACTACAGGCCAAAGATATTCAGTAATATCATCATTTAGGACTGAGGATGATGAAAAATATCTTAAAGAGAACGAATCCAATGAGACAGAAGGACAAATAGTAGGGATTCGTATAACAGTTTATCCAAGATCAATAATACTTCATAATAATCAATTGTGAAGCAGAATTCAAAAATAAAGATCAAAACATGGATACAATCAAAGATAGTAACCATAATAGACATCTTGGACAAAAAGGAAAAATTTTATTTTTCGGTGAATAGTGCCGTATTCGTGAATAGTGCCGTATACGTGAATAGTACCGTATACGTGAATAGTAACCCCGACACAAAAAGTTCCAAATTTGATAAAAACTCATATCAATATTTCAGCATAATGATATTGAAGAAAATAATATCATTTAAGAAGAAAATAATATCCCTTACCTCAAAATATCAGTACTTCTGGTCGGAATACCGGTATAAGGCTGAAAGAAACTTGCTCTGATGAATAGAAACTCTCAAAGTATCTAAATACTCACAAAATACACTCAATAATCTAGAGAGAGAAAGAGAGAAAACTTGTTTCTGGTGTGATTTTCAATTCTAACTTAGCCCTCTATTTATAGGAAAATTTTGGTAGGTTTGACCTGCAACCTGATGGCTTTACCTGCTACTATTCCCACCCACCACATTTGAAATATAATTCAGCACATTTCTTCACCAACCACAAGTGGGGCCCACCAATTCTAGAATTTTCCATCAAAATGATAAACTCCGAAAATTCAACAATTTCTGAACCAGTCATCTCGTAAAATTCATAATAAATCATACGTTCATTTTTAACGGTTCAAAATTTGTGGACATATACTCAACTTATATATGTATAACATATCCAAAAATTACCACGATCCAACGGTCGGATTAAAAATTATAACACTCGCAATATTTCTCAAAAATCCTGATTTGATTTTTAATACCTCCATTCCGATAAAAATACTGATAAAACACCTCAACATTAACTCCTTCATTTTTAACCACAAAAATATATCCCTCATTTATATCCACATAAAATAAATATTTCCTTATCATATGAATCAATAATTAATTATTCACAAATAATATTACAGAATCGCATTTATGACAACCAGGCCGTTCCCAGGAAAGAGGGGGCTTTCCAATAAGGATTTCTCCTTACTGGCGCGCAATTAGATGACCAAACCTCTCCTTAGACAGAACTTTCTAGACATTGCCAATAATGTTATCTAATAATATTATTCAAATAATATGAATTATTGATCTGATAAATGAAAATACTGTGCAGCAACAATTATTGAAACAACAATAATATAAAATATCAACGCAGCAATTATTGAATCAATAAAATAAAATATTGAATAATAACTACTGTAACAATTATTGAGTAGTGCATTCTTACGTAAGAATCAATAATTGGTGCAATACCGTGTGCTACTGTATTTTAACCACCGGGTATTCCAACAGTATTAACGGTAACAACTACGCCGTTATTTATAAACAACTTATACTTGTCGTTTTCTTCATCCAATCGCTTTCCGTTATGGGGCCCACACAAGGCTGCGTCGTCGTACGAATATTCCCCGACAGCAAGAATATTCCACGACCAACCGAATATTCACCGACCAAAAATAAATATTTTATAACCACTTGCTTATTTTGCAAAATTTGCACATTTCACCCATAACCAAAGTATTATATCAAATTAACCCCTTATTATTCACAATAATATTTAGAGAAAATTTGATTTTATTCATTAATAAGTTGGGGTCTTACAATAGTTACTAAAAAAGAGCTGCCCAAAGCCTTTGAGGAGAATACAGATTACATTGAGGGGGAGTCTCTCGAAGTTCCTGAGTCAGAGAATGCTACAACTGAGGGGGAGCTGCAAGAAGATAATCATGAAACCCCCTCAGCCCCTCAAGAAATCGTAGTCTCTGAAGCTGTGGAAATGGAAAAAGCTGAAACTATGGAGGTGGAGAGGGCTAAAGAACAAAGAAGATATGAGGAGATGATTGAAGTGGTGGAAATTTCAAATAAAGATGATGGAGTCAGGGAAGAAGAAGAAGATGAAGAAGTTGAGATTATTGCAGTAGGATGGAATGGATATAAGAAAGCCAACTACAATCAGTTGTTCTCCTACTTACCAATGATGTCCTATCATAGAGCCCTGATTCTCAACTCCTAGGATCACATGTTCTGGACTTACAAAGCTTATCCAGCAATCTCAGTGCTAGCTCACGGATTCCCAAGCAACCTAAATTTTTCTCAGAAGCTGATCACTAACCATCCTTCATCAGAGACTGAGCATGAGGTACACTCTATTCCCATCTCTTTCAGATTTAACCACTGTCCTCCATCGAACTTTAACCAATTTTATGAATTGCCAAGATGGTTGGAAGTGGTTCTTCACCTACAAAATCAATTTCCAGCTACAAAATCCCAACATTTTGTAACTGATGAACCAAATGCACCTAACTTATAATCTTCAACCACTTTTCTCTCCGCAAACCTCGATCCTACTCAAATCATAGAGTCACCTGCTCTACTAGCTTCAACTGCCTCCTCTCCCACAACTCAAACCTCTATTCTTGCACCTCTTTCAGACATTCCTTACTCCTCAAACAACAGTTATTTCGATCTTACTCGTGCTCTCTCAAATCTGTAAGAACAAAATACAAGAGCCTCTCCTACAGACACTCAGCAAATATTTGAGCTTCTCTCAGATCTTCCCACTAAAATTGAGTTGTCTAGTGCATCATAGAAAGTAACCACAGATATTTAAGAAAATCTTGAAACTCACTCTCTACTTGTTCATATAGAGTTAAACCACTTAATCGATGCTACCAACACTCTTCCTAGCAACCTGAGCTCTGAGCTCACAAAGAAGCTACGGGAGATCATCAAGGAAATGATCCAAAGCATAAATGAGAAGGATCAAATTCACTTTTAATCTACCTTGAAGCATAAGGAAGCAATTATCCTTCTTCAGAATACTCAAGAGACTCAAAATAAACTCATTATGGAAAGCCTCTCAAGCCTACGATCTTCTATGACTGAATTCCAAGCATATTCTATGAATCAGATGCAACACACAGACACTGTCTTAGCCATTCTGCAAAAGCATAAATCACAAACTGAGTCTCTGGTTCAAGAAAATTGTAGAGACATTGCTCAATCAAGAAATCAACTTCACAAACTTGTTCAAGACATGAATCGTCTATCAGAGGACATTCGAACCCTTGATGCTGACATAAAAGGGGAGAATAAAATGGAGGGAGAGAAAGGCAAAGGTAGAGGCAAAGGAAAACAAATTGCTCAAACCACAAGGAGTCCTCCCCCGAGACAGCCTCATTATCATACTCTACGAACTGAACAGCAGTAGCGCCAACCAATTCTCGTGGCGCAACTGTTGAGGAGTCAAGGGCCATCTCCTAGCTCACAAGGAGTAACCACTACTGGCCTAAATATACCGATTGGAGATCCTGCTTTTATGAACAGACATGATCATGGAGAATGGCTAAGTCAAAGTGAGATGGAAGATATTGTATGGAGAGATGAAGCCAGCAGGAGAAGAAGAGCTGCAGAGTATGACAATCCTCTAAGGAGCAAAAGGCAGAGGAAATAGAGATAAGTTGAAATTTGTTTCTTATTGATGTAACTATGCTAAATTGTTATATCTATCTTATAATATCAATAAATTCATGCTTATTCTCTAGAGATTTTAGACACTCACTGAATCACTAAGTCATATTTACTTTCTAGCATCCTGTACTTAGAAACTGATGATATGATACAAATCTACTTGGTTATGTCAACATCAAATAGGGGGAGATTGTTGGGAATTTTATATTAAAATTTGATGTTGAAAGTAAATAAATATGCGTATGTGTAAAGTCCTTCAAAGAACATATGTACAAGGACTTAGATGATAGATCAAAATTGTTAGGTTGATCTGTGCTTATTATTTATCATTATGTAAATGAATGTATGGAAGAAAAGATCAAAGTTGTTCGGTTGATCTATTTTGAAGTGTAATAGATAGGCCTCAACAGAATCGTAGTCTGTCAAGCCAGCTGAGAGATTACAGAAGCCAAGGCAGAATCGTAGAGTATTGAGAAAGTTGCTTCAGAATCGTAGTCTGCTTTGGAAGCCACACTCAGATCGTAGAGATGGTCCGAGCGTCTAACGAGCTAAGTCAAGAATCGTAGTCTGCTCTCGAAAATGTAGAGTCTACAAAAACAAGAAAGTAATGATCATAGTCTATCAGTGCTAAAGAGAAATCGTAGTGTTCTCTTTGATCAGACTGAATCAAGCACGAGCATGACAAGACACAACGATCATAATCATAGTGTCTCTCCTATCAGCATTAGAAGCATCGAGCCTTTTTCATTTGCTAAAGGGTAAAATATAATAAATGAAGAATGGATTAGAGACGTTGAGACTTTCAGGAATCCCAATGATCCAACACGCATCCTTAGTATGTATCGAAGAAGCGTATTGAAGAAACTAAGGAAAGGACTACATGCCTGCTGAAAACACCTTTTCAGGTGTTAGGTGAGATAGCAATCTGCTGTATCAGTGGGTCAAACTGCTGAACAGTAAATTTCCAGGAAGTCAACATCGGTGCTCAGAAATGTTTGGTGTATTTAATGCTAAAACATATACCTTCAATGTACACATTTAAAAGGCTCCTTTATAAGGAAATCAGACATATATACTACGCAAATAAGTACACAACAAAAGTTAAAGAACACTTAAAGCTCAAACTCTACGATCCAAAAAGAAAAGTTTGCTCTGCTACTCAGTTCGTTCAAACGTATGCTTAATTGCAACTGAGTAGCACAACCCAAGAGCTTAACTCTCATCAAGTGTATTCCAAGTCTGCTGGACTTGAAGAGTTCTAAGTGAACTAAGAAGTTCCAAGACTGCTGGTCTTGAAAGAATCTTAGTGATTCAAAGATTGTAAAGATATCCTTAGTGGATTTTCTACTCGAGAAGTAGAAGAGTGGACTAGGAGCCTTGAGTGCTCTGAACTACTTAAAATCACTGTGCTTCTTATATACCTGCTATAACTGTTATATCTGTCATAACTGTTTATCACATATAAACTTGATTCATCTTAAAGGGGAACAAATAAATCATATATTCTGCTGTGGTTAATTTATTAACAAATCTGACTTGTATTTTAAAAAGTTTTTAAAATATTTATTCAACCCCCCTTCTATATAACTATTGTGTCACTGGAAACTAACATAAACTATTTACAATAAATAGAAACCTTGATCTGCTGTCAAGGAAAAGTATATAACAGAGAGATAGAAATTACATCAAGAAAAATTAGATAAGACGAGGTACGCAAACCCAATTTAATAAAATATATACATTCATGCATCTAACTAAAATAAAATTCAATCACATTAGTTAATAGTCCATAATCAATCCTATTTATTATCATATATATCAATAAATAATATTCATCTCATGAATAATAAATCCATTCCATTTATGCATCGATATCAATTTAATGGGCAATTTCAAATTTATTAAAAAAATCCAATTTTTTGACAAAAATAAACTCCTTTATTTTAGTCAAAATTTAAATCATAATAAATTTCTTTATTTAATTTTATCCAATTTTGAATAAAAATAAACTTCTTTATTTTTAATCAAATTCCAAATTAAAATAAACTACTTTATTTTAAGTAACAAGGAATCCAATTTCAAGTACAAAATAAACTCCTTTATTTTTAACTTAAAATTCCTGAAAAAATAAAATATGTTGAATCATACTCCTTATCAAAATTAAAAATATTTAATTTTAGGAAACATAGAATCATATTCCATATGTGAATAAACTCCTTTATTCTAGGAAACATGAAATCATATTTCATATGTGAATAAACTCTTTTATTCAAGCGACCATGGAATCCAATTCTAAGTTAATATAAAACTTTTTTAATAAACTTTTTTATTCAAGCGAATGTGGAATCCAATTCCAAGTTAATATAAAACTTTTATTTTTAAAATATATTCAAATTAAAAATAAACCTTTTATCTTAACTGAAATAAATAAATTAAAATAAAATAAAATAATTTCAAATTCTAGTGTTGGGCGTGACCACGCTCCAAAATGAACTGGAGGCGACGCGATCGCGCTGCGTAGCAGAATCAAAAATTTTATTCCCTTGCCTAAAAAATCTGATCCAATCGCATACCATACATACATGGAATCATCAAATCGATAATTAGCACAAAGTTAGGCTCTGATACCACTGTTAGGTTTGTATATAACGCGATCATGCAATCATATTACATAAAAGGTGTAGAAGCTTGATAAAATAGGAATTTAAAATTTTCATACAAACTCATCACCATGATCATACTTTGTGCATAATTATCAATTAATAGAAAAGAGAAGGAGATCAGATTCATTCCCTTGTAAAAACTAGTTTCCTCATATACTATGACGCCCCCAAAATCGAGACAATTTCTCTCCCCGATCTTGTGCGTTAATATTATCTTGTTCTAGCTTTAAAACATTGTTTAATGTTAAAATAGCTAAAAATACATAATAATTTTTTTTTTCTTTCCATTCATTCATTTCCTAAATCGCAACCTTCACAATTCTTCTTTATACTAGAATCATATTTATTATATGACTTGTATAATCTGTGTAAACGTATTAAAAACTTAAGTCTCAATACTTAATATCTTTTCTATCGATGATTCACTTATTTCAGAATCATATGTATTCTCATTTCAGAATAAACATTCTTTATCCATTCAATATTTCAAACTATACATAACTGCCAATTACATTTAACAAAACTATCAATCATAGATTTATACCATTTTTATTTCAAGGATATGTATTCATTTTGTACATCGTTCAATCTTCATCATCCGTATAGCAAGTAATATCGCTTAACATCATTAACCTGCAAAAGTTTGTGTTTACAAGATTGAGTTCGACAACCCAGCAAATTTAACAGTCTATCATGTTTCACATAGCACACAATTCCATATGCACTACATTTCCTTTACTATGCATATCCGCATACAACATATTTTCTTTACTATGCATATCCTACATGCATCAATAATTCCTTATAAAGCATACATTCATGCATTATACATTTCTAATTTATCGAGTTACATTATATAACATGTGTTATCACATATCACATATAAATTAAGTTCCATAACCCAATTAACTAAGTCATATTTTGACTTTAATAATTCATAAAGCATGGTATGTAACTCACCACATAATCACATTTAATCCACAAACATAATAGAACTGAAAAATTTGTCGTGATTGGAGATTACCACAAAAGTTAACCTAGAGTTTCTCCACAATTCCTACATAATTATATTTACATGCACACACATATTAGATAATTGAATATGTTACAAAACATGCATGTACATTCATCAGTAATAATTATTAGTTTTATACAAACTAATATTATTTATTCTTACTCAAAACGGATATTAGTTTATTTAGAAACTTAATTTATTTTAACCTTTTTATACCAAATAAAGGTCCCTCACATTTTAGTATGTAAATATTTTACACTTTGAAGCTTCAATCATTTATATTCTACTTTAGGAATATTTTATGCCTTTACTAATTAATTCTAGACTTAAACAGCTAATAAATAGCTTTTATAGTAAAATTCAATTTACTATATTATTCCTTTAATATAAATAATTTTTATATTATTATTTTGCATGTTCATGAGTTAACTCGAATCATTATCTCATATATAAATATTTTATCCCGCTAACACATTCGCTTTATTCTTCGTTTTGCAGATATTTATATTTTCACTATATATGAACGTATTAGCCACACAACCATGTCATATAACTTGTACAGTTATATTTTAAATATTCACATTGACCACCTCTTTTCAAAAACATTTATTCTTTTACTCACGGTAATTATTTATTTAGAAATAATAACCCAAACTTTATGGGTAAACTATCAAACTACACCACAACGCCAAAAATGGCTCACCAAATGTTGCTACCTACTGCTGCTACAGGGCAGCAGCCCCTCTCCTTTGACACCCACTTCGCGGCTTAATAACTTAAAATCTACTTATCCAATCGTAACACATTTTAAGTATGTTTTAGGTAGGATATCCATGTATTAATAAAATTTATTAACCCATGAAATTGAGCAACCTAGACTGACCAAACTGTGACGCCAAACAGCCCAGGCAGACTGTACCAGCTATGCTGCTGTCTCCATAATGAATCAGCCCCTTTTGCGAATTTTTAACTTTTTTTCGGATTGCTCTCATTTTTAAATATGATATAAACACCATAGTAGACTATTTTTAAAAATACAAACCACCCATTTTGGGTCTTTTAGCCAGTCCATAACAGGCCTCAAAAATGCCCTTCCATAATAGTTTTTAACTTTTTCGCAGTTTTACCCTCTCTCGCTAAAACAGTCATAACTTTTTTGTTTCAAAACATTTTTGAGCGATTCTTGGACCCACGCGAAACTAACTTCCGGGACTACAACTTTTATTCTTTGACCTTTTCCAAATTCTAAACACAAAATTTCAAAAAATTCGTTCAAGGTGACTGCCCCAAGTTGGTTAGACAGTTTTGACGCGACTACTTTGAATGGTCATAATTCTTTGCTCCAAAGTCAGAATTAGTCTGTTTTGGAGTCTATGGAAAGCTTATTCAGTGTACTATACTTTCCCAAAAGCCCAGAATTTTTTGGAAACATAAACTAGACCCGAAATTGGCCTCAAGGTCAGCGATCATACTAGTTTGTCACTGTTTGTTTTGATTTCCAATTGCTTTTCGCTTTAATTTAGTATGCTCAATCTCTTTAATTATCTTCATATATGATATAAATATCTAGCCCAAGCTTTGGTTTCGCTTAAAACTTGGTTTTTTTTAAAAACCAAACCCATTCATTGAAACATTTTGTCAAGCACTAAGTGTGCGCTGTTTTAAAATGTCGATTTCACAGCCATTCCCTTGCACTATACATCCATTTCAACCTCCTTATAGCTCCGCACAACCACTCTATCCACCAAGGCTCTAATACCAGTCCATAAACATTAATTACAGAGAAAAAAAACGTACCTATATTCCTAATCACAAACTAACTTATCAAGTGTCAAGTTAGTTTACTAGTTTTTAGCATTTTAATATAATTTCAGTACCCAAGCATGTAATCTCTATTTCCATAGCTTGCCAACATAATGTAACCATACTAGTTACCAAGGTTATAACACAATCAATTCTATTTATCCATTTCAGTAGATTAACTTTGAAAATTCCCACATAGCTAACTGATTTACATAAATATAACTATATAGGCTAACTATCAACTAATTTGTAATGTACTGATCATATAGCTAAAACATACATCTTAAGCTATATCACAGTTAATTCATGAATTACTACCATTCATGCTAACTGTTTTAATGAATATACATCACCTAGCATATGACTTCACTTAATGTCAAAGATTAAATAATTACCTTCTTTGCATAGTTATAATCTTTTGATATCCCGAGGTTCCCTTGTATACTAATTTCTTGCTTCAATTGAGTGGAAGAGTAATAGATGACTAGGCTATTTCGGGTGGACAGGGGAGAAGGCAGGAGGAGATCCGGGTTGAGGGAAAAAGAGAAGAACATGATAGCTTGATCTCATCCTATAAATTCCCAAGTCTTGATCCCCAGGAAAATTTTCTTTTCTTTCATTCACAAACATTTTCCTTGGCCAAGGTATAAATTGCTTGCTCCATATGAATTTAGCGTGCTGAGTAATATACATAGACTTGCCAGCTCAAGCTAACTCTCCTAATGTCCCTGACTAGCTTCTAGAGCTTATGCTCTTGACTTTAATATTTTTCCCCCAAATCAGTTTATGGCTTTACTTTCTTAATGAATTTGATGGCTTCTTATACCGAAATTGGAAAACAATTAGTGATGATAACTTTGGGGATATGAAACTTGGCAATTTGTTAGAGATAGAGAGAGATGATGGAACGGGTGGAGAGGAGATGAAAATGAGATTATGAAATTATTTCAGTTTTTCTTAGCTCTCCTTCTCTCTCTAAACTTAGCTAATTTAAAAATGAATATAGGTAAATTTTGATTTTGTTTATATAAAAGCTATTTTCAATTTCTTATAAGTTGGTCACCCAACTTAAGTCTTCTTTAGTCTTCCCCTTCGTCTTTAAAAGCTTGCAAATCACCCCCTAGCATATTCTTAGCATATTCTCAGAATATTCTTTATTCTTTAGCATATTCTTTAAGATATTTTCTTAAGTTTTAAATATTAGGTTTTTAACCCTAATATTTTCTTAACTCGCACAATTCTCTCTTAACTTTCATAATTCACTTCCATACTTTATTAAGTTATTTAATTACTCAATCTTAGTAACTTAATTTAATCAAATAAGTTACTACATAAATCTTTTTAATTTATTTTACCATCTTGGAATCATATAATCTACATACCTCATCTTTGATATATAAATTATATAAAATATAATACAACATACTCAAATAATTACATATTTATTTTATAATTATAAAATAAATATGCTACACATAATTTCTTATGTAAATACAATTATTTACATACCCAAGATTTTATAATATAATATCATTACTTCATTATCATAAGTTCAATTAAGAATTTATTTACTTTCTTAAGATATTAAGATAAATATAATATCTTTTCTTTATTAAATTAATTTTATATAAGAATTTATTCTAATACTCTTGGTTAAAGTATATATAAATATTATATGTTTAACCCGCCTCTTTTTGCCTCATTACACAAATTGTTCCCAATAATTTTATTTCTCTGCGTAATAAATATATATTTATATTTATCACCTTGCAAATATTCTTTATAATGCACATGTACTCACATCACATATAGAAAATAAATAATAAATTTATTCTCTCATCTAATAAATTGTTTATATCAATTTATTTACATATAGTAAGTATAACTTAATATATTTACCTTATAAATAGAAATTTATTCAGTAAATAAGATATTATAATTAAAATAATATATTTTCTTTATTAAAATAATTCAACTCTAGAATTTATTTTAATATCAATTATTTAAAGCATACAATAATTCTTGTATACTAATTACTTTCTTTTCCCTTCTACCAATTGTTTTCAACAATTTAACTGTAATAAATATAATAATATACTTGCTACATTAAAAACATACATACATTACGTCCAATAATGTAATACATGATTTCTTCAATAAAAGGGTGGTTATACATTAAGTATATATTTAATGTCACCAATTCACCACATTAAAATAATTTAATATTATAGATTATTTTAAATTTACCCATCTCATTTTCTTTAATAAATTGCCCCTACAATTTATTTACATATAATAAATATATAATACCAATATATTAATTAAGCATAAGCATCACATATTGCATAGTTCATTCCGACTTATGCAATATAATATTATACAACATATTATCTAATAAGAATTTTAATATTACCCAAAAATTTGGGTTATCACATTCTTTCCCCCTTATAAGGATTTCGTCCCCGGAATCACAATACCGAATCATTCTTAATCGGTTTAGATCTTATTCTTTCTCGTAACCTTATCGTTGAATCATTTCAACTTACCATTTCCTTAGATTTTTCTTAAAAATTTGAAATAAATCATCTATTTCCACTCCAAGCTTTAAATTTTAACCCTTAATTTAATCATTTAAGATTTTCTAAATTTTCGGGTTTTCACAGATACGAGTTCACCTCCAATTCCTTATCACGTTCAACTTAAATCCATCAGGTTTGATTCCTTCATTTGATTAACGTTAGCCACCCAAATGTTTGGCCTCTAGAGATGAGACACCAAGAAAGAACAAGTATTCAAGAAGATTGGTGTTTGATAAAACCCTAATTCTATCTCTATAGAATATTGTGTACTCTCCCAACTCTTAGAATTATCATTTTATGTGTTTGTGAAAAACATCAACCCTCACCCATAATAAGACTCCTCTTATTTATAGATGTAGGCAACCCTCCTTAACAATTAAGAAATTGGATTTTATTTTAATTAATTAAACTCTTTAATTAATTAGGCTCCCAATCTTATTAGAAATAATTAATTAAACTCTTTTAATTAACTAGCCTCATAATCTTATTAGGAATATATGAGAGTACTTTTATTAATTAATTCTCAAACTCCTTTAGGAATTAAATAATAATAATAATAGTAATA
Source organism: Panax notoginseng (assembly GCA_016801055.1). Classification (NCBI taxonomy): domain Eukaryota; kingdom Viridiplantae; phylum Streptophyta; class Magnoliopsida; order Apiales; family Araliaceae; genus Panax; species Panax notoginseng. The sequence goes on along the minus strand of CM029023.1, from coordinate 62,794,941 downwards.
ATAATAATAAGACTCGTCTTATTAATTTATATTTACTATTTCCAAAATATTAAATAATAAATATTAAGCTATTTAATTTATTCTATCACCATAGATTAAATTAAATACACTTACCATATTATTACTATTATGTCATTTACTTTTTAAACAAATATTCTTCCTTTTATGGTGTAACTCTTTAGGTTCTCCATATTAAACCGATTGTGAATAAATCAATTAGAACAATTCTAATCTTTTTTAAATAAATAAATTAAATTATTAATTCATTTAAATAAATAACATTTATTCTACAATAAGGATACGTCTTCTTATTCTAAGAGTTGGGAGAGCACATCTTTTCTATTGAGATAGGGAAAACTAAGGTTTAGCTAAACACCCTTCTTCTTGAGTTTTTAGTTCTTCCTTGGTGGATCACCTCTAGAGGTCAAACGCTTGGGTGGCTAACGTTAATCAAAGGAAGGAATCAAATCCCGCGTACTCATGGAGACCACGAAGGACTAGGATTTGAACTCGTATGTGAAGAAGCTCGAATCTTCAAGGGTATAATTCTAATCTTCTTCTTCGTTTATATTGATAATTAAGTACAAAGCATGATCATGACATGGGATTGTATAAAAAATTTTAAATTCCAATTTATTGCGCTTCCGCACTATTTTATATGATTTGATTATGTATTCGTGCTATATACAATCCCAATAGAAAGTGACTAGGCAGCCTCATCTTACAGTTTTGAGTTTTTCAAGTAAATCAGGGAAGTTGTTAAAAGTGAAGCATATACATGTAGAAAGATTATGCCTCATGATCTTATACTTAGCTTGAGTAGAAATGGTAGTAAGATGAGGCACACACAATGAATGATGAATTTCAAAATGCAAAGCAAGTTTCTTTCGTTTAGAAGAGAAAATAGTTGCCATGAGTAAGACACAAACAAAATACAAAGAAAATATGGTGAAGTTTTTAGAGAAATCATCTAAGAGACTAAGATATGAATGTAACATAATGAAACTTGATTGTTATATAGATGCAGAATGGTGGTAATGATATGTTCTAAGTAATGTACAGACATAGAGATAGACTAACTTGGAAAAATATGCACAAAACATTAAGATTCAGCCCATCAATGTTATTAGTAAATGTAAAGGTTGATATACAAGTAACTTAACCATACTGTGAATTGTAGCTGACCTTAACAATTTCACAAAAGCATTTAACTTAAATAGCAACACAGATGACTCATATTTAAAATTTAATAGAGTCAACAGAAATATTTTGACTAAATTTTGTAGCTAGTCAACCATCTAATTTAGACTCTAAATTAGATAATTATCACATGTCAATTTCAACCCAATGGTATATAAAATTCAATACACCAAAACATTAACAATGAGAAACTACAACTGTAGGAGCTTCTGATTAAGTACATAAAAGAGAATGAGACATGAAAAATAGTCAGGAAGTGACTCTTAGAAATATAGAGAATCAAATTGGACAGTTGGTGTTGCCTCTTTTTTAGTTCAAACAAAAGAGCTCTAACTCATGCAAGTATACATATGTCAATAAGCAATACAAAGTAAGTCGAGTATCGATCCATGGAGAAAGTTGTTTAAATTAAACTATTATGCATCAACTAAATCACTATTTTTATATGCCTAAACAAATGCTTATAATTGTGAATTACTCTAAATGCAAATAATATCTAAAATAAGAATAATAATGTAATAAATCAAATCTGAAGATAATGGGATCCTAACTTCATTTAACAGTTCATCTAATTACAACCATCATGCAAGATTATTCACGTATCACAGAAAAGTAGCCAAGAGCACATATGTAGACATAACCATTTTTAAATGTATCATGGCCTACTTACATAACATCCACATACAATAGACACCATGTAATTGTGACGAACGAGACTTTGTAATTAATTTTTAATATTTATTGAATTAAATAAATATTTTTCGATGATTTAATTATTGGATTAAATAATTAATTGATGCAGTTATGGTAGATTAATTTAATTATATGTGTTATATTTATTAAATTAATATGGAGAATTTTATTATTCGAAGTATGTGAGCTTATTGTATTAAAAGTAATATTTAATAAGCCATATTACTTAATTAATATAATTATTAAATAGAAAGTTAATGATTTGACATTATTAATTACTGAGAAAATTAATTATATGATTATGTGAATTTATGAGAGATTATTATATGTTATTTAATTAATTTAAATTAGATATTTGAATTGGGTGTGACAAGAATTAAACTATATGATAAAGCTTTATTAAATTAAATAGTTTTTAAAATCTATTCTAACTAACCAAACGGAGCCTTAATAGGAGTTATGGGCAGTTAACCCATGCTGGGTAACTGACCATAGTGCGCGTCAATTGCTTGATTAATATATGTATTCTCCTTCTTCCTTTTCATTATCTGGCTAAGTCTGGCATATAACAGAGAGGGAAAAGAGAGAGAGTCTGAGAAATTAATTTAGAGAGTTTGAGAATTGTTGAGGAATACTTTAATTCATCTCCTATTACTTTATCTACGCTTGGGTAATCTCTTTAACCCAATTTTTTTTACGTCATTTAAAGTTTCTATGAATATGACTCCTAAGTCTTCTGTAAAGTCTCTGTAATTGAAATTGTGAGAGTTATGTGCATATATGTGTAAGATGTCATTTTAATGTGTTTTAATATGTATTATATATAATTCCTTATCATCAGTTCATAATTTTATGTTGTTAATCTGATGACTTGCTATTTCAAAAATATACAGAGTTTGGGTTTTTGACCTTATGGCCTTATACGTGATTTTAGTATGTCAAACATAAATGTTTTTGTAGATTTTACACTCGTATATTATTGTGCATGTTAATACGAAGAGACCAAACTTTAAATGAACGGATTTGGCTTTATAACGAATCAGTGGCGTTGAATTTTAGGAATTTATGTTAAAAACTTCAAGAACATCAAGAACAGAGGAAAATTTTATGTTTTAATTGTGTGATTATATGTTTTAATGGGTTAAAATCACTTTAGAGATGTTGTATTATGATTATACATGAATTATAACATGTGGGTATGTCTAAATTCGTGTAGTAATAAATTAAATTGGAGTTTTTGGCTATGTTCTGCAATTTTCGCGAATTGCAGAACAGTTTCTGGCTGGCCGCGCCGCGGTGCCAGTCTCATGCCTAAACATCCGCGCTGCAGCGCCACCACGCCGTAGTGCCAAGATTCTAGCCGCAGCGCCACAGCGCCGCAGCGCCATTTGTCCGGCTACAGCGCCACGGCGCGGCAGCGCCACGGCGCCGCAGCGCCACTATCCAGAATGTCCAGAATTGTAATTTTTTTAAATGTTAAGTCTAGCAATGTGTTAGTAACTTAATGTAATGAACATGTAAACATGTTAGAAATATAATGAAATGATAAAATAGTTGTTTAACATGTAAATAACATAATTACATGTGAATTGAATTATTGAATACATAATTAGATTGATAATTCATGAAGTACAAATTATGTGATAAAGTGGTAAATTGATTAAGTATAGTCAATAATCAAAGTAGACAAAGAGAATGAGTTTATGATGATTAGTTAAGTTATAATTAACTGGTATTGTGAATGTGAATGGTATGTAGGATTTAATTCAAAGAACGTGATTATTTAAAGTATAATCTATGTAAGACCCCAACTTTTATAAATAAAGATGAATTTTCTATAAATATCATTTTTGAATATTATGGAGTTAATTTGATATAATGTTATAGTTGTGGGTAATATTTATAAATTTTACAAAGTAAGCAAGTTGTTATAAAATATTCGTTTGGTCGGAGAATATTCTTTTTGTCGGGGAATATTCGTACGACGGCACAATCATTGGTGGACCCCACAACGGAATTATTGTCGGATGGAGAAAACGACAGAATTATCTTTCTATAAAAATAACGGCGGAAATTTTACCATTGTTACTGTTGAACTACTCGGTAGTAAAAGTACAGTAATACGTGTGGTTGCATAGTAGCACACGGTATTGATTATTAATGCTTATGTGAGAAGTCACTCAGTTTGATTCTATTATTGTCAGTTAATAATATGAATTATTTAGCGATAATGACGTTTTGTTTTATTCGTATTATTAACGTAATAAAACAGAAACATCTTTTTATATAAAACAAAATACTTTATTAAAGTTATTCTATAAATAGAATATATTTTATTTTATTTAAAAGATTTTTCTTTAAATATGGACCGTCAGATTAAAGTAATCAATCTGGACCGTTCATGGATTAGTTACTATGCATTCTATTTTTCTATAAATAGCAGCTCATTCCTTCATTATTTCTTACGAATTCACTGAACTCTAGAGAGAGAAACTATAGAGAGAAACTATAGAGAGAGAGAAGAAGAGTATTCTGCTACTTAACTACTTCCTTACTTCAGCTCTTCTTTAAAACGGTAAGGGATATTATTCTTTTGTATTCAAGAAGAGAATTTCTGTTATTCCATTTCTTTATTATTCTGTTGGAATAACCTGTATATGCGGAATACCCTATACTTGGTGACATTCTTCTATTATTCTGTTGGAACATCCTGTCTGTGTGTTTTACACCGGACCTGGTTCCGTTTTTATTATTATTCTGTTGGAACATCCTGTCTGTGTGTTTTACACCGGACCTGGTTCCGTCTTTATTATTATTCTGTCGGAATATCCTGTCTGTGTGTTTTACACCGGACCTGGTTCCATTATTTATACTGTTCTTTATTATTCTGTCGGAATATCCTGTCTGTGCGTTTACGCCGGACCTGGTTCCATTATTTATTATTCTGTCGGAATATCCTGTGCGTTTATGCCGGACCTGGTTCCATTATTTATTATTCTGTTGGAATAACCTGTTTGTGCGGTCTATCGCATGCATGGTGATTTTTTTTGTTATTCCATTCTTTATTGTACTCAGTTGGTTAAGTTTTGACTTCTATACTCCATGAAATTTGTGAAATATCCTTGATAATTGCGTTTCATCCAGTATCTATTCATGAAAATATTCTCCTGATCATTCTTGAATTTTACTCCACAAAGTAGTATCATGTTGACAATTTGGACGTTGTTAATTCTTGGATAAATTAATTCTTGAACTTGTTTTATTGAATTCTTATATCATTGTCATCATCCTCATGTTTATATTCTGTTGAAAGTCATCTGTGGCCTGTAGTGCATAGATGGACTTGGTATGATTATGACCAGGGATTATTCGGTGTAATCATGACCGTAATGTTACGAATGATGTGGTAAAAGTCCTCATTGGCCCGTAGTGCATTGATGGACAGTTGTTGGCATGATCATGACCATTAATGAATATACGAATATCCTTGGCCGTAGTGCAGGGGTGATTCGATGATGTGGATTATTTTATGAAGCTGAGTCTCAGCGATCAAAGTGTTGGAAAATCTTTTAAATCATAAAGATAGTAGAGTTTATTTTCTACTTGACTCTTTTAATGGATTGCTTATTCCGCTACAGTTAAACTTGATGTCTATTATATTTTATCAGTTTAACATTGTTGAAGGCTAATGATAATTTATTCTGCATTATCTTAGTCATAATATTTCTTACTGGGCTAGTTGAGCTCACCCTTTCTTTCACTGTTCTCTTCAGGAAATGAGAACGTAGCTGGGACAAGTCGGGGTACGGAGTGATGGTCCGAATGATAGTATTAGTTAGTAGTCCTCACTATTCTATGTAATGGTGTGTTAATAAATGTAATGAGGACTCTTTTTGAGTATGAATACTCTCTAGAAGATAATATTTGTATTCAAACTCACAGTTTATGTTTTGTCGTATTGTACCCGACAGTTGTATTATTAAGTTGTATTTGTATTCTGTACTATGTATCTGACGACCCAAGATGGGTGATGTATACCTAATTTTGGGGGCGTCACAGTTGGTATCAGAGCTTAGGGATATGATCCCTGGCTAAGATGTGAGAATAGAACTAGGAGGGGAGAGACGGGGAATTCCTTCGCTAGTATGACATACCTAAGTTTATTTGCATGGTATTTAATTGGTCGGTCATAATATAAGGATAATATATGACATATCAATTAATTTTTATTTTGTGGCAGTATCTGAAAATGGCATCTGAGAATGTTGAGAATAGCAATGGAGCACAGACGACTGATGATTCACCACATATCACTAATCAGGATAATGTGCATCAGGAAGGTGACAATCCTCATGCAAACAACAACACTGACCAAATGATGAATGATCAAATGTTCAGAGGCTTTATGCAATTCATGCAACAACAGGTGAAAGCGGCTCCTGTCCACAACGTAGGTGGAAATACTGGAAACTCTCAGGCGGTCACCGCTAAACAGTTTAAGGAGCTGGGACCACCGGAGTTTAAGGGAGAACCCAAACCACTTGTAGCTGAAACATGGATAAAGCAGATCACCAAGATATTTGATGTCTTGGGTTGCTCCGAGGAGCAAAAGGTTCCCTTTGCCGCCTTTATGTTGCGAGGAGAGGCAGATTACTGGTGGGAATCGATAAAGCGTACTCAACCTGCCGCACTGAAGATGTCTTGGGAGAAGTTTCAAGATCTGTTTAACGACAAATACTTTCCCGAGAGTATTCGTCACATGAAGGAGGTGGAGTTCATCAAATTGGAGCAGAATAATATGACCGTGTCGCAGTACGAGACAAAATTTGCGGAGTTATCCCGGTTTGCGTCCCACCTGGTGGATAATGAAGAAAGAATGACGCGGATGTTTTTAAGAGGTTTGAAGCCGGAGATACGTCAACATCTTGTTTCTCATAAACTGTGTTTGTATTCAGATGTTGTAAATAGGGCTCAGTTGGTGGAGCGCGATAACGAGATAACGCAACCAAAAGAGAGCAGCCGGCAAAATGATAATACCAGTGAGAGCAGTCATCGAAGCGGTGACAACAAGCGTGGAGGGAATCAACATGCCAGAAATGGTAACCACTTCGGTGGTAATCAGGGCCAAAACAATAAGAATGGACATTTTAAGAAGAGGAGATTCAACAATGATGGAAAGATGTCAGCACCAGCACCTGTCGTTAAGGAAGGAGAACGACCACCTATCATATGTTTCAAATGCGGAGGGGAGGGGCACATCAGTCCAAACTGCGCGATGCCGTCCAAACCATGTTATAATTGTGGAAGAGAAGGTCATTTAGCCCGATTTTGTCGTTTACCGAAGACAAATTCAGCTAGGATGGAGGCACCAAAGGCCGTCCCAGAAAAGTCAAAACCGGTTGTGCAAGGGAGAGCGTTTGTTGTGACCTCCCAGAACGCAAGGAACCCGAATGAGGTCATCACGGGTAAGCTTATCATAAACTCTAACGAAGTCTATACTTTATTTGATACCGGTTCAACCCATTCTTTTATTTCTCCTGCTTGCGCTCATCGATTAAATTTGATTCCGGAGAAATTAGACTTTGACTTAGCAGTTGAAACTCCATTGGGAGAAACCTTCATTACATCCACGGTTTATAAGTCTTGTTTGGTTCAAGTTGGTACCCACACATTACCTGTTGATCTTATTTCATTAAAAATACTTGCATTTGACGTGATTCTAGGGATTGATTGGTTAACTACTCATCATGCAAAAATTGATTGTTTTCGTAAGGTTGTTAGCTTTCATATTCCTAATCGACCTATTATGCGAATTCAAGCAACCAAACCATTAAAATCAATCGCTGTCATCTCAAGCCATAAAGCTATTCGTTTATTGAAAAACGGATGTCAAGCTTTCTTAGCTCATGTCACAGATCTAAACAAAAATACGTCAGTTTTGAATGATATTTCTATTGTTAATAAATTCCCTGACGTATTCCCTGAAGAACTTCCTGGCCTACCCCCAGAGCGTGAAATTGAATTTTGTATCGACCTTGAACCCGGTACAAAACCCATTTCCAAAGCTCCATATCGAATGGCTCCTATTGAACTTCAGGAGTTAAAGACCCAACTGCAGGAATTGTTAGACATTGGTTTTATTCGTCCTAGTACTTCTCCTTGGGGTGCTCCTGTTCTGTTCGTGAAGAAGAAAGATGGAAGTATGCGACTTTGTATTGATTATCGGGAGTTGAATCATGTCACCATCAAAAACAGGTACCCATTGCCACGTATTGATGACCTGTTTGACCAGTTGCAAGGAGCACAATTCTTTTCAAAGATCGATCTTCGTTCTGGATATCATCAGCTGAAGGTTAGAACTGAGGATATTCCAAAGACGGCTTTTAGAACTCGGTACGGGCATTATGAATTCCTAGTCATGTCCTTTGGATTGACTAATGCTCCTGCTGCCTTCATGGATATGATGAACCGGGTATTCAAGGAATATTTGGATCACTTTGTGGTCGTCTTTATTGATGACATCCTTATTTATTCCAAAAGCCGTGAAGATCATGAGCAACACTTGAGGCTGGTACTCCAAAAGCTTCGTGAATACAAGCTTTATGCCAAGTTGAAGAAATGCGAGTTCTGGCTAGAGGAGGTAGCATTCCTTGGGCACGTAGTATCAAGTCGTGGAATATCAGTTGACCCGGCAAAGATTGAAGCTATTCAAAGCTGGGAGCAACCTAAATCAGTGACCGAGGTACGTAGCTTTCTTGGTTTAGCTGGTTATTATCGGAGATTCGTGGAAGGATTTTCTCGAATCGCTACTCCATTAACTCAGCTGACTCGGAAAGATACAAAGTTTGGTTGGAGCGAAGAATGTGAGCAGAGTTTTCAAGAACTCAAGAGGAGACTCATTTCAGCACCTGTTCTAACAATACCATCTGGCTCGGAGGGATTTGTCATCTACAGTGATGCTTCGAGCAAAGGGTTGGGATGTGTTCTCATGCAACATGGAAAAGTCATAGCCTATGCATCAAGACAACTCAAGGAATATGAGAGGAATTATCCTACTCATGATCTAGAGTTGGCAGCTGTTGTCTTTGCACTTAAAATTTGGAGGCATTACTTGTATGGGGAGAAAGTGGAGATCTTTACGGATCATAAAAGCCTCAAATATTTCTTCACTCAAAAGGAACTCAACATGCGACAACGACGTTGGCTTGAACTGTTGAAAGATTATGATCATACCATTCAATACCATCCTGGAAAAGCGAACGTGGTAGCTGACGCATTGAGTAGAAGATCATATGCGGGTACAAGTGCAATATTAACAACGCAAAGGCCCATTTTGCGTGACTTGCAAAGGATGGAGATAGAGTTGAAGACTCCAGGGACCCATGTGATGATGGCGAATATACGAGTAGAACCGAATTTAATCGATAAAGTTAAAGCTGCTCAAGCTACAGACCTGGAGCTGATGCATATGAGGAAGAAAGTGCAAGAAGGTGTTATGCCGGAAGCAAGAATCGATGAGAAGGAATACTTCGAGTCAACTCCAGACTTTGTGTTCCTAACAACCCTGATTTAAAGTATGAAATCATGATGGAGGCGCACAACACACCGTTTGCAATCCATCCTGAAAGTACCAAAATGTATCATGATCTTCGTCATACATTTTGGTGGAGCAATATGAAGAGAGAGATAGCGTTGTTTATCTCAAGGTGTCTAACTTGTCAACGAGTCAAAGCGGAGCATCAAGTACCAAAAGGTCCATTGCAACCACTTGAAATTCCAGAATGGAAGTGGGAGCACATTACCATGGATTTCGTTACCGGTCTTCCCAGGGTTTCTCAAGGTATTGATGCGATTTGGGTCATTGTTGATAGATTGACCAAGTCTGCTCATTTCTTACCGATACGAGAAACTTATACACTTGAACGTCTTGCTCGTATGTACATAAACGAGATTGTAAGACTGCATGGTATGCCAGTATCCATAATTTCTGATCGAGACCCAAGATTCACTTCACGATTTTGGGTTAGTTTACAAAAAGCTATGGGCACGGAGTTACGATTTAGTTCAGCATATCATCCTCAGACGGACGGACAATCAGAGAGGACTATTCAAACTCTTGAAGATCTATTAAGACTCTGTGTCTTTGACTTCAAGGGAAGTTGGGATAAGTTCTTACCATTGGTGGAGTTTTCCTACAACAACAGTTATCAAGCAAGTATTGGCATGGCTCCATTCGAAGCATTGTATGGAAGAAAATGTCGTTCTCCAGTATGCTGGGATGAGGTGGGCGAAGCAACGTTGTTGGGACCGGAGTTGGTACGTATGACTACAGAAAAGATTCAAACGATCCGACAACGTATAAAAACCTCACAAGATCGACAAAAGAGTTATGCTGATCTTCATCGAAAGGACGTGGAATTTGATGTAGGAGATCATGTGTTCTTACGTGTTGCTCCATGGAAAGGAGTTACAAGATTTGGAAAGAGAGGAAAGCTAAATCCTCGATTCATCGGTCCATTTTTAATCCTCGATCGAGTAGGAACTGTGGCTTATAGACTCGCTTTACCGCCAAGTATGTCTCGTGTTCATAACGTTTTTCACATATCAATGTTACGCAAATATGTGGAAGACCCGAACCACATTATTGAGTTAGAACCGGACGAAATAGCGGAGGATTTGACGTATGAAGAAGTTCCTGTTCAAATCTTGGATAAGAAGGAACATATTCTACGCTCCAAGGTTATACCTCAAGTCAAAGTTTTGTGGAGAAACCACGATGTTGAGGAAATGACTTGGGAGTTAGAATCAGAAATGAAATCAAGGTATCCTTACCTCTTCGACATACCAGGTACGTACCCTAATTTCGAGGGCGAAATTTCATAAGAAGGGGAGGTTGTAAGACCCTAACTTTTATAAATAAAGATGAATTTTCTATAAATATCATTTTTGAATATTATGGAGTTAATTTGATATAATGTTATAGTTGTGGGTAATATTTATAAATTTTACAAAGTAAGCAAGTTGTTATAAAATATTCGTTTGGTCGGAGAATATTCTTTTTGTCGGGGAATATTCGTACGACGGCACAATCATTGGTGGACCCCACAACGGAATTATTGTCGGATGGAGAAAACGACAGAATTATCTTTCTATAAAAATAACGGCGGAAATTTTACCATTGTTACTGTTGAACTACTCGGTAGTAAAAGTACAGTAATACGTGTGGTTGCATAGTAGCACACGGTATTGATTATTAATGCTTATGTGAGAAGTCACTCAGTTTGATTCTATTATTGTCAGTTAATAATATGAATTATTTAGCGATAATGACGTTTTATTTTATTCGTATTATTAACGTAATAAAACAGAAACATCTTTTTATATAAAACAAAATACTTTATTAAAGTTATTCTATAAATAGAATATATTTTATTTTATTTAAAAGATTTTTCTTTAAATATGGACCGTCAGATTAAAGTAATCAATCTGGACCGTTCATGGATTAGTTACTATGCATTCTATTTTTCTATAAATAGCAGCTCATTCCTTCATTATTTCTTACGAATTCACTGAACTCTAGAGAGAGAAACTATAGAGAGAAACTATAGAGAGAGAGAAGAAGAGTATTCTGCTACTTAACTACTTCCTTACTTCAGCTCTTCTTTAAAACGGTAAGGGATATTATTCTTTTGTATTCAAGAAGAGAATTTCTGTTATTCCATTTCTTTATTATTCTGTTGGAATAACCTGTATATGCGGAATACCCTATACTTGGTGACATTCTTCTATTATTCTGTTGGAACATCCTGTCTGTGTGTTTTACACCGGACCTGGTTCCGTTTTTATTATTATTCTGTTGGAACATCCTGTCTGTGTGTTTTACACCGGACCTGGTTCCGTCTTTATTATTATTCTGTCGGAATATCCTGTCTGTGTGTTTTACACCGGACCTGGTTCCATTATTTATACTGTTCTTTATTATTCTGTCGGAATATCCTGTCTGTGCGTTTACGCCGGACCTGGTTCCATTATTTATTATTCTGTCGGAATATCCTGTGCGTTTATGCCGGACCTGGTTCCATTATTTATTATTCTGTTGGAATAACCTGTTTGTGCGGTCTATCGCATGCATGGTGATTTTTTTTTGTTATTCCATTCTTTATTGTACTCAGTTGGTTAAGTTTTGACTTCTATACTCCATGAAATTTGTGAAATATCCTTGATAATTGCGTTTCATCCAGTATCTATTCATGAAAATATTCTCCTGATCATTCTTGAATTTTACTCCACAAAGTAGTATCATGTTGACAATTTGGACGTTGTTAATTCTTGGATAAATTAATTCTTGAACTTGTTTTATTGAATTCTTATATCATTGTCATCATCCTCATGTTTATATTCTGTTGAAAGTCATCTGTGGCCTGTAGTGCATAGATGGACTTGGTATGATTATGACCAGGGATTATTCGGTGTAATCATGACCGTAATGTTACGAATGATGTGGTAAAAGTCCTCATTGGCCCGTAGTGCATTGATGGACAGTTGTTGGCATGATCATGACCATTAATGAATATACGAATATCCTTGGCCGTAGTGCAGGGGTGATTCGATGATGTGGATTATTTTATGAAGCTGAGTCTCAGCGATCAAAGTGTTGGAAAATCTTTTAAATCATAAAGATAGTAGAGTTTATTTTCTACTTGACTCTTTTAATGGATTGCTTATTCCGCTACAGTTAAACTTGATGTCTATTATATTTTATCAGTTTAACATTGTTGAAGGCTAATGATAATTTATTCTGCATTATCTTAGTCATAATATTTCTTACTGGGCTAGTTGAGCTCACCCTTTCTTTCACTGTTCTCTTCAGGAAATGAGAACGTAGCTGGGACAAGTCGGGGTACGGAGTGATGGTCCGAATGATAGTATTAGTTAGTAGTCCTCACTATTCTATGTAATGGTGTGTTAATAAATGTAATGAGGACTCTTTTTGAGTATGAATACTCTCTAGAAGATAATATTTGTATTCAAACTCACAGTTTATGTTTTGTCGTATTGTACCCGACAGTTGTATTATTAAGTTGTATTTGTATTCTGTACTATGTATCTGACGACCCAAGATGGGTGATGTATACCTAATTTTGGGGGCGTCACAATCTACGCACGAGGCAAGTTCCCTAACCCTACTTGTCATTATTGTTCAAGTTTATTATTTACCTTGAATAAATTATCATTACTATTATTCAAGTTCAAATGTTATATTAAAGATTGATTATCTTTTCAAAGTATGATTTAGTTATACAATAATTGTTCTATTGTATATTTCTTGAGATTATTATTCAAATTGAATATCATTATTGTTGAACCTTATTAGACTAGTGAAACCTTAATGATTCAACTAGTCCATAGTTGATGAGCGTTCTAAATTTCAGAACCCTTGATGAATTATCCAAACCAAACTTCCTTTGGTGCGGACTCGAATGTCAAACTGAGATGAACAACCCTGTATGGGGGATTATTTATGCTTTAGCGTTAAGATATTGTGCACAGTATGGTACTAAGGGCTGATCCCCCTAAGTACAAGAAGAAAGGTCCATAGTCTTATGACTGTTAAAGGTTTTAAGTATAACCCTTGACAACCTAGGACATAGTTCAAGGTCTTATGACCCTCAGAAATTCTTTTGATTCTTGTTATTCATTCTTGATTCAAAAGTTAAGCTTTATTTCAAATGTCTTTGATTCATTCGCATGTTATTATACTGTTATTTCATTATTATACCTGTGACGCCCCCAAATTCAGACACTCGTATCTCGAATTTGGTTCGCCACGTGCTAATTCTAACATCACACTAAAGTCATCAACAACGGAAATAATAGAATAATTTACATTGATATAATATAAATATTCGCGTCCCAAGGTTTCGTAACCATTACTACAACAATCCAGTGATTAAACTTAAACATAATTAATCATCCTTAATACATCATAATACGCATAAAATAATAATATTACTACTCTCAAAGAACTAAGCTACTATGTAGCCTTGCCCTTCCCCTTGTCCTTTCCCGAGGTACCGCCTTGCTCTGCCTTAACTGTATTGTTTTTAGGGAAGCAAGAATGAGCAACAAGTTTGCCCAGCAAGTAAAATAGTAAAGAGAATGAATAGTTATAGCATTTAAATCTTCAAGGGTATAACAGTAAATGGTAGTTCAAGGATATCAAGAAATATCAAAAGTGTTTGATAAATGTCACTAAAGATTTAAGGATATCAATAATATTACAAGTTTTAATTATTTCGAGGTTCAATAAGAATGAACACTAAGCAGTCGTTAAAGACTATGAACTCTTACTAGAATTAACAGTATTACACTGCAATCCAAGATAAACGAGTACAACAGGTGATTAGCCTAAGGTACCCTACGTTATGCATAACATTTAATCATACTTGTGTGCGCACGTTGGTTCCCCGATAATATAGAATTTCCCCTTTTTAAGAGGGTTGTTCATCTCAGTAGATTTTTAAGAGTCCGCACCAAGTCAATTGATTTGGATAGCTTTCTAATATATGATAACAGTCTAACCGAAGAAAAGGTTTAGACAACTTTTATAATGCACTTTAAGAACAATAAGTCTAATGCTTGCGATAATGTCAAAGTAATTGATTTTTGTATAGTAATAGTCATTTGCTCAATATAAATATATCAATAATTCGGATTCATACAATATACAATATAGGAATTTAGATAACTTGTATTCGATATGTGAATCAATGGAAGTTAGAGAACTCGCACAAAATCCAAAGTTGTGAGAGTTAGGAGACTTGCCTTTAGCGTTGATATATTAGTTCCAACCACCTTCTTTGTCGCATGTTCAACTCCTTCTGTGTGAAGATATATTTCAGACTCTTGTGATCCGTATATATCTCACATTTTTCTCCATACAAATAGTGCCTCCAAATCTTCAATGCAAAGACTACCGCTGCTAACTCCAAGTCATGGGTAAGGTATCGTTTTTTGAAATCTTTCAACTGTCGTGACGCATACGCAATGACCTTGCCATGTTGCATTAGCACACAACTAAGTCCTCTATGCGATGCATCACTATACATAACAAATCCTCCCGTATCATCTGGTAATGATAATAGAGGCACCTCACTCAACCTCCTCTTTAATTCTTGGAAACTCTCCTCACATTTGTCCGTCCATACGAACTTCTCTATCTTCCTCATTAGATTGGTCAGCGGGGTTGCTATCTTAGAAAAATCTTGGATAAATAAACCTAAGAAACTCCTAACTTCTGTTGGCGTCTTCGGCTGTTCCCAGTTACTTACCGCTTCTACCTTTGCAGGATCCACAGAAATTCCATTTTGATCTATCACGTGTCCTAGAAATTAAACCTTTTCCATCCAAAATTCACATTTTAAAAATTTAGCGTACATCTTTTCTCTTCTCAATGCTTCCAATACCATCTTCAGGTGTTCGGCGTGCTCTTCTTTCGTCTTTAAATAAATTAAAATGTCATCGATAAATACTACTACGAACTTATCTAAGTATGGCTTGAAAACCCGGTTCATTAAGTCCATGAATGCTGCCGGAGCATTAGTTAACCCAAATGACATCACTAGAAATTCGAAATGTCTGTAGCGAGTTCGAAACGCCGTCTTTTGTATGTCCTCCTCTCGCACTTTCAACTGATGATAACCCGTTCGTAAATCTATCTTGGAAAAATACTTCGCTCCCTTCAGTTGATCGAAAAGGTCGTTTATCTTTGGCAATGGATATCTACTCTTAATTGTCACTCGGTTCAACTCCCGATAATCGATACAGAGCCTCATCGATCCATCCTTTTTCTTTACAAACAACACTGGTGCTCCCCAAGGAGACACACTTGGCCGAATGTAACCCTTATCTAGTAACTCTTGCAATTGAATCATCAATTCCTTCATTTCTACTGGTGTCGTACGATATGGGGCTTTTAAAATTGGTGCGGTTCCCGGTGCTAAGTCTATTGTGAATTTAATTTCTCTGTCTGGCGGAAGAACAGGCAGTTCATCTGGAAACACGTCTTGGAAATCTCTTACCACTGATATATCTTTCATTTCTATTCCCTTTTTCTGAGTGTCCACTATATAGGCTAAATAACCTACACATCCTTTCTTTAACAATTTCTTAGCCTGCATCATCGTAAGGTAACACGATTGCTTGAGCGATGAGTTACCGTAAAACACTACCTTAGACCGATTTAAGGTCTGAAGGTTCACACTCTTCTTCTGACAATCGATTATTGCAGCGTGGCCGGATAACCAATCCATTCCTAATATCACATCAAACTCTTCTAGTTTAATCGGAATTAAGTCTACGTTTAGTTCGTGACCTCTAATGTTTGCACAACAGTTTTCATTATTTATTAAACAGAATAATAAATAATGGAACCAGGTCCGGCGTAAAACGCACAGACAGAATATTCCAACAGAATAATAATAAAGACGGAACCAGGTCCGGTGTAAAACACACAGACAGGATGTTCCAACAGAATAATAATAAAGACGGAACTAGGTCCGGTGTAAAACACACAGACAGGATGTTCCAACAGAATAATAATAAAGACGAAATCAGGTCCGGTGTAAAACACACAGACAGGATATTCCAACAGAATAATAGAAGAATGTCACCAAGTATAGGGTAGACCGCGTATACAGGTTATTCCAACAAAATAATAAGAAATAGAACAACAACAGTTCTCTTCATGAATAAGAAAGAATAACACCGCTTACCGTTTTAAAGAAGAGCTGAAATAAGGAAGTAGTTAAGTAGCAGAATACCCTTCTTCTCTCTCTCTATAGTTTCTCTCTCTAGAGTTCAGTGAATTCGTAAGAAATAATGAAGGAATGAGCTGCTATTTATAGAAAAATAGAATGCATAGTAACTAATCCATGAACGGTCTAGATTGATTACTTTAATCTGACGGTCCATATTTAAAGAAAAATCTTTTAAATAAAATATAATATATTCTATTTATAGAATAACTTTAATAAAGTATTCTGTTTTATATAAAAAGATGTTTTTGTTTTATTACGTTAATAATACGAATAAAACAAAACGTCATTATCGCTAAATAATTCATATTATTAACTGACAATAATGGAATCAAACTGAGTGACTTCTCACATAAGCATTAATAATTAATACCGTGTGCTACTATGTAACCACACGTATTACTGTACTTTTACTACCGAGTAGTTCAACAGTATCAACGGTAAAACTTCCGCCGTTATTTTCATAAAGTATTTTTGTCGTTTTCTCAATCCGACAATAATTCCGTTGTGGGGTTCACCAATAATTGTACCGTCATACGGATATTCCCCGACAAAAAGAATATTCTCCGACCAATCGAATATAATATGACAACTTGCATACTTTGCAAAATTTATAAATACTACCCATAACTATTATATCATATCCACACAATAATAAAAAAAATTATTTCGAGAAAAATTAAATATTTATTCATAAAATCTGGAGTTTCACAATCTCCCCTCCTTACGGAATTTCACCCTCGAAATTTACGTACGTACTTGGTATGCCGAACATCGAAATTTACGTACGTACTTGGTATGCCGAACATGTGAGGATACCTTGACTTCACTTCAAATTCTAACTCTTGAGGTATAACCTTTAAGCATCGAATATGATCCTTCTTATCCAAGATGTTAACACGTATCTCCTCATACGTTAAATCTTTCGCTATCTCATCCGGTTCTAAATTAATAATGTGGTTCGGGTCGTCCACATATTTACGAACATCGATACGTAAAAAAAATGTTCTGAACACACAACATACTTGGCGGTAAAATGAGTCTATAGGCCACAGTTCCTACTTCATCGAGAATTTCAAATGGGCCAATTAAATCGAGAGTTGAGATTTTCTCTCTTCGTCGATTCTTGCTTCTAGAATAACGCCCTCTTGAACCTTCTTCTTCACATTTATCAGCTCTGAGTATGTAGCTTGAGCGGCTTTAACTTTATCGATTAATGTCGATTTTAATCGTATATTCGTTATCTTCACGTGGGTTCGTATATTCGCACTTGTAACCGTATACGATCTTCTACACAACGTGTCAGCTACCACGTTCGCTTTTCCACGATGTTATTGAATGGTACGATCGTAATCTTCAACAGCTCGAGCCAACGTCTTTGGCGCATAATACGTTCGTTTTAGTTGAAGAAATATTTGGGGGTTTAAGAAATGGGTTTTGTACTGGGGTCAATACAAAATTCAATTTTACGCTCTGGGGTAGGCTAAGAAGTCTTCAAGAATACGTCAAGAAATTTATTAACAACAGAAATATCGTTCAAAACTGTGACCCTCATCCAAGACTTGGACAACACGTCACATTGATACCTATCAACTTGTCATCGTCATTTACAACGTCTCCTACGGAAAGTCTAGCTTCGGTGCATTCCACACCAGGAAGTCAACAACGAAAGGAACGGGGATTTTTACTTATGGCTTGATATGACAATGATTGACTTTAGTGGTTTGGTTACTTTGAATTTGCATAACAGATTGGTTAGGAATATGAAAGCTAACAACCTTACGAAAAGCATGATGAGCAGTTAACCAATCGTTTTCAAAAATCACATCAATGCAAGTATTTTCAAAGAGATAAGATCAACAGGTAACGTGAAAGTGTTGATTTGAACAAGATTTATAAATAGTGGAGGTAACAAAGGTTTCTCCCAACGGAATTTCAACGGAGAAATCAAAGTCCAACTTCTCCGGAGTTAAGTTCAAATATTGAACACAACTAGGTGAAATAAAAGAGTGAGTAAAACCGGTATCTAACACGGTATAGACTTCGCAAGAGTTTATGACTAACATACCCGTGATAATTTTATTCAGGTTCCTCGTCACAAAAAAAATGCTCTCTCTTAAACTACTGGCTTTGGCTTTTCTGGGACGGTCTTTGGTGCCTCCATCCTATCTGAACTTGTCTTCGGTGAACGACAAAATCGGGCTAAGTGACCTTCTCTTCCACAATTATAGCATGCTTTGGATGGCATCGCGCAGTTTGGACTGATGTGTCCCTCCCCTCCGCATTTGAAGCATATGATAGGTGGTCGTTCTCCTTCCTTAACAACGGGTGCTGGTGCTGACGTCCTTTCATCATTGTTGAATTTCCTCTTCTTGAAATGTCCATTCTTATTGTTTTGACTATGATTGCCATTGAAGTGGTTACCATTTCTGGAATGTTGATTCCCTCCATGCTTATTGTCACCGCTTTGATGACTGTTATCACCAGTATTATCATTTTTCCGGCTGCTCTCTTTTGGTTGCGTTGACTCGTTATCGCGCTCCACTAACTGAGCCCTATTCACAACATCTGAATATAAACACAGTTTATGAGAAATAAGATATTGACGTATCTCCGATTTCAAACCTCTTAAAAACATCCGCGTCATTCTCTCTTCATTCTCCACCAAGTGGGATGCAAATCGGGACAACTCGGCAAACTTGGCTTCGTACTGCGACACGGTCATGTTATTTTGTTCCAACTTGATAAATTCCACCTCCTTCATGTGACGAATACTTTCAGGAAAGTACTTGTCATTAAACAGTTCTTGGAACTTCTCCCAAGACATCTTGAGTGCGTCAAGCTGGGTACGTTTTACAGATTCCCACCAGTAATCTGCCTCTTCACGCAACATAAAAGTGGCAAAGGGAACCTTTTGCTCCTCGGAGCATCCCAAGACATCAAATATCTTGGTGATCTGCTTTAACCACGTCTCCGCCTTAAGTGGTTCTGGCTTTCCCAAAAACTCCGGTGGTCCTAGCTCCTTGAATTGCTTAGCGGTGACCAACCGTGGGTTGTCATTGTTTCCTCCTTCATTTTGGATAGGAGCCGCTCTCGCCCGTTGTTGCATGAATTGCTCCTTGAACTGCTTAGCGGTGACCGTCCGAGAGTTATTTTGTTGTTGCATGAATTGCATAAAGTCTCTGACCATCCCATCATTCACCATTTCATCGGTGTTATTATTTTCATGAGGATTATTGTCCTCTGGTTGCACATTACCCTGAGCATTGATCGTTGGTGATTCAATGGTCTCATGTGCTTCATTGTTTATCTCAACATTTTCGGATGCCATTTGCAAATACTGCAACAAAACAAGGGTTAATTAACATATTACATATTATCCATATACTTTGACCGACCAATTAAATACCAAATAAACTTAGGTAGGTCATACTAGCGAAGGAATTTCCCGCCTCTCCCCTCCTAGTTCTATTCTCACATCCTAGCCAGGGATCATATCCCTAAGCTCTGATACCAACTGTGACGCCCCCAAGATTAGGTATACGTCACCCATCTTGGGTCGCCACTTACATGGTTCAAAATTCAAATACAACTTACTAATACAACTGTCGTGTATAATACGACAAAATATAAACTGTGAGTTTGAATACAAATATTATCTTCTAGAGAGTATTCATACTCAAAAGGAGTCCTCATTACATTTATTAACACACTATTACATAGAATAGTGAGGACTACTAACTAATACTATCATTCGAACCATCACTCCGTTTCCCGACTTACCCCAGCTACGTTCTCATTTCCTGAAGAGAACAGTGAAAGAAAGGGTGAGCTCAACTAGCCCAGTAAGAAATATTATGACTAAGATAATGCAGAATAAATTATCATTAGCCTTCAACAATGTTAAACTGATAAAATATAATAGACATCAAGTTTAACTGCAGCGGAACAAGCAATCCATTAAAAGAGTCAAGTAGAAAATAAACTCTACTATCTTTTATGATTTAAAAGATTTTCCAACACTGTGATCGCTGAGACTCAGCTTAATAAAATAATCCACATCATCGAATCACCCCTGCACTACGGCCAAGGATATTCGTATATTCATTAATGGTCATGATCATGCCAATAACTATCCATCAATGCACTACGGGCCAATGAGGACTTTTATCACATCATTTGTAACATTACGGTCATGATTATACCGAATAACCCCTGGTCATAATCATACCAAGTCCATCTATGCACTACAGGCCACAGATGACTTTCAACATTTTATAAACATGAGGATGATGACAATGATATAAGAATTCAATAAAACAAGTTCAAGAATTAATTTATCCAAGAATTAACAACGTCCAAATTGTCAACATGATACTGCTTTGTGGAGTAAAATTCAAGAATACTTAGAAGAATATTTTCATGAAAAGATACTGGATGAAATGCAATTATCAAGGATATTTCACAAATTTCATGGAGTATCGAAGTCAAAACTTAACCAATTGAGTACAATAAAGAATGGAATAACAAAAGAAATCACCATGCATGCGATAGACCGCACAAACAGGTTATTCCAACAGAATAATAAATAATGGAACCAGGTCCAGCGTAAACGCACAGACAGGATATTCTGACAGAATAATAAATAATGGAACCAGGTCCGGTGTAAAACACACAGACAGGATATTCCGACAGAATAATAAAAAATGGAATCAGGTCCGGTGTAAAACACACAGACAGGATATTCCGACAGAATAATAAATAATGGAACCAGATCCGGTGTAAAACACACAGACAGGATATTCTAACAGAATAATAATAAAAACGGAACCAGGTCCGGTGTAAAACACACAGACAGGATGTTCCAACAGAATAATAATAAAAACGGAACCAGGTCCAGTGTAAAACACACAGACAGGATGTTCCAACAGAATAATAATAAAAACGGAACCAGGTCCGGTGGAAAACACACAGACAGGATGTTCCAACAGAATAATAGAAGAATGTCACCAAGTATAGGGTAGACCGCGTATACAGGTTATTCCAACAGAATAATAAGAAATGGAATAACAACAGTTCTCTTCATGAATAAGAAAGAATAACACCCCTTACCGTTTTAAAGAAGAGCTGAAATAAGGAAGTAGTTAAGTAGCAGAATACTCTTCTTCTCTCTCTCTCTATAGTTTTTCTCTATAGTTTCTCTCTCTAGAGTTCAGTGAATTCGTAAGAAATAATGAAGGAATGAGCTGCTATTTATAGAAAAATAGAATGCACAGTAACTAATCCATGAACGGACCAGATTGATTACTTTAATCTGACGGTCCATATTTAAAAAAAATCTTTTAAATAAAATATAATATATTCTATTTATAGAATAACTTTAATAAAGTATTCTGTTTTATATAAAAAGATGTTTCTGTTTTATTACGTTAATAATACGAATAAAACAAAACGTCATTATCGCTAAATAATTCATATTATTAACTGACAATAATGGAATCAAACTGAGTGACTTCTCACATAAGCATTAATAATTAATACCGTGTGCTACTATGCAACCACACGTATTACTGTACTTTTACTACCGAGTAGTTCAACAGTATCAACGGTAAAACTTCCGCCGTTATTTTCATAAAGTATTTTTGTCGTTTTCTCAATCCGACAATAATTCCGTTGTGGGGTCCACCAATAATTGTACCGTCGTACGGATATTCCCCGACAAAAAGAATATTCTCCGACCAATCGAATATAATATGACAACTTGCATACTTTGCAAAATTATAAATACTACCCATAACTATTATACCAAATCCACACAATAATAAAAAAAATTATTTCGAGAAAAATTAAATATTTATTCATAAAATCTGGGGTTTCACAATCTCCCCTCCTTATGAAATTTCGCCCTCGAAATTTACGTACGTACTTGGTATGTCGAACATCGAAATTTACGTACGTACTTGGTATGCCGAACATGTGAGGATACCTTGACTTCGCTTCAAATTCTAACTCTTGAGGTATAACCTTTAAGCATCGAATATGATCCTTCTTATCCAAGATGTTAACACGTATCTCCTCATACGTTAAATCTTTCGCTATCTCATCCGGTTCTAAATTAATAATGTGGTTCGGGTCGTCCACATATTTACGAACATCGATACGTAAAAAAAATGTTCTGAACACGCAACATACTTGGCGGTAAAATGAGTCTATAGGCCACAGTTCCTACTTCATCGAGAATTTCAAATGGGCCAATTAAATCGAGAGTTGAGATTTTCTCTCTTCGTCGATTCTTGCTTCTAGAATAACGCCCTCTTGAACCTTCTTCTTCACATTTATCAGCTCTGAGTATGTAGCTTGAGCGGCTTTAACTTTATCGATTAATGTCGATTTTAATCGTATATTCGTTATCTTCACGTGGGTTCGTATATTCGCACTTGTAACCGTATACGATCTTCTACACAACGCGTCAGCTACCACGTTCGCTTTTCCACGATGTTATTGAATGGTACGATCGTAATCTTCAACAGCTCGAGCCAACGTCTTTGGCGCATAATACGTTCGTTTTAGTTGAAGAAATATTTGGGGGTTTAAGAAATGGGTTTTGTACTGGGGTCAATACAAAATTCAATTTTACGCTCTGGGGTAGGCTAAGAAGTCTTCAAGAATACGTCAAGAAATTTATTAACAACAGAAATATCGTTCAAAACTGTGACCCTCATCCAAGACTTGGACAACACGTCACATTGATACCTATCAACTTGTCATCGTCATTTACAACGTCTCCTACGGAAAGTCTAGCTTCGGTGCATTCCACACCAGGAAGTCAACAACGAAAGGAACGGGGATTTTTACTTATGGCTTGATATGACAATAATTGACTTTAGTGGTTTGGTTACTTTAAATTTGCATAACAGATTGGTTAGGAATATGAAAGCTAACAACCTTACGAAAAGCATGATGAGCAGTTAACCAATCGTTTTCAAAAATCACATCAATGCAAGTATTTTCAAAGAGATAAGATCAACAGGTAACGTGAAAGTGTTGATTTGAACAAGATTTATAAATAGTGGAGGTAACAAAGGTTTCTCCCAACGGAATTTCAACAGAGAAATCAAAGTCCAACTTCTCCGGAGTTAAGTTCAAATATTGAACACAACTAGGTGAAATAAAAGAGTGAGTAGAACCGGTATCTAACACGGTATAGACTTCGCAAGAGTTTATGACTAACATACCCGTGATAATTTTATTCAGGTTCCTCGTCACGAAAAAAATGCTCTCTCTTAAACTACTGGCTTTGGCTTTTCTGGGACGGTATTTGGTGCCTCCGTCCTATCTGAACTTGTTATCGGTGAACGACAAAATCGGGCTAAGTGACCTTCTCTTCCACAATTATAGCATGCTTTGGATGGCATCGCGCAGTTTGGACTGATCTGTCCCTCCCCTCCGCATTTGAAGCATATGATAGGTGGTCGTTCTCCTTCCTTAACAACGGGTGCTGGTGCTGACGTCTTTTCATCATTGTTGAATTTCCTCTTCTTGAAATGTCCATTCTTATTGTTTTGACTATGATTACCATTGAAGTGGTTACCATTTCTAGAATATTGATTCCCTCCATGCTTATTGTCACCGCTTTGATGACGGTTATCACCAGTATTATCATTTTTCCGGCTGCTCTCTTTTGGTTGCGTTGACTCGTTATCGCGCTCCACTAACTGAGCCCTATTCACAACATCTGAATATAAACACAGTTTATGAGAAATAAGATATTGACGTATCTCCGGTTTCAAACCTCTTAAAAACATCCGCGTCATTCTCCACCAAGTGGGATGCAAATCGGGACAACTCGGCAAACTTGGCTTCGTACTGCAACACGGTCATGTTATTTTGTTCTAACTTGATAAATTCCACCTCCTTCATGTGACGAATACTTTCGGGAAAGTACTTGTCATTGACCAGTTCTTGGAACTTCTCCCAAGACATCTTGAGTGCGTCAAGCTGGGTACGTTTTACAGATTCCCACCAGTAATCTGCCTCTTCACGCAACATAAAAGTGGCAAAGGGAACCTTTTACTCCTCGGAGCATCCCAAGACATCAAATATCTTGGTGATCTGCTTTAACCACGTCTCCGCCTTAAGTGGTTCTGGCTTTCCCAAAAACTCCGGTGGTCCTAGCTCCTTGAATTGCTTAGCGGTGACCAACCGTGGGTTGTCATTGTTTCCTCCTTCATTTTGGATAGGAGCCGCTCTCGCCCGTTGTTGCATGAATTGCTCCTTGAACTGCTTAGCGGTGACCGTCCGAGAGTTATTTTGTTGTTGCATGAATTGCATAAAGTCTCTGACCATTCCATCATTCACCATTTCATCGGTGTTATTATTTTCATGAGGATTATTATCCTCTGGTTGCACATTACCCTGAGCATTGATCGTTGGTGATTCAAGGGTCTCATGTGCTTCACTGTTTATCTCAACATTTTCGGATGCCATTTGCAAATACTGCAACAAAACAAGGGTTAATTAACATATTACATATTATCCATATACTTTGACCGACCAATTAAATACCAAATAAACTTAGGTAGGTCATACTAGCGAAGGAATTCCCCGTCTCTCCCCTCCTAGTTCTATTCTCACATCCTAGCCAGGGATCATATCCCTAAGCTCTGATACCAACTGTGACGCCCCCAAGATTAGGTATACGTCACCCATCTTGGGTCGCCACTTACATGGTTCAAAATTCAAATACAACTTACTAATACAACTGTCGTGTATAATACGACAAAATATAAACTGTGAGTTTGAATACAAATATTATCTTCTAGAGAGTATTCATACTCAAAAGGAGTCCTCATTACATTTATTAACACACTATTACATAGAATAGTGAGGACTACTAACTAATACTATCATTCGAACCATCACTCCGTTTCCCGACTTACCCCAGCTACGTTCTCATTTCCTGAAGAGAACAGTGAAAGAAAGGGTGAGCTCAACTAGCCCAGTAAGAAATTTTATGACTAAGATAATGCAGAATAAATTATCATTAGCCTTCAACAATGTTAAACTGATAAAATATAATAGACATCAAGTTTAACTGCAGCGGAACAAGCAATCCATTAAAAGAGTCAAGTAGAAAATAAACTCTACTATCTTTTATGATTTAAAAGATTTTCCAACACTGTGATCGCTGAGACTTAGCTTAATAAAATAATCCACATCATCGAATCACCCCTGGATGAAACGCAATTATCAAGGATATTCCACAAATTTTATGGAGTATAGAAGTCAAAACTTAACCAATTGAGTACAATAAAGAATGGAATAACAAAAGAAATCACCATGCATGCGATAGACTGCACAAACAGGTTATTCCAACAAAATAATAAATAATGGAACCAGGTCCGGCGTAAACGCACAGACAGGATATTCCGACAGAATAATAAATAATGGAACCAGGTCCAGCATAAATGCACAGACAGGATATTCTGACAGAATAATAAATAATAGAACCAGGTCCGATGTAAAACACACAGACAGGATATTCCGACAGAATAATAAATAATGGAACCAGGTCTGGTGTAAAACACACAGACAGGATATTCCGACAGAATAATAAATAATGGAACCAGGTCCGGTGTAAAACACACAGACAGGATGTTCCAACAGAATAATAATAAAAACGGAACCAGGTCCGGTGTAAAACACACAGACAGGATGTTCCAACAGAATAATAATAAAAACGGAACCAGGTCCGGTGGAAAACACACAGACAGGATGTTCCAACAGAATAATAGAAGAATGTCACCAAGTATAGGGTAGACCGCATATACAGGTTATTCCAACAGAATAATAAGAAATGGAATAACAACAGTTCTCTTCATGAATAAGAAAGAATAACACCCCTTACCGTTTTAAAGAAGAGCTGAAATAAGGAAGTAGTTAAGTAGCAGAATACTCTTCTTCTCTCTCTCTATAGTTTCTCTCTATAGTTTCTCTCTCTAGAGTTCAGTGAATTCGTAAGAAATAATGAAGGAATGAGCTGCTATTTATAGAAAAATAGAATGCATAGTAACTAATCCATGAACGGTCCAGATTGATTACTTTAATCTGACGGTCCATATTTAAAGAAAAATTTTTTAAATAAAATATAATATATTCTATTTATAGAATAACTTTAATAAAGTATTCTGTTTTATATAAAAAGATGTTTCTGTAGTATTACGTTAATAATACGAATAAAACAAAACGTCATTATCGCTAAATAATTCATATTATTAACTGACAATAATGGAATCAAACTGAGTGACTTCTCACATAAGCATTAATAATTAATACCGTGTGCTACTATGCAACCACACGTATTACTGTACTTTTACTACCGAGTAGTTCAACAGTATCAACGGTAAAACTTCCGCCGTTATTTTCATAAAGTATTTTTGTCGTTTTCTCAATCCGACAATAATTCCGTTGTGGGGTCCACCAATAATTGTACCGTCGTACGGATATTCCCCGACAAAAAGAATATTCTCCGACCAATCGAATATAATATGACAACTTGCATACTTTGCAAAATTTATAAATACTACCCATAACTATTATATCAAATCCACACAATAATAAAAAAAATTATTTCGAGAAAAATTAAATATTTATTCATAAAATCTGGGGTTTCACAATCTCCCCTCCTTATGGAATTTCGCCCTCGAAATTTACGTACGTACTTGGTATGTCGAACATCAAAATTTACGTACGTACTTGTTATGCCGAACATGTGAGGATACCTTGACTTCACTTTAAATTCTAACTCTTGAGTTATAACCTTTAAGCATCGAATATGATCCTTCTTATCCAAGATGTTAACACGTATCTCCTCATACGTTAAATCTTTCGCTATCTCGTCCGATTCTAAATTAATAATGTGGTTCGGGTCGTCCACATATTTACGAACATCGATACGTAAAAAAAATGTTCTGAACACGCAACATACTTGGCGGTAAAATGAGTCTATAGGCCACAGTTCCTACTTCATCGAGAATTTCAAATGGGCCAATTAAATCGAGAGTTGAGATTTTCTCTCTTCGTCGATTCTTGCTTCTAGAATAACGCCCTCTTGAACCTTCTTCTTCACATTTATCAGCTCTGAGTATGTAGCTTGAGCGGCTTTAACTTTATCGATTAATGTCGATTTTAATCGTATATTCGTTATCTTCACGTGGTTTCGTATATTCGCACTTGAAACCGTATACGATCTTCTACACAACGCGTCAGCTACCACGTTCGCTTTTCCACAATGTTATTGAATGGTACGATCGTAATCTTCAACAGCTCGAGCCAACGTCTTTGGCGCATAATACGTTCGTTTTAGTTGAAGAAATATTTGAGGGTTTAAGAAATGGGTTTTGTACTGGGGTCAATACAAAATTCAATTTTACGCTCTGGGGTAGGCTAAGAAGTCTTCAAGAATACGTCAAGAAATTTATTGACAACAGAAATATCGTTCAAAACTGTGACCCTCATCCAAGACTTGGACAACACGTCACATTGATACCTATCAACTTGCCATCGTCATTTACAACGTCTCCTACGGAAAGTCTAGCTTCGGTGCATTCCACACCAGGAAGTCAACAACGAAAGGAACGGGGATTTTTACTTATGGCTTGATATGACAATGATTGACTTTAGTGGTTTGGTTACTTTGAATTTGCATAAAAGATTGGTTAGGAATATGAAAGCTAACAACCTTACGAAAAGCATGATGAGCAGTTAACCAATCGTTTTCAAAAATCACATCAATGCAAGTATTTTCAAAGAGATAAGATCAACAGGTAACGTGAAAGTGTTGATTTGAACAAGATTTATAAATAGTGGAGGTAACAAAGGTTTCTCCCAACGGAATTTCAACAGAGAAATCAAAGTCCAACTTCTCCGGAGTTAAGTTCAAATATTGAACACAACTAGGTGAAATAAAAGAGTGAGTAGAACCGGTATCTAACACGGTATAGACTTCGCAAGAGTTTATGACTAACATACCCGTGATAATTTTATTCAGGTTCCTCGTCACGAAAAAAATGCTCTCTTTTAAACTACTGGCTTTGGCTTTTCTTGGACGATCTTTGGTGCCTCCGTCCTATCTGAACTTGTCTTCGGTGAACGACAAAATCGGGCTAAGTGACCTTCTCTTCCACAATTATAGCATGCTTTGGATGGCATCGCGCAGTTTGGACTGATGTGTCCCTCCCCTCCGCATTTGAAGCATATGATAGGTGGTCGTTCTCCTTCCTTAACAACGGGTGCTGGTGCTGACGTCTTTTCATCATTGTTGAATTTCCTCTTCTTGAAATGTCCATTCTTATTGTTTTGACTATGATTACCATTGAAGTGGTTACCATTTCTGGAATATTGATTCCCTCCATGCTTATTGTCACCGCTTTGATGACGGTTATCACCAGTATTATCATTTTTCCGGCTGCTCTCTTTTGGTTGCGTTGACTCGTTATCGCGCTCCACTAACTGAGCCCAATTCACAACATCTGAATATAAACACAGTTTATGAGAAATAAGATATTAACGTATCTCCGGTTTCAAACCTCTTAAAAACATCCGCGTCATTCTCTCTTCATTCTCCACCAAGTGGGATGCAAATCGGGACAACTCGGCAAACTTGGCTTCGTACTGCAACACGGTCATATTATTTTGTTCCAACTTGATAAATTCCACCTCCTTCATGTGACGAATACTTTCGGGATAGTACTTGTCATTGAACAGTTCTTGGAACTTCTCCCAAGACATCTTGAGTGCGTCAAGCTGGGTACGTTTTACAGATTCCCAACAGTAATCTGCCTCTTCATGCAACATAAAAGTGGCAAAGGGAACCTTTTGCTCCTCGGAGCATCCCAAGACATCAAATATCTTGGTGATCTGCTTTAACCACGTCTCCGCCTTAAGTGGTTCTGGCTTTCCCAAAAACTCCGGTGGTCTTAGCTCCTTGAATTGCTTAGCGGTGACCAACCGTGGGTTGTCATTGTTTCCTCCTTCATTTTGGATAGGAGCCGCTCTCGCCCGTTGTTGCATGAATTGCTCCTTGAACTGCTTAGCGGTGACCGTCCGAGAGTTATTTTGTTGTTGCATGAATTGCATAAAGTCTCTGACCATCCCATCATTCACCATTTCATCGGTGTTATTATTTTCATGAGGATTATTGTCCTCTGGTTGCACATTACCCTGAGCATTGATCGTTGGTGATTCAAGGGTCTCATGTGCTTCATTGTTTATCTCAACATTTTCGGATGCCATTTGTAAACACTGCAACAAAACAAGGGTTAATTAACATATTACATATTATTCATATACTTTGACCGACCAATTAAATACCAAATAAACTTAGGTAGGTCATACTAGCGAAGGAATTCTCCGTCTCTCCCCTCCTAGTTCTATTCTCACATCCTAGCCAGGGATCATATCCCTAAGCTCTGATACCAACTGTGACGCCCCCAAGATTAGGTATACGTCACCCATCTTGGGTCGCCACTTACATGGTTCAAAATTCAAATACAACTTACTAATACAACTGTCGTGTATAATACGACAAAACATAAACTGTGAGTTTGAATACAAATATTATCTTCTAGAGAGTATTCATACTCAAAAAGAGTCCTCATTACATTTATTAATACACTATTACATAGAATAGTGAGGACTACTAACTAATACTATCATTCGAACCATCACTTCGTTTCCCGACTTACCCCAGCTACGTTCTCATTTCCTGAAGAGAACAGTGAAAGAAAGGGTGAGCTCAACTAGCCCAGTAAGAAATTTTATGACTAAGATAATGCAGAATAAATTATCATTAGCCTTCAACAATGTTAAACTGATAAAATATAATAGACATCAAGTTTAACTGCAGCGGAACAAGCAATCCATTAAAAGAGTCAAGTAGAAAATAAACTCTACTATCTTTTATGATTTAAAAGATTTTCCAACACTGTGATCGCTGAGACTCAGCTTAATAAAATAATCCACATCATCGAATCACCCCTGCACTATGGCCAAGGATATTCGTATATTCATTAATGGTCATGATCATGCCAACAACTGTCCATCAATGCACTACGGGCCAATGAGGACTTTTACCACATCATTTGTAACATTACGGTCATGATTATACCGAATAATCCCTGGTCATAATCATACCAAGTCCATCTATGCACTACAGGCCACATATGACTTTCAACATTTTATAAACATGAGGATGATGACAATGATATAAGAATTCAATAAAACAAGTTCAAGAATTAATTTATCCAAGAATTAACAACGTCCAAATTGTCAACATGATACTGCTTTGTGGAGTAAAATTCAAGAATACTTAGAAGAATATTTTCATGAAAAGATACTGGATGAAACGCAATTATCAAGGATATTCCACAAATTTTATGGAGTATAGAAGTCAAAACTTAACCAATTGAGTACAATAAAGAATGGAATAACAAAAGAAATCACCATGCATGCGATAGACCGCACAAACAGGTTATTCCAACAGAATAATAAATAATGGAACCAGGTCCGGCGTAAACGCACAGACAGGATATTCCGACAGAATAATAAATAATGGAACCAGGTCCGGTGTAAAACACACAGACAGGATATTCCGACAGAATAATAAATAATGGAACCAGGTCCGGTGTAAAACACACAGACAGGATATTCCGACAGAATAATAAATAATGGAACCAGGTCCGGTGTAAAACACACAGACAGGATGTTCCAACAGAATAATAATAAAAACGGAACCAGGTCCGGTGTAAAACACACAGACATGATGTTCCAACAAAATAATAATAAAAACGGAACCAGGTCCGGTGTAAAACACACAGACAGGATGTTCCAACAGAATAATAATAAAAACGGAACCAGGTCCGGTGTAAAACACACAGACAGGATGTTCCAACAGAATAATAGAAGAATGTCACCAAGTATAGGGTAGACCGCATATACAGGTTATTCCAACAGAATAATAAGAAATGGAATAACAACAGTTCTCTTCATGAATAAGAAAGAATAACACCCCTTACCGTTTTAAAGAAGAGCTGAAATAAGGAAGTAGTTAAGTAGCAGAATACTCTTCTTCTCTCTCTCTATAGTTTCTCTCTATAGTTTCTCTCTCTAGAGTTCAGTGAATTCGTAAGAAATAATGAAGGAATGAGCTGCTATTTATAGAAAAATAGAATGCATAGTAACTAATCCATGAATGGTCCAGATTGATTACTTTAATCTGACGGTCCATATTTAAAGAAAAATCTTTTAAATAAAATATAATATATTCTATTTATAGAATAACTTTAATAAAGTATTCTGTTTTATATAAAAAGATGTTTCTGTTTTATTACGTTAATAATACGAATAAAACAAAACGTCATTATCGCTAAATAATTCATATTATTAACTGACAATAATGGAATCAAACTGAGTGACTTCTCACATAAGCATTAACAATTAATACCGTGTGCTACTATGCAACCACACGTATTACTGTACTTTTACTACCGAGTAGTTCAACAGTATCAACGGTAAAACTTCCGCCGTTATTTTTATAAAGTATTTTTGTCGTTTTCTCAATCCGACAATAATTCCGTTGTGGGGTCCACCAATAATTGTACCGTCGTACGGATATTCCCCGACAAAAAGAATATTCTCCGACCAATCGAATATAATATGACAACTTGTATACTTTGCAAAATTTATAAATACTACCCATAACTATTATATCAAATCCACACAATAATAAAAATAAATTATTTCGAGAAAAATTAAATATTTATTCATAAAATCTGGGGTTTCACAATCTCCCCTCCTTATGGAATTTCGCCCTCGAAATTTACGTTCGTACTTGGTATGCCGAACATCAAAATTTACGTACGTACTTGGTATGCCGAACATGTGAGGATACCTTGAATTCACTTCAAATTCTAACTCTTGAGGTATAACCTTTAAGCATCGAATATGATCCTTCTTATCCAAGATGTTAACACGTATCTCCTCATACGTTAAATCTTTCGCTATCTCATCCGGTTCTAAATTAATAATGTGGTTCGGGTCGTCCACATATTTACGAACATCGATACGTAAAAAAAATGTTCTGAACACGCAACATACTTGGCGGTAAAATGAGTCTATAGGCCACAGTTCCTACTTCATCGAGAATTTCAAATGGGCCAATTAAATCGAGAGTTGAGATTTTCTCTCTTCGTCGATTCTTGCTTCTAGAATAACGCCCTCTTGAACCTTCTTCTTCACATTTATCAGCTCTGAGTATGTAGCTTGAGCGGCTTTAACTTTATCGATTAATGTCGATTTTAATCGTATATTCGTTATCTTCACGTGGGTTCGTATATTCGCACTTGTAACCGTATACGATCTTCTACACAACGCGTCAGCTACCACGTTCGCTTTTTCACGATGTTATTGAATGGTACGATCGTAATCTTCAACAGCTCGAGCCAACGTCTTTGGCGCATAATACGTTCGTTTTAGTTGAAGAAATATTTGAGGGTTTAAGAAATGGGTTTTGTACTGGGGTCAATACAAAATTCAATTTTACGCTCTGGGGTAGGCTAAGAAGTCTTCAAGAATACGTCAAGAAATTTATTAACAACAGAAATATCGTTCAAAACTGTGACCCTCATCCAAGACTTGGACAACACGTCACATTGATACCTATCAACTTGCCATCGTCATTTACAACGTCTCCTACGGAAAGTCTAGCTTCGGTGCATTCCACACCAGGAAGTCAACAACGAAAGGAACGGGGATTTTTACTTATGGCTTGATATGACAATGATTGACTTTAGTGGTTTGGTTACTTTGAATTTGCATAACAGATTGGTTAGGAATATGAAAACTAACAACCTTACGAAAAGCATGATGAGCAATTAACCAATCGTTTTCAAAAATCACATCAATGCAAGTATTTTCAAAGAGATAAGATCAACAGGTAACGTGAAAGTGTTGATTTGAACAAGATTTATAAATAGTGGAGGTAACAAAGGTTTCTCCCAACGGAATTTCAACAGAGAAATCAAAGTCCAACTTCTCCGGAGTTAAGTTCAAATATTGAACACAACTAGGTGAAATAAAAGAGTGAGTAGAACCGGTATCTAACACGGTATAGACTTCGCAAGAGTTTATGACTAACATACCCGTGATAATTTTATTCAGGTTCCTCGTCACGAAAAAAATGCTCTCTCTTAAACTACTGGCTTTGGCTTTTCTGGGACGGTCTTTGGTGCCTCCATCCTATCTGAACTTGTCTTCGGTGAACGACAAAATCGGGCTAAGTGACCTTCTCTTCCACAATTATAGCATGCTTTGGATGGCATCGCGCAGTTTGGACTGATGTGTCCCTCCCCTCCACATTTGAAGCATATGATAGGTGGTCGTTCTCCTTCCTTAACAACGGGTGCTGGTGCTGACGTCTTTTCATCATTGTTGAATTTTCTCTTCTTGAAATGTCCATTCTTATTGTTTTGACTATGATTACCATTGAAGTGGTTACCATTTCTGGAATATTGATTCCCTCCATGCTTATTGTCACCGCTTTGATGACGGTTATCACCAGTATTATCATTTTTTCGGCTACTCTCTTTTGGTTGCGTTGACTCGTTATCGCGCTCCACTAACTGAGCCCTATTCACAACATCTGAATATAAACACAGTTTATGAGAAATAAGATATTGACGTATCTCCGGTTTCAAACCTCTTAAAAACATCCGCGTCATTCTCCCTTCATTCTCCACCAAGTGGGATGCAAATCGGGACAACTCGGCAAACTTGGCTTCGTACTGCAACACGGTCATGTTATTTTGTTCCAACTTGATAAATTCCACCTCCTTCATGTGACGAATACTTTCGGGAAAGTACTTGTCATTGAACAGTTCTTGGAACTTCTCCCAAGACATCTTGAGTGCGTCAAGCTGGGTACGTTTTACAGATTCCCACCAGTAATCTGCCTCTTCACGCAACATAAAAGTGGCAAAGGGAACCTTTTGCTCCTCGGAGCATCCCAAGACATCAAATATCTTGGTGATCTGCTTTAACCACGTCTCCGCCTTAAGTGGTTCTG
The DNA here is from genome assembly GCA_016801055.1 of Panax notoginseng. Lineage (NCBI taxonomy): Eukaryota > Viridiplantae > Streptophyta > Magnoliopsida > Apiales > Araliaceae > Panax > Panax notoginseng. Next base: position 62,760,111 of record CM029023.1, on the reverse strand, counting down.
GCTTTCCCAAAAACTCCGGTGGTCCTAGCTCCTTGAATTGCTTAGCGGTGACCAACCGTGGGTTGTCATTGTTTCCTCCTTCATTTTGGATAGGAGCCGCTCTCGCCCGTTGTTGCATGAATTGCTCCTTGAACTGCTTAGCGGTGACCGTCCGAGAGTTATTTTGTTGTTGCATGAATTGCATAAAGTCTCTGACCATCCCATCATTCACCATTTCATCGGTGTTATTATTTTCATGAGGATTATTGTCCTCTGGTTGCACATTACCCTGAGCATTGATCGTTGGTGATTCAAGGGTCTCATGTGCTTCATTGTTTATCTCAACATTTTCGGATGCCATTTGCAAATACTGCAACAAAACAAGGGTTAATTAACATATAACATATTATCCATATACTTTGACCGACCAATTAAATACCAAATAAACTTAGGTAGGTCATACTAGCGAAGGAATTCCCCGTCTCTCCCCTCCTAGTTCTATTCTCACATCCTAGCCAGGGATCATATCCCTAAGCTCTGATACCAACTGTGACGCCCCCAAGATTAGGTATACGTCACCCATCTTGGGTCGCCACTTACATGGTTCAAAATTCAAATACAACTTACTAATACAACTGTCGTGTATAATACGACAAAACATAAACTGTGAGTTTGAATACAAATATTATCTTCTAGAGAGTATTCATACTCAAAAGGAGTCCTCATTACATTTATTAACACACTATTACATAGAATAGTGAGGACTACTAACTAATACTATCATTCGAACCATCACTCCGTTTCCCGACTTGCCCCAGCTACGTTCTCATTTCCTGAAGAGAACAGTGAAAGAAAGGGTGAGCTCAACTAGCCCAGTAAGAAATAGTATGACTAAGATAATGCAGAATAAATTATCATTAGCCTTCAACAATGTTAAACTGATAAAATATAATAGACATCAAGTTTAACTGCAGCGGAACAAGCAATCCATTAAAAAAGTCAAGTAGAAAATAAACTCTACTATCTTTTATGATTTAAAAGATTTTCCAACACTGTGATCGCTGAGACTCAGCTTAATAAAATAATCCACATCATCGAATCACCCCTGCACTACGGCCAAGGATATTCGTATATTCATTAATGGTCATGATCATGCCAACAACTGTCCATCAATGCACTACGGGCCAATGAGGACTTTTACCACATCATTTGTAATATTACGGTCATGATTATACCGAATAATCCCTGGTCATAATCATACCAAGTCCATCTATGCACTACAGGCCACAGATGACTTTCAACATTTTATAAACATGAGGATGATGACAATGATATAAGAATTCAATAAAACAAGTTCAAGAATTAATTTATCCAAGAATTAACAACGTCCAAATTGTCAACATGATACTGCTTTGTGGAGTAAAATTCAAGAATACTTAGAAGAATATTTTCATGAAAAGATACTGGATGAAAGGCAATTATCAAGAATATTCCACAAATTTCATGGAGTATAGAAGTCAAAACTTAACCAATTGAGTACAATAAAGAATGGAATAACAAAAGAAATCACCATGCATGCGATAGACCGCACAAACAGGTTATTCCAACAGAATAATAAATAATGGAACCAGGTCCGGCGTAAATACACAGACAGGATATTCTGACAGAATAATAAATAATAGAACCAGGTCCGATGTAAAACACACAGACATGATATTCCGACAGAATAATAAATAATGGAACCAGGTCTGGTGTAAAACACACAGACAGGATATTCCAACAGAATAATAAATAATGGAACCAGGTCCGGTGTAAAACACACAGACAGGATGTTCCAACAGAATAATAAAAACGGAACCAGGTCCGGTGTAAAACACACAGACAGGATGTTCCAACAGAATAATAGAAGAATGTCACCAAGTATAGGGTAGACCGCATATACAGGTTATTCCAACAGAATAATAAGAAATGGAATAACAACAGTTCTCTTCATGAATAAGAAAGAATAACACCCCTTACCGTTTTAAAGAAGAACTGAAATAAGGAAGTAGTTAAGTAGCAGAATACTCTTCTTCTCTCTCTCTATAGTTTCTCTCTATAGTTTCTCTCTCTAGAGTTCAGTGAATTCGTAAGAAATAATGAAGGAATGAGCTGCTATTTATAGAAAAATAGAATGCATAGTAACTAATCCATGAACGGTCCAGATTGATTACTTTAATCTGACGGTCCATATTTAAAGAAAAATCTTTTAAATAAAATATAATATATTCTATTTATAGAATAACTTTAATAAAGTATTCTGTTTTATATAAAAAGATGTTTCTGTAGTATTACGTTAATAATACGAATAAAACAAAACGTCATTATCGCTAAATAATTCATATTATTAACTGACAATAATGGAATCAAACTGAGTGACTTCTCACATAAGCATTAATAATTAATACCGTGTGCTACTATGCAACCACACGTATTACTGTACTTTTACTACCGAGTAGTTCAACAGTATCAACGGTAAAACTTCCGCCGTTATTTTCATAAAGTATTTTTGTCGTTTTCTCAATCCGACAATAATTCCGTTGTGGGGTCCACCAATAATTGTATCGTCGTACGGATATTCTCCGATAAAAAGAATATTCTCCGACCAATCGAATATAATATGACAACTTGCATACTTTGCAAAATTTATAAATACTACCCATAACTATTATATCAAATCCACACAATAATAAAAAAAAATTATTTCGAGAAAAATTAAATATTTATTCATAAAATCTGGGGTTTCACAGAATATGAGAGGAATTATCCTACTCATGATCTAGAGTTGGCAGCTTTTGTCTTTGCACTTAAAATTTTGAGGCATTACTTGTATGGGGAGAAGGTGGAGATCTTTACAGATCATAAAAGCCTCAAATATTTCTTCACTCAAAAGGAACTCAACATGAGACAACGACGTTGGGTTGAACTATTAAAAGATTATGATCATACCATTCAATACCATCTTGGAAAAGTAAACGTGGTAGCTGACGTATTGAGTAGAAGATCATATGCAAGTACGAGTGCGATATTGCCAACACAAAGGCCCATTTTGTGTGACTTGTAAAGGATGGAGATAGAGTTAAAAACTCTAGGGACCCATGTGATGATGATGAATATACGAGTAGAACCAACTTTAATCGATAAAGTTAAAGTTGCTCAAGCTACAGACCTGGAGCTGATGCGTATGAGGAAGAAAGTGTAAGAAGGTGCTATGCCGGAAGCAAGAATCGATGAAGAAGGAATACTTCGAGTCAACTCCAGACTTTGTGTTCCTAACAACCCTGATTTAAAGTATGAAATCATGATGGAGGCGCACAACACACCATTTGTAATCCATCCTGGAAGTACCAAAATGTATCATGATCTTCGTCATACATTTTGGTGGAGCAATATGAAGAGCGAGATAGCGCTGTTTATCTCAAGGTGTCTAACTTGTCAACAAGTCAAAGCGGAGCATCAAGTACCAAAAGGTCCATTGCAACCACTTGAAATTCCAAAATGGAAGTGGGAGCACATTACCATGGATTTCGTTACCGGTCTTCCTAGGGTTTCTCAAGGTATTGATGCGATTTGGGTCATTGTTGATAGATTGACCAAGTCTGCTCATTTCTTACCGATACGAGAAACTTATACACTTGAACGTCTTGCTCGTATGTACATACACGAGATTGTAAGACTGCATGGTATGCTAGTATCCATAGTTTCTGATCGAGACCCAAGATTCACTTCACGATTTTGGGTTAGTTTACAAAAAGCTATGGGCATAGATTTACGATTTAGTTCAGCATATCATCCTCAGATGGACGGACAATCAGAGAGGACTATTCAAACTCTAGAAGATTTATTAAGACTCTGTGTCCTTGACTTCAAGGGAAGTTGGGACAAGTTCTTACCATTGGTGGAGTTTTCCTACAATAACAGTTATCAAACAAGTATTGGCATGGCTCCATTCGAAGCATTGTATGGAAGAAAATGTCGTTCTCCAGTATGCTGGGATGAGGTGGGTGAAGCAACATTGTTGGGACCGGAGTTGGTACGTATGACTACAGAAAAGATTCAAACGATCCGACAACGTATAAAAATCTCACAAGATCGACAAAAGAGTTATGCTGATCTTCATCGAAAGGACGTGGAATTTGATGTAGGAGATCATGTGTTCTTACGTGTTGCTCCATGGAAAGGAGTTACGAGATTTAGAAATAGAGGAAAGCTCAATCCTCGATTCATCGGTCCATTTTTAATCCTCGATCGAGTAGGAACTGTGGCATATAGACTCACTTTACCGCCAAGTATGTCTCGTGTTCATAACGTTTTTCACATATCCATGTTACGCAAATATGTGGAAGACCCGAACCACATTATTGAGTTAGAACTGGACGAAATAGCGGAGGATTTGACGTATGAAGAAGTTCCTGTTCAAATCTTGGATAAGAAGGAACATATTATAAGCTCCAAGGTTATACCTCAAGTCAAAGTTTTGTGGAGAAACCACGATGTTGAGGAAATGACTTGGGAGTTAGAATCTGAAATGAAATCAAGGTATCCTTACCTCTTCGACATACCATATACGTACCCTAATTTCGAGGGCAAAATTTCATAAGAAGGGGAGGTTGTAAGACCCCAACTTTTATAAATAAAGATGAATTTTCTATAAATATCATTTTTGAATATTATGGAGTTAATTTGATATAATGTTATAGTTATGGGTAATATTTATAAATTTTACAAAGTACGCAAGTTGTTATATAATATTCGATTGGTAGGGGAATATTCGTTATAACAGGGAATATTCGTACAACGGCACAATCATTGGTGGACCCCACAACGGAAATATTGTCGGATTGAGAAAACGACAAAAATATTTTATTAAAAATAACGGCGGAAGTTTTACCATTGATACTGTTGAACTACTCGGTAGTAAAAGTACAGTAATACGTGTGGTTGCATAGTAGCACACGGTATTGGTTATTAATGCTTATGTGAGAAGTCACTCAGTTTGATTCAATTATTGTCCGTTAATAAAATGAATTATTTAGCGATAATGACGTTTTGTTTTATTCGTATTATTAACGTAATAAAACAGAAACATCTTTTTATATAAAATAGAATACTTTATTAAAGTTATTCTATAAATAGAATATATTATATTTTATTTAAAAGATTTTTCTTTAAATATGGACCGTCAGATTAAAGTAATCAATCTGGACCGTTCATGGATTAGTTACTATGCATTCTATTTTTCTATAAATAGCAGCTCATTCCTTCATAATTTCTTACGAATTCACTGAACTCTAGAGCGAGAAACTATAGAGAGAGAGAAGAAGGGTATTCTGCTACTTAACTACTTCCTTATTTCAGCTCTTCTTTAAAACGGTAAGGGGTGTTATTCTTTCTTATTCATGAAGAGAACTGTTGTTGTTCCATTTCTTATTATTTTGTTGGAATAACCTGTATACGCGGTCTACCCTATACTTTGTGACATTCTTCTATTATTCTGTTGGAATATCCTGTCTGTGTGTTTTACACCGGACCTGATTTCGTCTTTATTATTATACTGTTGGAACATCTTGTCTGTGTGTTTTACACCGGACCTGGTTCCGTCTTTATTATTATTCTGTTGGAATATCCTGTCTGTGCGTTTTACGCCGGACCTGGTTCCATTATTTATTATTCTGTTGGAATAACTTGTCTGTGCGGTCTATCACATGCATGGTGATTTCTTTTGTTATTCCATTCTTTATTATACTCAGTTGGTTAAGTTTTGACTTCTATACTCCATGAAATTTGTGGAATATCCTTGATAATTGCGTTTCATCCAGTATCTTTTCATGAAAATATTTTTCTAAGCATTCTTGAATTTTACACCACAAAGCAGTATCATGTTGATAATTTGGACGTTGTTAATTATTTGATAAATTAATTCTTGAACTTGTTTTATTGAATTCTTATATCATTGTCATCATCCTCATGTTTATAAATTGTTAAAAGTCATCTATGGCCTGTAGTGCATAGATGGACTTTGTATGATTATGACCAGGAATTATTCGGTATAATCATGACCGTAATGTTACAAATGATGTAGTAAAAGTCCTCATTGGCCCGTAGTGCATTAGTGGACAGTTGTTGGCATGATCATGACCATTAATGAATACACGAATATCATTGGCTGTAGTGCAGGGGTGATTCGATGATGTGGATTATTTTATTAAGCTGAGTCCCAGCGATCACAGTGTTGAAAAACCTTTTAAATCATAAAAGATAGTAGAGTTTATTTTCTACTTGACTCTTTTAATGGATTGCTTGTTCCGCTGCAGTTAAACTTGATGTCTATTATATTTTATCAGTTTAACATTGTTGAAGGCTAATGATAATTTATTCTGCATTATCTTAGTCATAATATTTCTTACTGGGCTAGTTGAGCTCACCCTTTCTTTCACTGTTCTCTTCAAGAAATGAGAACGTAGCTGGGGCAAGTCGGGAAACGGAGTGATGGTCCGAATGATAGTATTAGTTAGTAGTCCTCACTATTCTATGTAATAGTGTGTTAATAAATGTAACGAGGACTCCTTTTGAGTATGAATACTCTCTAGAAGATAATATTTGTATTCAAACTCACAGTTTATGTTTTATCGTATTGTACACGACAGTTGTATTAGTAAGTTGTATTTATATTCTATACTATGTATCTGACGACCCAAGATGGGAGATGTATACCTAATTTTGGGGGCGTCACACTGGGGGTAGTCATAATCAGAAGAGAAAGTGGATGGATAACTCGTCAGCTGGAAGTCAACAAGGAGGGCAGAAGAAGAAAATTGAAGCGTGCTCAAACTATGGAAAAGCTCATCTGGGAGTTTGCATGAAAGGGAAGAGAGTATGCTACAATTGTGGTCAGGAAGGCCACATAGCACAAAACTGTCCATACCCAAAGAAAGGTGCTTGTTTCAACTGTGGTTCTAAGGATCATCTAGCAAGAGACTGCCCCAAGAAGGGATCAGGAGGAGCAGTGCAAGGAGGTAACCGTGGAAATAGCAGTGGAAATACCTTAACCATTACTGGACCACCTGCAACAAACTGACTAACCGCCAGAACTTTTACTATGACTGTGCAGGATGCAATCCAGTCTCGTGATATGGTGTCAGGTATCATTCCGATCAATGAAATTAATGCTTATGTTTAATTTGATTCGGGTGCTACTTGTTCCTTTATATCCGATGATTTTGCCAAGAATTTAGATTTGCCTAAGGATGAATTGGATTACCCCATGAACATAGAAATTGCAAATAGAGAAATAATCCCTGTTAAGTACGTGTTTAAGAACTGTAGGGTGAATATTAAGGGTAATATCATGAACGTAGATCTTATCCCTATTCGACTTTAGGAATTTGATGTTATTTTGGGTATGGATTGGTTATCCAATTATGGGGCGGTAATTGACTGCCAGAAGAAGCGTATTAACCTTATGACTCCGTCAAAGGTTGTGTTTTATGGTAGCAAGTCGCCTAGACAAGCGAGTTGTCTGACGATGATGCAGGCCAGGAGGTTGTTAAGACAAGGCTGTGTAGGATATCTATCTTACATAGTCGACAGTCGAAAAGAGAATCCGAAGGTAGAAGAGATACCGATTGTGAGGGAATTCGTCGACGTATTTTCAGACGATTTGCCAGGACTTCCACCGGATAGAGAGGTAGATTTTGTGATCGATCTGGCACCCGGAACCGCTCCGATATCAAAGGCACCATACCGAATGGCACCAGTAGAGATGAAAGAATTAATTGTACAATTACAAGAATTACTGGACAAGAAGTACATTCAACCGAGCGTATCATCGTGGGGAGAGCCGGTGTTGTTTGTGAAAAAGAAGGATGGATCAATGCTGCTCTGCATTGACTGCAGAGAACTGAACAAGGTCACGATTAAGAATAGATATCCATTACCAAGAATCGACGATCTGTTTGATCAATTAAAGGGAGCAAGATACTTTTCCAAGATAGACTTGAGGAGTGGTTATCACCAACTGAAGGTGAGGCCAGAGGATGTACCGAAGACAGCGTTCAGAACGCGATACGGTCACTACGAATTTTTAGTAATGTCGTTTGGTCTAATGAATGCTCATGCAGCATTTGTAGGACTAATGAATGGTGTGTTCAAGCCGTTTTTGGACAAATTCGTGGTGGTATTTATAGACGACATTCTGGTATATTTCAAAACCAAAGAAGAACACGAAGAACATTTGAGATTAACGTTGGAAGTATTGAGAAGGGAGAAGTTGTACGCTAAATTTTTCAAATGTGAATTCTGGATCGAGCGAGTACAATTTCTTGGTCACGTGATTGATAAAAATGGAATTTCGGTAGATCCATCTAAAGTCGAAGCCGTGATTAACTGGGATCAGCCGAGAACGCCATCAGAAGTAAGAAGTTTTCTTGGATTGGCAGGATATTATAGAAGATTCATTCAAAAATTTTCCAAGATCGCAACACCGTTAACAAATTTAACTCGAAAAGCTGTGAAATTTGTTTAGACGGAGAAGTGTGAGGAGAGCTTTCAAGAATTAAAGAAGATGTTAAGTTCGGCACCTGTGTTATCTCTTCCGGATGATACGGGCAATTTTGTGATTTTTAGTGATGCGTCGCATAAAGGACTTAGCTGTGTATTGATGCAAAATGGTAAAGTCATTGCGTATGCATCACGATAATTGAAGGATTACGAGAAGGGGTATCTGACCCATGATTTAGAGTTAGCTGCAGTTGTATTTGCTTTGAAAATTTGGAGGCACTATCTCTACAGGGAGAAGTGTGAAATATATACGAACCACAAGAGTCTGAAATATATTTTCACACAGAAGGACTTAAATATGCGTCAAAGAAGATGGTTGGAATTAATCAAGGATTACGATTGTGAGATTTTATACCATCCGGGTAAGGCGAATGTGGTTGCCGATGCCTTAAGTAGAAAGGGTCGTGAGAAATTGATGATGTTAACTGCTCAGGAAGAGCTAATTGTGGAAATGGAGAAACTGGAATTGGAAGTGAAGTATCCAATGGAGATTGATGAGAAGCTATTTCAGATACAATCTGGTACAACTCTACTAGATAAAGTGAAGGAGGCTCAGCTTCAGGATGATGAATGCAAAAAGGTGACAAAGAAGATAAATGAAGGAACCAAACCGAGATTTAAGATGGATAAGGAAGGAATACTGAGATTTGAGAGTAGAATTTGGGTTCCGCTAGTACAAGAAATTAAGGAAGAAATTCTGAGCGAGGCTCATAGTTCAAGATATTCGATTCACCCTGGTAGTACAAAGATGTATCAAGATCTTCGACAACATTTTTGGTGGCTGAATTTGAAACGCGATGTAGCAGAATATGTTGCCAAGTGTTTGACATGTCAAAAGGTTAAAGCAGAACATCAGAGACCAAGTGGATTGCTTCAACCGTTGGAAATCCCAGAATGGAAATGGGAATATATTACAATGGACTTCGTGGTTGGCCTTTCGACGACTCAGAAAGGCTACGACGCAGTATGGGTTATCATTGACCGACTGACGAAATCTGCACACTTCCTTCCTATCAAAATCAGATTCAACTTGGATCAGTTGGCAAGGCTATACGTAAAAGAGATTGTTTCAAGGCACGTAGTTCCGATGTCAATTGTTTATGATAGGGATCCGCGCTTCACATCAAATTTCTGGAAACGTCTTCAAGAATGCATGGGTACGCAATTGCGAAAGAGTACAGCATATCACCCTCAAACAGATGGACAGAGCGAACGAACAATTCAAACGTTAGAAGATATGCTAAGAGCCTGTGTGATGGACTTCAAAGGAAATTGGGATGATCACCTACCATAGGTAGAGTTTGGCTACAACAACAGTTACCACGCTAGTATTGGTATGTCGCCTTACGAAGCGTTATACGGCAGAAAGTGCAGAACTCCACTGTATTGGGATGAAGTTGGTGAGAGAAAATTGCTAGAGCCAGAACTCGTACAGCAGACGGCAGAAATAGTCAAAGTTATCTGAGCACGACTGGTAGCGGCTCAAGATTGACAGAAGAAATACGTTGATCCACATCGTAAGAATATCGAATTTGAATCAGGTAGTTATGTTTTCTTGAAGGTCTCTCCCAGGAAGGGGAAGATCAGGTTCGGAAAGAAAGAGAAATTGAGCCCAAGATTCATTGGACCCTTTGAGGTACTGAGAAGAATTGGTGAAGTTGTGTATAAGGTAGCCTTACCTCCAGCACTCGAGAATATCCATAACGTCTTCCATGTTTCTGTGTTGCGACCCTACAAGCCTGATTACAAGCATGTAATTGAATATGAACCCCTACATTTTGAGAAAGACTTATCTTACGAAGAAATTCCTATCCAAATTGTCGACCGAAAAGAACAAGTTCTGAGAAATAAAGTTATACCTTCAGTTAAGGTAATTTAGAGAAACCACAACGCTGAAGAAGTTACGTGAGAACTGGAAGAGAATATGATGAAGAATTACCCTCATTTATTTACTTAATTATTTGTAAGCGATTCTGGGGACAGAATCTTTGTAAGGGGGGGAGAATGTAGCGGGTCGAAATCTATTGAGTCGTGATTCTGGGGACAGAATCCTTTTAAGGGGGGAAAGATGTGACGAACGAGATTTTGTAATTAATTTCTAATATTTATCGAATTAAATAAATATTTTTCGATGATTTAATTATTGGATTAAATAATTAATTGATGCAGTTATGGTAGATTAATTTAATTATATGTGTTATATTTATTAAATTAATATGGAAAATTTTATTATTCGAAGTATGTGAGCTTATTGTATTAAAAGTAATATTTAATAAGTCATATTACTTAATTAATATAATTATTAATTAGAGAGTTAATGATTTGACATTATTAATTAATGAGAAAATTAATTATATGATTATGTGAATTTATGAGAGATTATTATATGTTATTTAATTAATTTAAATAAGATATTTGAATTAGGTGTGACAAGAATTAAACTATATGATAAAGCTTTATTAAATTAAATAGTTTTTGAAATCTATTATAACTAACCAAACGGAGCCTTAATAGGAGTTATGGGCAGTTGACCCATGCTGGGTAACTGACCATAGTGCGCGTCAATTGCTTGATTAATATATGTATTCTCCTTCTTCCTTTTCATTAGCTGGCTAAGTCTGGCATATAACAGAGAGGGAAAAGAGAGAGAGTCTGAGAAATTGATTTAGAGAGTTTGAGAATTATTGAGGAATACTTTAATTCATCTCCTATTACTTTATCTACGCTTTGGTAACCTCTTTAACCCAGTTTCTTTTTACGTCATTTAAAGTTTCCATGAATATGACTCCTAAGTCTTCTGTAAAGTCTCTGTAATTGAAATTGTGAGAGTTATGTGCATATATTTGAAAGATGTCGTTTTAATGTGTTTTAATATGTATTATATATAATTCTTTATCATCAGTTCATAATTTTATGTCGTTAATCTGATGACTTGCTATTTCAAAAATATACAGAGTTTGGGTTTTTGGCCTTATGGCCTTATACGTGATTTTAGTATGTCAAACATAAATGTTTTCGTAGATTTTACACTCGTATATTATTGTGCATGTTAATACGAAGAGACCAAACTTTAAATGAACGGATTTGTCTTTATAACGAATCTGTGGCGTTGAATTTTAGGAATTTATGTTAAAAACTTCAAGAACATCAAGAATAGAGGAAAATTTTATGTTTTAATTGTGTGATTATATATTTTAATGGGTTAAAATCACTTTATAGATGTTGTATTATGATTATACATGAATTATAACATGTGGGTATGTCTAAATTCGTGTAGTAATAAATTAAATTGGAGTTTTTGGCTGTGTTCTGCAATTTTTGCGAATTGCAGAACAGTTTCTGGCTCGCAGCGCCGCGGCGCCAGTCTCACGCCTAAACATCCGCGCCGCAGCGCCAAGATTCCAGCTGCAGCGCCACAGCGCCGCAGCGCCATGTGTCCGGCTGCAGCGCCACGGCGCCGCAGCGCGAAGATCAAGTATAACAGTGGCGCCGCAGCACCACTCTCCAGAATGTCCAGAAATGTAATTTTTTTAAATGTTAAGTCTAGCAATGTGTTAGTAACTTAATGTAATGAACATGTAAACATGTTAGAAATATAATGAAATGATAAAATAGTTGTTTAACATGTAAATAACATAATTACATGTGAATTGAATTATTGAATACATAATTAGCTTGATAATTCATGAAGTACAAATTATGTGACAAAGTGGTAAATTGATTAAGTATAGTCAATAATCAAAGTAGACAAAGACAATGAGTTTATGATGATTAGTTAAGTTATAATTAACTGGTATTGTGAATGTGAATGGTATGTAGGATTTTATTCAAAGAACGTGATTAGTTAAAGTATAATCTACGCACGAGGCAAGTTCCCTAACCCTACTTGTCATTATTGTTCAAGTTTATTATTTACCTTGAATAAATTATCATTACTATTATTCAAGTTCAAATGTTATATTAAAGATTGATTATCTTTTCAAAGTATGATTTAGTTATACAATAATTGTTCTATTGTATACTTCTTGAGATTATTATTCAAATTGAATATCATTATTGTTGAACCTTATTAGACTAGTGAAACCTTAATGATTCAACTAGTCCATAGTTGATGAGCGTTCTAAATTTCAGAACCCTTGATGAATTATCCAAACCAAACTTCCTTTGGTGCGGACTCGAATGTCAAACTGAGATAAACAACCCTGTATGGGGGATTATTTACGCTTTAGTGTTAAGATATTGTGCACAGTATAGTACTAAGGGCTGATCCCCCTAAGTACGAGAAGAAAGGTCCATAGTCTTATGACTGTTAAAGGTTTCAAGTATAACCCTTGACAACCTAGGACATAGTTCAAGGTCTTATGACCCTCAGAAATTCTTTTGATTCTTGTTATTCATTCTTGATTCAAAAGTTGAGCTTTATTTCAGATGTCTTTGACTTATTCGCATGTTATTATACTGTTACTTCATTATTATACTTGTGGGCAATTGTGCTCACTCTTGTTTAATAATAACATTATAGTTAAGAACGAAAAAACTGATAAACCTTCCACTAGTAAAGGCAAGGGCAAAGTTAGCAAGTGACGAAGACTTGTTGTTTTATATGATGATGTATTTGTTTAAGACTTGAGTTAATGTTATTGTTTAAGACTTATTTGTTTATGATTCCGCACAGATGTTTAAGGTTAGTTTAACCTGGGATTGTATTATTATTATTCAGACGTTGTAACCCTTAAGGGGAAGATTTTATTTCTATCTATTGCATGGTTTGCATTTATTATGAGTAGATAGATAGATGATATTTGTATCGTGAACACCAAATCCTGTGGAAATGGAAGTACCAGATTTGGGGGTGTCACGGTAATCATCAATAAAACCAACCTCGCTATATTTCTATGTAAAATTGCAGCAATATTGAATTTAAGCACAAGCTCTTATTTAACTCATACAGTGAAACAGTATATATGTCTATCTGAATCACAAAATACAAAGCTAAGCAAAACAGCCCCATATACGCATGCTATCATGATTACAATCCATACTCGCATGTTATTTTTCAATCCCATACAAGCACATAAAACGAATGGTGATCAATCATTCATGCATGCAAATCAACCATGGTAGAATTTTCTTATAATACGCAAAACAGTCTAGCAATCAGGCCATAAGTGAGACTACGTATTAAAATCCGTTAGAATCCCATAATGGAGTTTAGTTCATGACTGAACCAAAAGCCATTATCGGATCAAAGCAACGCATGGAAAATAAACAAACAATTGAAAGAGAGAAGATAGAATCGATCAAACCCAATTGCTAATTACAATCCAAACGTAAGTTTAAATCCTCAATAATATCCAGTAACATAAAAGTAAAGCATCCACACTGACTGAAATCCAAAGAAGAAATAGAAAATAAGAAATCTATGCTTGGTTTCACGTTGGAATTCTCTCCAAGTGTAAAACATAGTTCTCTCCTATGAAAAGTACATAAAAACTAAAGATAGTCGCTTCTGGTACCAACCAGAATAGTTTTAACCAACCCAAACTCTTACAATTTAAAAATTAAAATAAATTAAATTAGCAGCCTCAGATGTCGTGCGCGGGCGCGCGAGTATTGGCTTGTGTAGCCGCGCGACTTCTGTAGTTTGGATTCTGGTTCTGCTGCTGCTTCTGATTCTGTCATGCTGCTTATCCTTGTCATACTGCTCTAGTTCAATTATCCACCAATGCTTGGTTTCTTTGCTCCACTCGATCATCATACCTCCATTAGCTTCACCGTCACCAACCAACTTTAAGCTCATGCCAATTCCTGCACTTTTGCACCAAAGGAGTTCTCAGTATATGAAATGCAAAATAACATGAAACGCAACTAAAAACACACTAAAACGTATTTGCGATGGGCACAGTTCTCGTAAATTTATATCCAATAAGTAGGTATAAAACTCACTTATCAAATACCCCCAAACTTGAACTATTGCTTGCCCTCAAGCAATGTATACTATATAAATATTGAAAATGCAACTACATGCTATGCAACTAAATTATGATGTAAACGAGTCTCACATTGTTCCAGCTATAACAGAATTTTAGTCCAAAATGCCTCAGCGAATTATCCAGATCCAAGAATACTGATTCAAACCAAACTATAGGCATAATATCATACACTCAGATCATTCATATATGCTATAAAGCTGTTGTGTGTGTTGTGTTCACCAAAACTTGATTTAAGCAAAGAATACACATGTGAAACTGCTCAAAACAGAAAATTACAGTCTAAATCAAGACTCATGTATACTTATGCAACAAAGACTGTTCCAACATATCAAAATAAACTAAGGTTCAACAATGAGCTTAACTGCTTTACTACTACTCACGAGGGCGATTTTTGCTCTTTCCCGCAGTGTTTATTGCTATTTTTCTTTTCTTTTTCATGTTCTCTTCTTTCTTTTTTCTTCCTTTTTTTTCACATGACTGTGCAATGTCTCATTCCATTAGGCAAACAATGCTACCCCTTAGCGAGCTTTCAACCAACGACTCCCAGGCCATGAAAGACCTTAGGGCGCTAGGTGTTAAGACACCCCTACGGGTGTACTTACTCAAGTAGCTAGGGCCCCGAAATAAGACTAGCCACGTTATTGCTATTCGTTTTTTTATACATATCATACCCATGTTTTCCCAAAGTTTGAATATCAATATTTTTGCACAATTTAAGTCCACGTTTCACATATTTCTCTTTTTAAAATCACATTTTCTATTAAACAATGCAACACATCATTCTTATGCCTACAAGCAATTATGAACACGTCCGTGCAAACCGAAAGCATCTAAACAGCAACATAAATTTTATCGTGTAAAACATTATAACTAGGTTCATGTCATCCAAAATACTCCACAATTCTTCAAAATTCACTTTCATCATCAGCTAGACAAAATTTCCATAAAGCTAGAATTTTTGAGACATGCACGACACATAAAATACAACGAAACATATACGAACACAAGTAATAATGACTAAAAACCAAAAAAAATTTGCAAACTAAACATGCACATATACTAACACATAAACATGCCAATTTTAAACTAATCATGCAAAAACTATATGCAACTAATATGCAACTAACTACCCTAATACCCCCAAACTTATAATATTCATAGCCCCAATGAATGAAGGTATAGGGTTACAAAAAACTCCCCTAGTGCTCAGCTGTACCACCCTCTTCGGGTGGTGAATCCATTGGTGGATATGGCACGGCTGTCCCAAATTGTGGCCACTCAAGCGTTGTCCCTTGAAGTGCAAATGCCTCTGCTAGTGACCTCGTCAGACCCGTAGTAAACGCTGTGAAGTTGTCATACATCGCGTCGACCTTTCGCTCCAACCTTCGAAGCTATCGATCCCCAGTGGCAGCAGTTGCTTGAGTTGACGGGCCCACTTCATCTGTTTAAGAGGGCTGCGGTGGTGGCTCTAAGAATATGGGCTGGATGATAAAGCCTTTTCCTCACGGGTGCAGTGCACCTCCTGCTCAATCCTCGAACTTTGCAATGGTTGCATGTGTGATATCTTGACTGGGGTTCTGCTTTTGTTCATTATCCCACTAGACTCCTTGCTGGGCACACAACATAGCTACCACTGACGCGTGTGGAATACTCCCAGTCATGCTCCCCCGTATATACCATAACATATTCTGATGGATCAGGTGGGCCACATCAATGTACTTCCCCGTATATACCCATTGCTTGGATGTTGAAGATGACGATTCGGTTGAGAATGAATGCTAGCCGAAGAGTTGATTACCCCTAAACTGATTTCTGCCTAACCCTCTCTGAAACCCTAGTTTATATCAGTATAGCGATGGTCGTGGGTAGGAGGTTAAACGTGTGTAGATTTATGGGTAGTAGAAACTAGGCGACAATCACGTACTGGAGAGTTGTATGGCTTCAAGTTGTAACTGATGAGAAATGAGGAGACGTGTGTTTGTGGGAGAACAAGTGATTGTGCCTTCTGTTAGTTCAAGTGAGAGTCCAAATAAGCCACAACACGTTTTAACTTTAAAAAAAAATTCTCAACCCGGTGTCAAGCGCGGTCACGCGGTCTTTCAATGCATATCAGGTGCGGGTGCGCGAGTGACATTTTTTATCTGGCAGGTCTACCGAGCGGACGCGCGGTCTTGTGATGTTATCATTGTGCGGCCTCGCGACCCTACATCCTGCACTTCCAGTTTTTATATCCTTTCTGTAAGACAGTAATGCATGCAATCCAATACACCTGCAATACCACCAATAGACAATGTCAAAGCATGATTTACTAAATAAACATGAGTGTCTATTTTGTCACCCTCATTCCAATGTAATGCACAAGCATACTCCTATTCAATATCATCTACTATGATAATTATGCAACGATAATCACGTTATCCTAACTAAGAATGAAAATGTGCTAACAAAAATAACTTAAACTGAATAAATAAAAAGATAGAGATAGAAATAATGGGTTTCCTCCCATCAAGCGTTAAGTTAAAGTCAACTAGCTTGACTGTCTCTAAATCTCATGTCGACAAAAGAATTGAGGTGACTTTCTGTCTGTCCACCTCGCCACCAAAATTGTGTTTCAATCGCTGCCCATTCACTTTAAATGGCTAATCCGAAAATTTATCAAACACTTCTATCGTGCCATGTGGGAAGACAGTCTTCACTGTAAATGGCCCTGACCATCTTGATTTTAACTTCCCGGGAAAATGTTTAAGTTTGGAGTTAAAAAGCAAAACTCTTTATCCCAGTTCGAATGTTCTCTCAATGATCTTTCGGTCATGCCATTTCTTCACCTTCTCCTTGTACAGCTTTGAATTCTCATATGCATGTAATCTTAATTCATCCAACTCTAAATTTTCAGCAATGACACTCCTCAATGGTTCATAATCCACTAGACTCTTAACTTCATCATTTAATACACGGTCCACCAATTCAACTCTGAAACATTCTTCTTCATCTGTTGGGAACTTCATTGCCTTGAAGACATTAAAGGTAACCTCCTGGTCATGTACACGCATCGTAAGTTCCCCTTTCTGCACGTCTATCAAAGTCCTTCCTGTGGCTAAGAATGGTCTCCCCAGTATGATTGGTATACTTTTATCTTCCTCGTAATCCAAAATGATGAAGTCAGCCGGAAAAATAAATTTGTCCACTTTCACCAGTACATCCTTAACTATTCCCCATGGATACTTAATGGATCTGTCAGCTAGCTGCAAAGAAATATTTGTCGGCCTTGGAGCCGACAATCCCAACTGGTTGAACACTGGCAAGGGCATCAAATTGATACTTGCCCCAAGATAACACAGACATTTATCGAAGTTTATCTTTTCAATCGTGCATGGAATTATGAAACTGCCCGGATCTTTCAACTTTAGGGGTAGTTTATGCTGAAGCACTACACTGCATTCCTCAGTCAAGGCCACTGTCTCAAACTCGTCTAATCTTCTCTTCCTTGTCAATATACCCTTCATGAACTTTATATAACTTGGCATCTATTCCAATGCCTTCGCAAAAGGTATATTAATCTGTAGCTTCTTAAAAACCTCCAAGAACTTGCTAAACTGTTTATATTCCCTCTGCTTGTTCAATCTTTACGGGTACGAAACCGGAGGGTGAATTAATGGTATTGTACGCTTAGGCTTCTCATCTAAACTGACTTTATCTTTCTCTTCCTGCTGTAAATCAGAATCCTTATGATCTTCTTTCTGCCCAGTCGACTGCTCTGCATCACACGGCCGTGCAGCCTCCCTTTGTAAATCAGGCATGGCCGCGCCTGGTGAATTTTTTGTATACTGCTTCCCAAACCTGAGTGTTATAACCTGGCACTGTTCCTTCCCTTCTCTTCATGGATTTTTTTCTGTATTACTTGGTAGTGAACCTTGGGGCCTGTTGTTAAGCATGCTCACCATTTTCCCCATCTGAGTTTCCAGATTTTTAATAGCCACTGCTTGGCTTTTGATCATGACCTCCGTGTTTGCCATGTACTTCAACATCATCTCCTCCATTTCTGATTTCTTTTCTTGCTGAGGTACAGATGGAGTATGATGATGTTGTTGTTGAGAAAATCCCAGTGGAAACGGTGGTTTTTGTGTAAACTGTGGTTGAGATGGCTGTGACTAAAATTGTTGATTCGGCTGAAACTGATTCTGCTGATGCCCTTGGTTATTTGACCAACTGAAGTTAGGATGATTGCGGTTATTGGAGTTGTACGTGTTCTGAAACTGACCTTGGTCTTTCCTATAATTGCTCACATACTGTACCGACTCCGAGCTAATAGCACATTGATCCGTCGAGTGTGACTCTGCACAAATTTCACACACGAAGGCAACTGTCTTCGTCTTGCTCTCTGTCAATGTATCTATTTTCTTTGTCATGGCTGCCATCTGTGCTGACAACTGCGTGATAGCATCCACTTCCAACAAACCTGCAACCTTGGGTTGTGGCATCCGAGATGTAGGGTTCTAAAAATCATTTGTTGCCATTGTTTCAATAAGGTTATAGGCCTCCTCATAACTTTTTGCCCATAATTCTCCTCCTGTAGCTGCATCTACAATCGGCCTAGACTGTCATCCTAATCGATTATAGAATGTGTTGATCACCATCCAATCTGGCATACCATGGTATGAACACTTCCGTAGCATCTCTTTGTATCTCTCCCAGGCCTCATATAAAGATTCGCCCTATTGTTGCTCAAACTGAGAGATTGATGTCCTCATTTTCGCAGTCTTAGCCATTAGGAAAAACTTGGCTAAGAACTTCTGTGCTAGGTCCTCCCATGTAGTTATAGATCCTGCAGGCAAAGAATGAAGCCAACTTCTCACTTTATCCCTCAATGAGAACGAAAATAGCCTAAGTCTGATAGTATCCTCCGTCACCTCATTGTATCTGAAAGTATGACATATCTCGTTGAAACTCAACAGGTGCTCATTTGGATCATCCGTAACAGCACCCCCAAACTAAACCGTATTCTGCACCATTTGAATAGTGCCCATTTTTATCTTGAATGTATTGGCTGCTATCACTAGTCTGACTATGCTAGACTATAATCCATTAATAGTAGGCATGGAATATTCTCTCAGAGCCATATGCTCCTCTCTTTGCTCTTCTCTTTGTCCCTCGGCTGCCATATTAGATGTTGTTCCTTCTAATTCCTCTTGTAAATTCCTATGCACTCCCGCTTTCCAACCTCTTCCGTCAATATTGTCCTGTGCTGGTATCAATTCTGAGTTGGATGATCGTGTGTGCATAAAAATTATTCAAGTACCTGAAACCAAAACAAAAATAAAACTAGAAAACAGAAAAGGTTAGATTTGTCTAAGTCATACAATATAGCTTAAAACTGATGATAATAATAGAAATTTATACGCCTTTCCCCGGCAACGGCGCCAAAAACTCGTTGCCTCTTTTTTAGTTCAAACAAAAGAGCTCTAACTCATGCAAGTATACATGTGTCAACAAGCAATACAGAGTAAGTCGAGTATCGATCCACGGAGAAAGTTGTCTAAATTAAACTATTATGCACCAACTAAATCACTATTTTTATATGCTTAAACTAATGCTTATAATTGTGAATTACTCTAAATGTAAATAATATCTAAAATAAGAATAATAATGTAATAAATCAAATCTGGAGATAATGGGATCCTAACTTCATTTAACAGTTCATCTAATTACAACCATCATGCAAGATTATTCACCTATCACAGAAAAGTAGCCAAGAGCACATATGTAGACATAACCATTTTTCAATGTATCATGACCTACTTACATAACATCCACATACAACAGACACCATGTAATCATCAATAAAACCAACCTCACTATATTTCTATGTGAAATTGCAGCAATATTGAATTTAAGCACAAGCTCTTATTTAACTCATACGGTGAAATAGTATATGTCTATCTGAATCACGAAATACAAAGCTAAGCAAAACAGCCCCATATACGCATGCTATCATGATTACAATCCACACTCGCATGTTATTTTTCAATTCCATACAAGCACATAAAACGAATGGTGATCAATCATTCATGCATACAAATCAACCATGATAGAAATTTCTTATAATACGCAAAACAGTCTAGCAATCAGGCCATAAGTGAGACTACATATTATAATCCGTTAGAATCCCATAATGGAGTTTAGTTCATGACTGAACCAAAAGCCATTATCGGATCAAAGCAACGCATAGAAAATAAACAAACAATTGAAAGAGAGAAGATAGAATCAATCAAACCCAATTACTGATTACAATCCAAACGTAAGTTTAAATCCTCAATAATATCCAACAACATAAAAGTAAAGCATCCACACTGACTGAAATCCAAAGAAGAAATAGAAAATAAGAAATCTATGCTTGGTTTCACGTTGGAATTCTCTCCAAGTGTAAAACATAGTTCTCTCCTATGAAAAGTACATCTAAAGATAGTCGCGTCTGGTACCAACCAGAATAGTTTTAACCAACCCAAACTCTTACAATTTAAAAATTAAAATAAATTAAATCAGTAGCCTCAGATGTTGTGCGCGAGCGCGCGAGTATTGGCTTGTGTAGCCGCGCGGCTTTTGCAGTTTAGATTCTGGTTCTGTTGCTGCTTCTGATTCTGTCATGCTGCTTATCCTTGTCATACTGCTCTAGTTCAATTGTCCACCAATGCTTGGTTTCTTTGTTCTACTCGATCATCATACCTCCATTAGCTTCACCACCACCAACTAACTTTAAGCTCATGCCAATTCCAGCACTTTTGCACCAAAGGAGTTCTCAGTATATGAAATGCAAAATAACATGAAACGCAACTAAAAACACACTAAAATGCACTTGAGATAGGCACAGTTCTCGTGAATTTATATCCAATAAGTAGGTATAAAATCCACTTATCAGTTGGTAAATGCCATTAACAATCGCCCTCAAAGGAGGAGACAAGTGGGGAGCAGGAAAAGGAAGCCTGTTGGTTGATTTCACAATCAAAGCAAACGTGCAAGTATACACGATCAACAAGTAATATAGTGATAAATTAGAGTGTCGATCCTTCAGAGAATTCCAATTAATAAACTCAAACTACTAGTACTGTATCAATTCAATTTTATTTAAACAACCGAAAATTGTGATTCTTAAAACTAAGAAAATTAATTTTAATAAAGCAAAAATTATTCTAAAAGAAAACAAAGAACAAAGCAAGAATTATTTGAACGCAAATAAATGACAATTAAGACTCCAATTTCCCTAATTATGATTATTAAATCAATTATCCAATTATCCTAATTATTAAATCTACTGAATTGTTAACGGGAATTCTCAAATGCCAAAATTCATCTCTCGAGTGATCAATTGCCTTCTATTTAACTCAGATTAATTTTGCTATATCTCTATGCAAAACAATTGAATTAAACTCGTTACAAACCAAATTCCTTTTATGTTACATGCAGTAAATAGATATTCTCATTCTATTCACAAACCTAATTTTTCACTGTGCAAATAACTAAGTCACATGTCACCCTGCCCAGTTCTAACTCTAGAATTCCTCTCTCGATTCCTTCTAGAGTAACACGGTAATTATTGGCCAGATAATTAATCAATAAATACAAGGCATGATGAATAATTTGCTTCAACATAAATAATTGGAATATATTAGATAATCAATTCATAACCATAAAAGGTTCCATTGGAATCTTAATAAAAGGAATTATTTCATGACGGAAATAAAAACCAATAATTGTTTGCAAATCATCCTTAAAGAATTACAAATTGAAAATAAAGAGAAAAAGAAGAAAACTCTATAGCCAATTCTTAGTCTTCAAGTAATCCTTGTGTAGCCTCCAATAAATGAATGAATAATATTAGATAGATCCCTAATTTCAGCACTTAATCTCTTTTTATAGTCTTTTACAATCCAAATCCAGTTAGGCTTTAAATCACCTTCAATAATCAAGTCAGCCGAAAAGTCAACGCGCGTCCCAGTCAAAGTCTGCCGAGGCTCAGCGCCCCGGCGCTGTCCTTAGTGTAATTTCCAGCGCCCCGGCGCTGGACTTCTCTAAAATTACCATATTACCACTCTTTGCTCCAAATTCCCAATTCATCCCTGCAGCTCCCGAATCTGCAAAATAACCACTAAACCCTATAAACATATTCCTAAATGACTCGAAAATATAACAATTTAAACCCAAGTATATCCGATTTATGGGTATATTACCCACTCATCAAATACCCCCAAATTTAAATCGTTGCATGTCCTCAAGCAACAAACACAAAACAATACTAACAATATGAAAACGACAACTCATGCAAATGCAACTAACTAAATGAACATAATTCCAGCATCCAATAGCTCACGTATATCCATAGGCCTCAGAAAAATCACAAAAACATGCTAATACATCATGTGAACACAAATTAATGATATCCCAACAATCAACCAATCCAAATCTGTTATTACTGATATTGTGAGTGTGTGTTCAACAACCATGCTAACTAATGAAAAGCAAAAAGCTGAAAGATAATAAAGTTCATAAAAAGCTTCATACAGTTCTACTCAAGAGTTCATCAAATAAACTAGATTCAACTGAAATTAAACAATCACCAAAATTCAGGGGTCAACATGAAATACTTATGCTTATTATTATTTTTTTTCAGACGGGGGCATTTTGCACTTTTCCCGCTTTATTATTATTATTATTATTTTCTCTCATGACTATGCATTGTCTTATTCACTTAGGCTTTTCAATGCTACCTTAACAAGCTTTCGACCAACGACTCCCAAGCCATTAAGACCTTAGGGCGCTAGGTGTAGAGACAGTCCCCTCGGGCTTACTTGCTCAAGTAACAAAGGCCACAAAACTAGACAAGCACACCACGGTGTTTTTTATTTTTTATTTTTTTTTTATTTTTTTTTAGATATTCCAAATATTTTTCCCCCAAACTCGAGTTTATGTATAAATTCAGTCTTCACTAGCTATTCAAATTGTCCCTTCATTTCACTAGCAATCATCCTTTAGAACTCTATTATCTAACCATTTAAACTATCATAGCCAACATGGTCATTTTTCAAAGTGCTATCCTATAATATCAGTGTCAAACAGATAAAGATTCAAATCATGTCAAGAAAATCATAACACTGACTCAACAATCCTTACTAGACTTGTTCATGAAATTCTAATTTCATCATTGGCCCCCGAATAAACGCACTAGCAAACGCCGGAATTATTATGCAATCCTAAATGCAATATTTAACTAACAATAACAATCCAAATCCACAAATTAATAACAAACTACAAGAGCAATGTCCTCATGCAAAAAATATAACAAAATAAAACAGAGGACTTCCTTGACGAGCTTATTCTTTGGGTGGTGCATCATCATCCTCGCTCATCTCTTGATCGGAAGGGGGAAATACAGGGAGAACAGGAGCAGTTAGGAAATGGCTAAGTTGAACGCCCGGATGTGATTGGACGGTCAATGCATTCTGTGCAGCAAATTAGTCAACTAAGAATTTGAAAATCACATCTTGCTGTTACGACAAGCGCACATTCTGGGACTCCATATTGTAAAACTAGCCGTCTATCTCCCGCTGGATAGGTTCGGGGACCACACCACTATGAGCTACTGTAGATGGGCCATCAGTAGGTGGAACCTGGGGTGGTGGTGCTTGTGTAGGTGCAACTTGGGGAATTATGAAATCCAATCCCCTAGGGTGATTTGTCTCACCTGTCCACATTTTATACCTGCTGATCATCTTGTTGTCCAAAACTGGCATAGGCGTTTGGATCATCTCATCCGATTTCCATTTTACTTCGAACTTAGCACACAAAACGCAGATGAGAGACGGATATGGTAACCCTCCTGTGGTCCCTCCTGGGGATGCTCGGAGAATAGACTGCTGAATGGTGTGTCCGACATCAATTTGCAAACCTTGAATAATGGCATATAGCAGCACCGCTCTTTCTTTTGTGACATGGCTCACATGTGTGCATGGCATGAGTTTGGCATAGATGAAGGCATACCACGCCTTCCCATATAGACTGAGGTTAGAATGGGGGAAGGTCATGCTACCCCGCTCATGCACTGTCCATGTGGTGCCCGGTTGACACAACTCGCGGATTATCTTCTCATAATCTATACCTTGGCTCAGAAGCCCGACATACTCATTGTTAAGATCTTCCAAATTCAGTTGATAGCACCCATTGATATCTTCGTCGCCAATTTCCACAGTCTTTCCCCTCACAAACACTCCGTAGTGATCATGTTCTGAAACATTAGCATAGAATTCCTTAACAATTGCAATCACTGCTGGGTCAGGCTGTTTGGTGAGGGAGAACCAATTTCTTTTAGCTATCATGACCGCTATTTCTCCATCCTTGGTTTGATCGGGCCTCAAACCACGTTCGGGGACTAATGAACGAGTGGCCATGCGGTTATAGCGTTCGTGTGCCTCGACAGAGACAAATAATCGGCTATCAAATCTCGGAGGAGCCGAGGCAGAAATGGAACCGTCTCCACGTTATCGCTTTGAAGTCATTAAGAGATTTCTGCAATAATACGAATTCACAATTAGTTGCAGTTGACAAAAATTTAGTTGGGATACACGTATCCATGACACTACCCCCAAACATCAAAATATATGTAAATGTTAAGTACATAGTTGAGGGTGTGGCAGGACATATACTAGCATGAAAACGCACAATTGTACCAATTAGATGCATGTATTTTTCAAATTCTACAAGTGGTAAGAAACACATAATTCACCCAAAAGTTTTGTCATAAGAAGTAACATATCCCTGTGTATGCCTTAAGACACTATAATTCGTCCCACAATAGTAATGAATATGGGCAACAGTAGATGTGGAATATTGCGTGGACAAGAGGATCCATCAATAAGGTGCATAGATATGGTGATATGTGCGAATTTGAACATGATCATTGACTCAGACAAATTATCAAACACCTTATGGGCTTCTCATAAATTACTGTGAATCACACTACTTTCTTATTGAGTCAAATTTCTAACACAATTACCACATATGTATGGTATCTCAATCAAAATTGGTGCCCAATCAAACGTGTCTCACCTTTCGGGATAGTGAGATAATAGAAATCGAAAAGGGTGAGAATCAGTATATAGATGTAGAGAGTATGAACTAAGGTGCACATTAACTTACCCATCTCCCAATTAACAAGAGTTGAATTCACCATCTAGGAAGTGTAATTTAGAAACATACCTTTGTGGAAGATTAGAGTTGCTTTGCAAAAGAAAATCTCAATGTGATATGTCGAGGTTTGCTCGAAATTGGGAGACTATATGAAAAGGTCAGAGCAGTTACCAGATTAGTAGTGGAGGCGTGGGAGGTATTTGAAAAGATGAGGAGATAAAAACCGAGTGTTTCAACTTAAGTGGGAATCTTCTTCACATCCTCAGCGCCGGGGCGCTGGGATTTAGCTTAATGACAGCGCCGGGGCGCTGCATGTCAGTAGGTCCTGATTGAGCTCAGCGCCGGGGCGCTGAGTTTACCTTGGTACTGGGCGTCGAGGCGCTGCATGTCAGTAGATGATAACCGAGACCAGCGCCGGGGCGCTGGTTTTGCATAGGGATCAAGCACCGGGGCGCTGCATGTCACACTGTTCCTGGAATTAATTTTTTATGCCATGTACAGGTCCTGCATACATGAAAAATTTTAAGAATCAGTCTAGCAAAATCTTATTCGAGTAATACTAAAAGATTAAAATAAGAAAATAAAAGAATTCTAAATCGAATAAAAATAGAACTAAATGGGTTGCCTCCCAATAAGCGCTTGGTTTACAGTCGTCAGCCCTACTTTTCGGTGTTGCTCAATTGGTCGCTGGATCGGAGAAGTACATGACCGTAGCTTGACGTTCGATGGGTCCACTCCAATAATGTTTCTGACATTGGCCGTTAACCTTGAATGTGCAATTTGAATTTGGTTTTTCGATCTCGATGTTACCATGTGGTGCAACAGACATGACTTTAAAAGGTCCCGACCAACGAGATTTCAGTTTTCCAGGGAATAACCGCAGTCGAGAATTGAAAAGCAAGACTTGTTGGCCCGGTTCAAATGTCCTATTGAGAATTTTCTTATCATGCCAAGCTTTGACTTTCTCCTTGTAGAGTTTTGCATTTTCATAGGCGTTGAATCGGAATTCATCCATCTCGTTGAGATGCATCAACCTTTTCTCACCCGCTGCTTATACATCAAAATTGAGCTTCCGAATGGCCCAGTGTGCACTATGTTCTAGCTTGACTGGAAGGTGGCACGCCTTTCTATAAACCATTCGATAAGGTGACATGCCGATCGGATTCTTGTATGCTATATGATATGCCCATAGAGCATCGTCAAGACGTAATGACCAATCTTTTCGTGACGGATTGACCACCTTTTCTAGAATTCTCTTGACCTCCCTATTCGAGACCTCAGCTTGGCCATTGGTTTGGGGATGATACGCAGCTGTAATTTTATGACGAACCCCATAATTCACCAACAATTTTGTGAACTGCTTATTACAGAAATGCGTTCCCTCATCACTTATTATTGCCCGGGGAGTCCCAAATCATGTGAAGATGTTCTTCTTTAAGAATTGAAGAACAACTTTTGCATCATTTGTGGGTAAAGCTGCGGCTTCTACCCATTTGGACACATAATCCACCGCCAACAAAATATACTGATTATTAAAAGATGAGGGGAACGGTCCCATGAAATCGATTCCCCAAACGTCGAACAGTTCTACCTCCAATATAGAGTTAAGTGGCATTTCATTTTGCTTAGAGATATTCACTACGCGTTGGCGTCGATCACACTTTAGCACATAGAGATACGCATCCTTGAATAATGAAGGCCAGTAAAATCCTGATTGTAACACCTTGGCCACCGTTCGATCACCGAAATAATGACCTCCATAGTCTGATAAGTGAAAATGACCCAATATGTTGTCCATCTCTTCATGTGGCACACAGCGTCGAATCATTTGATCTGCGCAGGCTTTAAATAAGAACGGTTCATCCCAATAGTACTGTTTCACGTCATGGAGGAATTTATTTCGTTGTTACGAGTTCAAATCTGGTGGTGACACCTTAGCAACCACATAGTTCATATAATCAGCATACCAAGGCAGTGTTGTGGTTACTCAGAGAAGTTGTTTGTCCAGAAATTTCTCATTAATCAGTGCATTGTCTTGGCTCTGTACCTCTGCATTTTCCAACCGCGAAAGATGATCCACCACTTGGTTTTCTATACCCTTTCTATCCCGGATCTCCAAATCAAATTCTTACAGCAGTAACACCCACCGTATTAACCTCGGTTTGGCATCCTTCTTTTCGATCAAATATTTGATTGCAGAATGATCCGTGTAGACAATGACCTTAGTCCCAATGAGATATGATCTAAATTTGTCGAAGGCAAACACAACTGCAAGTAGTTCTTTTTCAGTGGTTGTGTAGTTCAACTGAGCGTCTGTCAACGTTTTACTGGAGTAGTAGATTGTGTGAAAGATCTTGTCGTGACGTTGTCCCAATACTGCTCCCACTGCATAATCACTGGCGTCGCACATCAATTCGAATGGTAAAGACCAATCGGGCGCCACAATGATCGGAGCAGATACCAACTTCTTCTTTAAAATCTCAAATGCCTCGATACATGACTGATCCGTTTTGAAAAGGACATCTTTCTCCAACAGGGAACATAAAGGTTTTGAAATTTGTGAAAAATCTTTGATGAAGCGTCTATAGAACCTGCATGCCCCAAGAAGCTCCGAACTCCCTTTACTGATAATGGAGGAGGTAATTTTTTAATAGTCTCTATCTTTGCCTTATCCACCTCTAACCCTGCTGCAGAAACCTTATGCCCTAGAATAATCCCTTCTTTCACCGTAAAGTGACATTTTTCCCAATTGAGAACCAGATTAGTTTCCACGCAACGTTTCAACACTAAAATTAGATTTCTCAGGTAAAGATCAAAGCTATCACCGAACACAGAAAAGTCGTCCATAAATACCTCCAAATTTTTCTTGACCATTTCTGACAAGATTGCCACCATGCACCGTTGAAAGGTTGCCGGTGCATTGCATAAACCAAAAGACATACGCCGAAATGAAAACGTACCGTATGGGCATGTGAATGTCGTTTTCTCTTGATCCTCCGGTGCTATAGCAATTTGATTATATCCAGAATAACCATCCAAGAGACAATAGAACTGATGTCCAGCTAGCCTATCCAACATCTGATCAATGAATGGCAAGGGGAAATGATCCTTGCGTGTGGCTTTATTTAGCTTGCGGTAGTCCATGCATACTCTCCATCCTGTAACTGGTCGAGTTGGGATGAGCTCATTAGCTTCATTCTTCACCACTGTCATACCCCCTTTCTTTGGTACACATTGTACAGGACTTACCCATGAACTATCTGAGATCGGATAAATAATGCCAGCATCCAACCACTTTATAATTTCCTTTTTCACCACCACCTTCATGATGGGGTTTAGCCTTCTTTACATCTCGATGGTTGGTTTTTCCCCCTCTTCCATTAAGATTTTATGCATACAGAATGACGGGCTAATACCTCAAATGTCCGTTATAGTCCACCCAATTGCTGTTTTAAATTCTCGCAAGACCCGTAGCAGTTTCTCCTTTTGCGTATCAGTCAAATCTATTGAAACAATCACTGGTAAGGTATCGTCTTTTCCCAAATACGCATACTATAGGTGGGATGGTAATGGCTTTAAGTCCAGCACCGGTGGCTCTTCTATTGAGGGTTTAAACTTTTTACCTTCCGCTTCGAGCTTCTCTATGGTGTCGAAAGATTGAGTGCTCTTCCGAAAGACTGATGGTGTGTCTAGCCATTTGACATATTCGATATCCTCTTCACTACCATATTCGTCTGTCCCGAGAAAAATAGATTCAAGTGGATCCTCCGAATAAGTTGTGCTGAATTTATAATTCACCCATTCCTCCATGACATCAATCCGCATACATTCACCTTTTTCTTTTGGGTAAGACATTGACTTGAAAATGTTAAAGGTGACCTGTTGATCTTCAACTCGCATTGTCAATTCACCTTTTTGAACATCAATCAATGTTCTACCTGTTGCCAAAAATGGTCGCCCAAGAATGATCGGGATTTCACTGTCCACTTCACAATCCAGAATAAAGAAATCCGCAGGAAAGATAAATTTATCCACGTTTACTAGCACATCTTCAACAATACCTCGTGGATATGTAACCGATCTATCCGCTAACTGTAAACTGATATTTGTTGGGCGTGGAGCCTGAAGTCCGAACTGGCTGTAGACGGATAATGGCATCAGATTTATACTGGCCCCCAAATCACATTATGCTCGTCCCAAAAACTGATTTCCAATCTCACATGGTATATTAAAGCTACCTGGATCCTTGAGCTTCGGCAGTAACTTATTCTGGATGACGGCATTGCATTCTTCGGTCAATGCTACTGTTTCGAATTCACCCAATTTCCTCTTCTTCGACAAAACCTCCTTCATAAACTTCGCGTAACTCGGCATCTGTTCCAAGGCTTCGGCGAAGGGGATGTTGATATACAACTTCTTGAAGATATCCAAAAATTGTGAGAACTTCTTATCCAACTTAGATTTCTGAAATCTCTGCGGATACGGTATGGGAGGCATTGTACTGGTTGGTTCCGAATTTTTCTGCTATAAGGTCTCATCTTGACGCTTTTCGGTCTCCACCACTTCCTCTGTTTTAATTGATGCCTTGCCCTCCTTTTCCCTATCCGTGACTGACTCTTGTAGTTCTTTTCCACTTCGTAGAGTTACCGCCTTACAATGCTCATCTCTGCCCGGGTTTTTCTCGTTGTCGCTCGGAAGTGTTCCAAGTGATCGATTATTCAATGCATGTGCCATTTGTCCCATTTGATTTTCCAAATTTTTGATTGATGCATTCTGACTTTGTATACGTAGCTCCATTTGATTAAATCTCTTATCACTTTCCTCACTCCTTTTTTCAGTTGCTTTAACAAATCTTTCCAAGGCTTCTTCCCAACTTGCTTTCCGCACAGGTTGTTGTGTCTGGTTTTGAAACCCAAAATTGTTTTGTTGTCTTGGCGCTTGTTCTGCAGCTTGGTTGTTACTCCATGAAAACCCCGGATGATTTTTCCACCCCGGATTATATACATTTTGATTCAGATAAGGCTCAGTGGACCGACTATAACTCCCCACATACTGTGCTGCTTCAACATTTATGGCACATTGATCCGTAGTATGACCCCTAGCACATATTTCACAAACCATCGCTACTTGCTGAGTGGATTGTGGACGCAATAATTCTATCAGCTTAGCCATTGCGGTCATTTGCACTTGTAATGATGTTATCGCTTCCACATCATACTTTCCCGCTGTTTTCGGAGGATTAGTCCTTATTATAGGCCACTGATAGTTGTTGGTGGCCATCATTTCTAACAACTGATATGCCTCGTTTAAATTTTTAGACATAATCACTCCTCCTACTGCTGCATCAATACTTGCCCTCGTGGATGCTTGTAAACCATCACAAAATATCGCCAATTGCATCCACTGTGGAATTCCATGGTGTGGGCACTTGCGGAGCATATCCTTAAACCTTTCCCACGCCTCATATAACGATTCTGAATCAAACTGTACGAAGGTATGAATATCATTCCGTAGTTTTGCTGACTTTGCTGGTGGGAAAAACTTAGCTAGAAATTTTTGAGCTAAATCATCCCAAGTGAGGATTAAGTTCGAAGGCTGAGAGTGTAACCAACTTCGTGCTTTATCTTTCAAGGTGAATGGGAACATTCTCAACCTTATAGCATCTTCTGACACGTTGTTGAATTTGAAGGTGTCACAAACTTCCAAGAAACTTTAGATATGCTCATTCGGATCATCTAATGAACTACCCCCAAACTGACATTGATTCTGAAGCATTTGAATGGTTGCTGGT
The DNA here is from genome assembly GCA_016801055.1 of Panax notoginseng. Classification (NCBI taxonomy): domain Eukaryota; kingdom Viridiplantae; phylum Streptophyta; class Magnoliopsida; order Apiales; family Araliaceae; genus Panax; species Panax notoginseng. The sequence continues at coordinate 62,728,575 of CM029023.1, read as the reverse complement.
TTTATCTCAAAGGTGTTAGCATTGACTGTCGGTCTCCTAATACTCGACTGAATATCCGTGACATTCGACATGGCATAGTCCCGAAGTGATTTCTGATCGTTCCCTGCCATGTTCACTGGAATTTCTTGTTCTGTCATTTTTTTTCCTCGGGTGGTGTCGCACTAGTCGATTGCGCTTTCTGAAACTTCCTTTCAATTTCGTCTGTATAAGGAAAAAGTTCTTTTCTCGCCCTTGATCTAGTGTGCATACACTTGCAAAGAATTCCTGCAAAAATAAGAAGAAAAATAAGTAACGTTTAAATTAAAACCGAATTGATTATAACTAATATGGAATTAATATTAACAAAGAATTCCCCGGCAGCGGCGCCAAAAACTTGTTGGTTGATTTTACAATCAAAGCAAACGTGCAAGTATACACGATCAACAAGTAATATAGTGATAAATTAGAGTATCGATCCCTCAGAGAATTCCAATTAATAAACTCCAACTACTAGTACTGTATCAATTCAATTTTATTTAAACAACCAAAAATTGTGATTCTTAAAACTAAGAAAACCAATTTTAATAAAGCAAGAAATTATTCTAAAAGAAAACAAAGAACAAATCAAGAATTATTTGAATGCCAATAAATGACAATTAAGACTCCAATTTCCCCAATTATGATTATTAAATCAATTATCCCAATTATTAAATCTACTAAATTGTTAACAAGAATTCTCAAATGCCAAAAGCCCTCTCTCGAGTGATCAATTGCCTTCTATTTAACCCAGATTAATTTTGCTATATCTCTATGCAAAATAATTGAATTAAACTCGTTACAAACCCAATTCCTTTTATGTTACATGAGGCAAATAGATATTCTCATTCTATTCACAAACATAATTATTCACTGTGCAAATAACTAAGTCACATGTCACCCAGCCCAGTTCTAACTCTAGAATTCCTCTCTCGATTCCTTCTAGAGTAACACGGTAATTATTAGCCAGATAATTAATCAATAAATAAAAGGCATGATGAACAATTTGCTTCAACATAAATAATTGGAATATATTAGATAATCAATTCATAACCATAAAAGGTTCCATTGGAATCTTAATAAAAGGAATTAGTTCATGACGGAAATAAAAACCAATAATTGTTTGCAAATCATCCTTAAAGAATTACAAATTGAAAATAAAGAGAAAAAGAAGAAAACTCTATAGCCAATTCTTAGTCTTCAAGTAATCCTTGTGTAGCCTCCAATAAATGAATGAATAATATTAGATAGATCCCTAATTTCAGCACTTAATCTCTTTTAATAGTCTTTTACAATCCAAATCCAGTTAGGCTTTAAATCACCTTCAATAATCAAGTCAGCCGAAAAGTCAACGCGCGTCCCAGTCAAAGTCAGCCGAGGCTCAGCGCCCCGGCGCTGTCCTTAGTGTAATTTCCAGCGCCCCGGCGCTGGACTTCTCTAAAATTACCATATTACCACTTTTTGCTCCAAATTCCCAATTCATCCCTGCAGCTCCCGAATCTGCAAAATAACCACTAAACCCTATAAACATATTCCTAAATGACTCGAATCTAGCCTTGACTTCCAATGTTGTTAACCTAATTTCGATAGCGCATGAGCCTCTTCCACTAAAACTCAAGGATTCGGGTAGATTTACAATCACGTGTCGAATTGGTAGTCATGTCGTCAATAAAGCTCTATGTGACATGAGAGCTAGTATATCTTTGGAGTCATAGTGGGATGAAAGGATGGATGAAGATCTAGTTGTGTTCAAGAAGCTTTAATTCAATATTTTATTCACATACACAACGGAGCAAACGCCTAGCTATTTACAATTTATAAAGGATATTTTATCTAAAAGTAATAAACTAGGTGAACCTGATACGATGACTCTTATTGAAGTGAAGCCCTCAAATGTTACATTATTATAGATGGATGGAGGGTTCCTCAATTGTCGAAGGGGAATTGGATAGAGAGTTGAAAAAGTCGGGCTGACGACTCTAAAATAAGCGTTTATTAGGAAGCAACCCAAGTTTAATTTTTTTTTAGTTTTTGGTTTTTGTTTTATTTCATTAGGTTTCATAGTAGTTAATAAATTTGCATTTATCGGAATTTAATAAACTTGCTCCTATTGTATTTACAGGTTATTTGAGTCTAATTCAAATGTGGTGCTCATTCCTACTATCTTGCATGTTGATCCCCCTTCGAACGATGATGGAAACAATGATGAGTACTGACTCATCACTCAGGGAAGTCCTCTCTCCTAATTTTTCCTATCTTGACATAATGAGGACATTACTTGCTTTAAGTTTGGGAGTATTATGATTGTTATTTTGTTATATAATATGTGAAGTGTTGCATAGTAGGTTGCATTAGGTTGCATTAGTAGTCATTCATTCATTCCTATAAAAAATGCATTCATTCATTCACGTAGGATTTGTGTTAGTAGAAGCATATCATATTGCTTTGAGATTGAGCATTGAGTGTTGGTAGTATAGATGATGGCAAATGATGAGCTTAATTTATTTTAACTTGCAAAAAATTAAGTAGCATGTATTGAGTAGACTTGATCATTTGAACCACATAGCACCATTCTTGTCTTCTTTCACATTCAAGCACACCAATTGACTGTCAATTGTGATTAAGAATTTATGTGTGTTAGGACATAAACACTCACTTGATCACTGATTAAAATTGAATATTGGCCAATACATAAGTTTGGGAGGAATTTTGGTTTCGTTTAGCATATTTATGTAAAAAAAAAGAAAAAAAGGAAAAAAGAAAGAAAAATATAAACAATATAAATATAGATACATAAGGAATAAAAACTTGTTTAGTTTAACTTTATGGCCTTTGTTACTCGAATAAGTAATCCATGGAGGATGTCTTTACACCAGTGCCCTAAAAATGTCTGGTTTGGGAGTCGTTGGTCAAAAGTTTGCTAAATGGGTAGCATTGAAAAGCCTAAGAGGGTTGGACATTGCACAAGTTAAACAGAAAATAATTGGTGGGATGGAGCATAAAATGTACCTGCGAAGCATGAGCACTTAATGACTTATATTTACTTGCTTTAATACCTAATTTCCCTATTTCTTATGAGGATACATGTTTGGTTGAAAATTGGTGAGAAGGGTCAGTGTGTACATGAAATTGATCACATAAATAACTTTGAAACTGCTAATACGATATTGGACACAAACACACACACGAAAAGGGGGCTCGAGTGGTGTCAACGAGGTGAGGATGTAAGAGGCTATGATTGTACATGATGCGAGGTTGACTGTAAGCTAAGTGTTTATCTCTAAGGCATTTGCATTCTCTACTATTGTGGTTCTTGCTCAATTGTTAGTTGTATTCATTATGTTTTTGTTTGAGTTAGTCTAAGTTGTGTTAGGATTATTTGAGGACAAGCAATTATTTAAGTTTGGGGGTATTTGATGAGTGGGTTAAAAACTTACGAATTGGGTATTATTTTACTTGAATTATTATGTGTTCTTGGTAATTTTCCTTGTTACTTTTTATGTTTTGTGTCACCTTGCAAGAAAGGAGTATGGATGGGCTTAAAAGATGAAAAGGGAGAAAAATGAGCAGCTTGGACAAACTAGAAGAGCAGCGCAGGCCGCGCCACTTTTGAACTAAGCTTGGCGTGGGGCGCGCTGATGGGACTTAGACATTCTGATGCTGCAGCGTGGGCCACGCCGCTCAGTGAAGGAACCGGGCGCAGGGAGCACCGGTTTAACGGATTCTGTGCTGATTTGTTTCCTTTTTTCACTAGAAGTTGATTTCACTGAGGATTTGAACTTCCCTTATGTAATAGGGTTTTGCTATGACTATAAGTATTAGTTGTTTACCTAGTTTTAGAAAGCTCTTAGGACTTCTGACTACAATTCATTGAGAACCACTCTTGGAGAGTATGAGATTGTATTGGAAAGCACTCACGGAAGAGATTGGAGTTTGGAGATTGAAGATTCTTCAATAGAGTTTTTCTTCTTCTCTTAATTTTCTTTTTCTGTATTTGAGATGCTATTTAATCTTAATTTGTTAGTTTCTATTATGATGATGAACTAAATTCTTAATTAGGGATACAATGGAACCTTTTGCAATTCAATAATTTAATTATCATTATTTTCACTTATTGATCCTATTGAGTTGATTATTATATTTTGTGCTTAATTTATTAATTGTCTAGCTAGCAATTAATCTAATATCTTTAATAGAATTGAAAGAGGAAATCTTATATTAGATCTGAATATAATAACGTATGAATTTATTGATTCTTGTCAAGGATAACATAACAGTGTATGAGACGTAAGTACTTGTATGTCATGTGTAACTATGTTAGAAGTTTGTGCTTAATGAATCTATTTTAAGTGTCTTGCACGAAAGTAGCAAAATAACTGAAATACGTCTTTTTATTCATCATTAACATATGTTAATAAATTGATAGGTAATCCTAGTTGGCAACTCATTGGATTAAATAAGTGGAAATATGGTAAGGAGATTATTGTAAAGCAATTGGGAAAATTGTATTCCTATGTATTTATCATTTAGTAATCAATAATTGTTAGTTAATTGATTTTCATTTTCTTTTAATCAAAATAATTTCACAAATCAATTGGAGTGACTGTTTAAGTGAATTTGAATTGATAAAAAATTGTAAATTAGATTAATTGTTAGTAACTGTTCCATTTGGGTTCGACACTCTTCTTACTTCTTTATTACTTGATTGACCGTGTGCACTTGGGCGTATTTGTCATTATATAAATCGGAAAAAAATACTCTTTTTCCTTAGTTAGGATTTTTTTATTTCAATGCATTTTTCCTGACAAAGTTTTAAAAAGGCAATCAATTAAATTATAATATATTTACTTTAAAAAATGTACTCTTTTTTCCTTCACTAGATTTTTTAACTGGATTTTCTTAGTAAGGTTTTTAATAAGATATAATCTTGAAAATTGTTAAATCCATAATAGAAATTATTATTTCCACATTAAAATTGTAGCTATAGATTCTATAGTGACAATTTTCTAAAGCGACAGTTTTCAACATCGATATACATCTACAACGACACTTTTGTTGTGAAAATAATAAAAAGTGTTGTGATTTTAACAATTACCTATAATCTTCTATCTTAAAAAATCAAGGAAAAGTGTTATCATATAATATGATTTTTTAAACATCTCAAGTGAATGGGGCTATAACTAGTTCAATGATTTAATTAATTTAATGATCCTTGTTGAATTTGTATTCCACTTTATTACCTATAAGAAAACAAGTTATTAGATGAAAAAAACACCTAAAAACTAACAAAATTAACATACTTGCATCTTTTTATTTCTTCGCTCCTATAACAAAATTAACGTACTTGCATATTCATTTAGGATATAGGTGTAAAGGATATTCAATTGATTTTTTTAATAGACAAAAAAGACCTTGAGTATTTCATGTCTGGTAAACGTTATCCAATACTAACACTTCAGCCAACCAATCCAAAAGAAAGAAATCCAAATAGAACAATATAGGCAGGGATAGTAGAACAATTGTAACATTTTTCCATGTCTCAATTCTTCTCTGTCAAATCCCACCATTTCTCATCTTCTTTTCTCACTTTCATGGAAACCACTCTCTCTCCTCACTATTTCAGCCCACTCTTAAATCCCAAAACTTCCTCTTCTTTCCCCCTCCCTTCAACCCAACAAATCAAACTCACTCATTCTGAAAAAACCCATTTGTTCAACCCTCAAAATATAACCTATTCATTCAATTAAATAGTCTTTTTCAATACCCACTCGTTGGTTTTATTTTTATGCAAAGTAGTTGCTTATTTTTAGGAGTTATTGTTATGCTCTTATCTATAAATTCTAGTAGCCTGATGTAATTTTTTTATGCTTGAATAAAAATTATTTCACTTTTTATCTCCAATTAATTTCTTAGATGGTATCAGAGTCTCACTGAGTTTCTCCTTTTCATTCTTCTTGTCTATCAAGTTCATCTTATTGAAGAAGTTTGAAGCTCAAAAATGGAAGGTGTTGGAGGCAGCAGTTCTAACGTGCAAAATAGCATGGAGAAACTTGTAGGAACAAACTACAAGTATTGGAGAATGTGTATGGAGACATTTCTCTAAGGTCAAGATCTTTGGGAACTAGTTTCTGGTGCTTATGGAATCCTAGCGGACATTCCTGAGAATGTTGAGCTACGGAGGAAGGGGAAGATCAAATGTGGGAAGGCATTATTTGCTCTAAGAACGCCAATCAGAAAGGAGTTTATTGATCATGTTCGTGATGTTAGTTCACCAAAGGATGTTTGGGACACTCTTGAGAGAATATTCTCTAAGAAGAATACAGCAAGACTACAGTTCTTGGAAAATGATTTGGCAATGTTGAAGCGGGAAGGTATGTCAATGTCAGAATATTTCTTTCGTGTTAAAAATATTTGTGCTGAAATTTCTGAGCTAGATGCAGAGGAGAAAATTAGTGAAGCTCGGTTGCGGCGATTTCTCATTCAAGAGGCTTAAAAAAGGAGTACACGCCTTTTGTTACAGCTATTCAAGGATGGGAGAAAAAACCATCAGTTGAAGAATTAGAGAGCTTGCTCTCTAACCAAGAGGCCTCAGCTAAGCAAATGGCTAAGAATCTCAATCCAGAACGTGATGATGTTCTATTTTCAAAAGAGAAGTTTTCTGAAGGTGGCACAAATGAGAAGAAAGGAAATGAACATTGCCCGTAAGTTAACAAATCTTTTAAATGTTACAAGTGTGGGAAGCCTGGGCACATTAAGAGAAGCTGTCGTGTGAAGCTTTCTAAAGCACACATTGCTTGTGATGAAGAAGAAGATGACCAGCCAAATTGGGAGCAGTGCTTCACCATTGAAGTGATTGAAGGGAGAGACAATAATGCTCATAAATCAGCATCACATGAAATTGTAGCAAATTATACCAAAGCAGAATAGATTATTGATTTCGGTTGCTCACATCACGTAACTAAAAATGATTCACTATTCTCTGAGTTGCGTCAACATAATGGGGAAAGAGTTATTGTTACAGCTGACAACTCAACACATCCAGTGGTCCAAGAAGGTGTTGTGAAGATTAGTGTCGATGATGCAAATATTCAGTTGAAAGATGTTTATCATGTAACAGGTTTGAAGAAAAATTTAGTTTCAGTTTCTCAAATTACTGATTCTAGAAAATATGTTTTATTTGGCTCAAATGGTGTGAAAGTTCTTAACAATGTGAAAAATATTGGAGCTGATGTTATTTTTTCTGGTGAAAAGAAAGGGTCTCTATTTGTTATGTCAGTAGGGGAAGCATATGTAAAGAAGACAAGTCAAACTAACAATGCAACGATTTGGCACGCTCGTTTGGGTCATGTAGGATATCAGTTGTTACAACATATCTCTTCAAAGAAATTGGTAGAAGGCATACCAACTCTATAAAATGTTCGTGAAGATGTGGTCTGTCAAGGTTGTCAATATGGCAAGTCACACCATCTCCCCTTCAAGAAGTCATCAAATCGCAGAACTACCATGTTTGAGCTAGTTCATATTGATCTAATGGGGCCTACAAAAACACCAAGTTATATTGGAAATCGCTATGTTATGGTGTTAGTAGACGATTATTCAAGATATACCTGGGTGAAGTTCTTAAAAGAGAAGAGTGAGGCACTTTCCATGTTTGTGGAGTTTAAAAATGTTGTAGAGAAAGAATTTGGGAAGAAAATCATATGTTTACGAAGTGACAATGGAGGCGAATTCATGTCAAATGATTTCTTCCAGTATTGTGAAAGCAATGGCATCTTGAGGCAAATGACATGTCCATCTACAGCCCAACAGAATGGTGTCTCTGAAAGAAAACTAGCTCATCTTACTTTTGTGAGTCGTGCATGGTTACATGACAAGAATCCTCCTCGAGAGCTTTGGGCCGAAGCTTTTAAATGTGTGTGCCATGTAACTAATCGCCTACCTCCATGGCCAAGTACCACTAAATATCCATTTGAGATTTTGTATGGTGTAAGACCAAATGTAAATTACTTTCAGGTCTTTGGTTCAGTTTGTTATGTTCACATTCCACAATCTAACCTAACCAAACTTGACTCAAAAGCAAAGAAGTGTATTTTTGTTGGCTATAACTCATGTAGGAAAGGATGGAGGTGCATGGATCCTAACATAAAGAAGTTTATCACTTCTAGAGATGTTGTCTTTGATGAGGTGTCAACATACTATAGTGCCCAAAGAAATCCCATACAAGAGGTCACATTTGAAGGTGATCAAGAAAGCTTGCAGATACCAAATGAAGATAATACAGGTTCAAACCCAATGGGTGGTGAACAAGTTCTAAACCCAATGGGTGGTGAACAAGTTGTAAGGAAGTATACAAGAGAGAAAATAACCAAGTCACCTCAAAGATTATGAGGTACAACTTAATCGCTGCACTGTTACTTCATGCTTGTTTATAAGAGCATTAACAGAAGAAGAAACAGCTTGCTATAAGGGCTGTCTAGATTGGGAAGCTGCAATGCACGAAGAATTTGATGCTCTAAAGAAGAATGAAATGTGGGAGCTTGTGCCTAAGCTTGAAATTTATACTCCGACCACCTGCAAATGGGTTTATCGGTTGAAGAGGAGGTCAGATGGCACAATTAAAAATTCAAAGCTCGCCTGGTTGCTCGTGGCTTTTCTCAAAGCTATGGGTTGGATTATGAGGAGACCCTTTGTAAGACCCCAAATTTTATGAAATGAAAGTATTCAATTTTCTTATAATTATTATTTCGTAAATGGTTAAATTGATAAAAGGTTAAAGTTAAGGGAGATATGTGAAAATTTTTGCAAAGTAAGCAAGTTGTTATAAAATATTCGATTGGTCGGGAAATATTCGTTTTAACAGGGAATATTCGTACGATGGCACAATCATTGGTGCACCCCACAACAGAAGTTTTATCGTAGTAAGAAAACGACATAATTATCTTTTTATAAAAATAACGACGAAAGTGCTACCGTTAAAACTGCTGAACTACTCGGTAGTAAAAGTACAATAATACGCGTGGTTGCATAGTAGCACATGGTATTGATTATTGATGCTTACGTGATAAGTCACTTAGTTATACTCAATTATTGCTACAGTAATTGCTGCATCATATCTCTCATATTATTGATTCAATTATTGTCACAGTATCATCTGCATATTATATTATATTATTAAATCAATAATTGAGACGGCAAAGTTATTCATATTATTATTTGTAATATTGACACTGTCTAGAAGTTCTGTCAATGAGAGTTTAGATAATCTAATTGCGCGCCAATAGGGAGAAATCCTTATCGGAAAGCCCCCTCTTTCCTGGGAACGACCTGGTTGTTAAATATTGTGAATTATAATATTAATGATGAATAAGTTCGTGTTGATTAAAGATAAAATTGATAGTTCCATTGTGTTGGAATTATTAGTGTTAGTGAAAGTCAATATTTATTTTGATAATAATTGATGTCTGGAGGTTATAATGACCAATTGGGTAATTAACCGGATAAATGAACAATTAATTGCTATTAATTCACATGCTTATAACTATGTATTCACATGTGTGTACTATTAATTCACATGATTTACTATTAGGGGAATTGGTGCAAGATTGATAATACTTGCATGACTAAATTACAAATAGAGGTATAGTTGAAGGTACTATACTGTAATTAGTTTTTTTCACATGAGTATACTATTGAGTCACATGAATGAACTATTGATTCACATGATTTACTATTAGGGGAGGTGGTGCAAGTTTGATAATACTTGCAGGACTAAATTAAAAATGAAGAAAAAGTGGAAGGTATTATACTGTAATATTTCGAGCTCCAAAAATGTGCAATTATTGAAACTATATTTTTCTATAAATAGAAGCTCATTCTTTCTTCATTCTCACCATTTCACTAAAGCTATAGAGTAATTATTACAGAGAGAAATTATAGAGAGAAAGAAGAAGAGAAGTCTGCTACCTCACTATTCCAGTATCCAATTTTCTTCTAAGATAAGAGGTATTATTCTTTCGTATTCATGAAGAGAGCTTCTATTATTCCATTCTTTATTATTATGTTGGAATAATATGTCTATGCGAAGTACCGCATACATGGTGAAATTCTTCTGTTATTCCATTCTTTATTACTATGTTGGAATAACCTGTTTATGCGAAGTACCGCATACATGGTGAAATTCTTCTGTTATTCCATTCTTTATTATTCTGTTGGAATATCCTGTCTATGCGGATTACGCATGACCTGGTTCCATTCTTTATTATTCTGTTGGAATATCCTGTCTGTGCGTATTACGTATGACCTGATTCTATTATTTATTATTCTGTTGGAATAACCTGTCTGTGCGGTCTATCGCATGCCTAGTGAATTCTTCTGTTATTCCATTCTTTATTATTCTGTTAGAATAACATGTCTATGTGGATTACCACATGCATGGTGAATGACCTTTCGTATTCATTCTTTATTAAATTGTGGAAATGATCTGTCTACGTAGACCGCATGGCGGATGAAAATCTATTTGCAGTTTCGTACATTCTATTATACTCGTCTAAGATATCATTTCTTTTGTACTCTTCATGAAATATCATTTAATTTGGTATTTTATTTATGAGTTACTATTCACGAGTTACTATTCACCTGGTTACTATTCACTCTAGTATTATCCACTCAGGTATTCGAGGCACTTTTCATGTCAGAATAATATTCACGAGTTACCATTCACGGGTTACTATTCACCCAAATATTATTCACTCAGGTATTTGGGGTACTTTTCATGTCGGAGTACTATTCACGAGGTACTATTCCCGAAGTACTATTCATGGGGTACTATTCACGGGGTACTATTTACCCGAAAAAATATTTTTTTTTTCTGTCCAAATTATTTTTGGTACATGAATATTATTCTTGAATTTTACTCCACAAAGAAGTATCATGTTGACAATTTGGTCGTTATTGATTCCTGGATAAATTAAATTATAAATCTTTAAAATTTATCCTTGAACTTGTTTTATTGAATTATTATGTCATTGTCATCATCCTCATGCTTATATTGTGATTAAAGTCATCTTTGGCTTACATGCACAGATGGACTTGGTATGATTATAACCATGGATTATTCGATATAATCATGACCGTAATGTTACAAATGATGTGGTAAAAATCCTCATTGGCCTGTAGTGCATTGATGGACAGTTGTTGGTATGATTATGACCAGGGATTATTTAGTATAATCATGACCATTGATGATTACATGAATATCCTTGGCCCGTAATGCAGGGATGATTCGATGATGTGGTTTATTTATTAAGCTGAGTCTTAGCGATAAAATTGATGATAAATTTTTTTAAATCATAGAAGATAGTAGATATCATGCTCTACTTGACTCTTCTAATGGATTGCTTTTTCCGCTACAGTTGTTAATCTAAAACTTGTAGTCTATTGTATTCTATCAGTTGTTATACTGTTGAAGTCTAAGGATAATTTATTCTACATTATCTTAGTCATAATATTTCTTACTGGGCCAGTTGAGCTCACCCTTTCTTTCACTGTTCTCTTCAGGAAATGAGAATATAGCTGGGACGAGTTGGCGAACGGAGTGACGGTCCAGATGATAGCATTAGTAGTCCTCACTATTCTATTAAATAGTGTGATAATAAATGTAATGAGGACTCCATTTGAGTTTGAATATTGTTTAGAAGACAATATTCGTATTAAAACTCTCAGTTTATGTTTTGTCGTATTTTACACGACAGTTGTATTATTAAGTTGTATTTAAATTTTGTACCATGTATTTGGCTACTCAAGATGGGTGATGTATACCTGTTTTGGGGGCGTCACACCCTTAGCCCAATGGCAAAAATGGTGACAGTAAGATTAATTATTTCACTTGCTACCTCCAAAAGTTGGAAGTTGTGGCAACTTGATGTAAAGAATGCATTTCTTTACGGAGAATTAAACCATGAAGTATTCATGGAGCAACCTAAAGGATTCGAATCCATGCAATTTCCATTTCATGTCTGTCGATTAAAAGAAGGCATTATATGGTCTTAAACAAGCACCACGCACTTGGTATGGTAAAGTTACTCAATACTTCATCTTTGTGGCTTTAAAGTTGCGAATTTAGATTCTAGTTTATTTGTAAAATTAGAATCAAGGATGCATTTGCTGGTTTTACTGTACGTGGATGACATGATAGTCACCGGAGATGATGAAGCTGAAATTTCTCGCATGATGAAGGACTTGGCAACTCATTTTAAAATGAAAAATCTAGGTGAAATTGACTGCTTTCTTGGGCTAGAAGTGGAGAAATTAGATCAAGGATATTTTATATCCCAAAGTCAATATGCAAGAAATTTTTTGGAGCATTTTGGAATGGGGGACTCAAAAGAAATAGCTACTCCCATGGAGCCATATCTTAAGTTACAAAAAGAAGAAGGAGAGCCACTGAAAGATCCCAGGCGGTTTCGACAGCTTGTTGGTAGTTTAATCTACTTAACAATCACAAGACCAGAAATTGCATATTTTGTAGGAGTTATTTCCCAATTTATGCAAAATCCAATAACTCATCATTTAGATGTTGCCAATAGAGTTCTGTGTTATATAAAGGGCTCACTTACTTATGGTCTCATGTACAAGAAAGGAAGTGATTTTGTCTTAAGAGGATTCACTGATGCGGATTGGGCAGGTGATGCAGTCAATTGTCGCTCAACTTTTGGGTATTGCTTAGTCTTGGTTCAACAGTTGTTTCATGGTGCAGTAAAAAACAATCTACTGTTGCTTTATCAAGTACTGAAGAAGAATATATGGCTGCAGCAATGGCTGCACAAGAGTGTGTTTGGTTAATATATTTGATGGAAGATATTTTCTCGATCTAAGGTTGATTATGTTGTGACAATGAGAATGCCATCAGACTTGCTTCAAATCCTTTTTTCCATGGGCGAACAAAGCATGTTGAAGTTCATCATCACTTTGTGCATGAGAAAGTATTAAATCATGAAATTGAGTTGCAAGGAATTTCTACTTGTAATCAAGTAGCAGACATATCTACAAAGGCTTTAGAAAAAGCAAAATTTGAAGGCTTCAGGGTTGCTCTTGGCGTTGTTGATCGTAAGTATGCACTAAGGGGGAGTGTTACAAATTAGTGCATCTTACTTGGTTAATCAACCTTAGATCGAGAAAATATCTTCCATTAAATATTTCAACCAAACACACTCTTGTGCAGCCATTGTTGCAGCCATATATTCTTCTTCAGTGCTTGATAAAGTAATAGTAGATTGTTTTTTACTGCACCATGAAACAACTGCTGAACTAGGACTAAAGCAATACCCAAAAGTTGAGCGACAATCGACTGCATCACCTGCCCAATCCGCATCAGTGAATCCTCTTAAGACAAAATCACTTCCTTTCTTGTACATGAGACCATAAGCAAGTGAGCCCTTTATATAACGCAGAACTCAATTGGCAGCATCTAAATGATGAGTTGTTGGATTTTGAATAAATTGGAAAATAACTCCTACAAAATATGCAATTTTTGGTCTTGTGATTGTTAAGTAGATTAAACTACCAACAAGCTATCGAAACCGCCTAGGATCTTTCAGTGGCTCTCCTTCTTCTTTTTGTAACTTAAGATATGGCTCCATAGGAGTAGCTATTTCTTTTGACTCCCCCATTCCAAAACGCTCCAAAAGATTTCTTGCATATCAACTTTGGGATATAAAATACGTTAGTTCCGAGAGGCACAATAGTTATCTAGAAGGGGGGTTGAATAGATATTTTTATTTTCTTCTTCAAAATACTTGTTAGTTTCGATAATGATTTAAACACAGCGGGATTGAGAGTTGTTTGTTTTCCCTTTAAGATATAACGAGTTAATAAGAGTAAAGCAATTATGGCAGTTATAGCAGTTATGGCAAGAATATAAGAGACAGCGATTTTAAGTGGTTCAGAGCACTTAAAGCTCCTAGTCCATTCTTCTACTCCTCGAGTAGGAAATCCACTAAAGATATCTTTATAATCCCTGAATCTCACAGATTCCTTCAAGACCAGCAGTCTTGGAACTTCTTAGTTCACTTTTGAACTCTTCAAGTCCAGCAGACTTGGTACTTCTCAGTTCACTTAGAACTCTTCAAGTCCTTCTGACTTGGAACTTTTTACTTCACTTGATAATAGTTAAGTTCTTGAATGGTGCTACTTAGTTGCCGTTAAGCTTGTGTTAGAAAGAACTGAGTAGCTGAGCAAGCTTTCTTTTTTAGATTGTAGAGTTGAGCGTTGAGTGTTCTTCAGCGTTTTTGTTCAGTGTTTGCTTGCTCCTTTCATCTGCTTATGTTTTGTATATATGATGCCTTTGAGATGTATCCGTTGAAGCATTAAATGCATTTGACATTTCTGAGCTTTGATGGATACTTTCTGCACAACTTCTGATTAGCAGTCTGGCCCACTGACACAACAGACTGCTGTCTCACCTTACACCTGAAAAGGTATTTTCTGCTGACCCATAGTACTTTCCTTAGCTTCTTTAATACGTTTCTTTGTTATATACTAAGGATGACTGTTGTGTCATTGGGACTCCCGAGGACTTCAACGTTTATAATCCATTCCATATTTGTTGGGATTTATTCTTAAACAAATAGGCAAGGCTCGATGCTTCTAATACAGACAAATGATGCTCTACGATTCTGACCGTGGTATCTTGCCACCTTGATGCTTGATCCGGTACTAGCAAACGAGAACACTACGATTTCTCTTAAGTACTGGCACCCTACGATCTTCACTTGCTTGACTTGCAGGCTCTACGCTTCCGAGAGCACACTACGATCTCTGAGTAAGCTCGATAAGCGTTTGGTGTGACAACCCGAGAATTTGGCCAATTTAATAAAATCTTAAAAGATTGAATTAAGGTTAAATAATAAACCTAGACAGAAAATAAGTGAATGGATTTGACAATTCTGGGAAGAAATTTTATGGATTTAAAATTTTTGTGGTGAATTATTCAGGATTAAGGGTATAAGTGTATATATTCTGTGTATATGATTGTATATGTGTATAGTAGGTGGTTAAGGGTCAAGGGTTGACCAGATAACCTATATCAGTGGCAAACCCTAATATTATATTAAGAACGTCAATGTTCAGTTAGAAAACGCTAACGATTAGTTAGAAACCCTAATAACCGGCTTTGAAACCCTAATTTCAGTCCCGAGAATCCGATACCCTAATTCGGATTATGAAAAACCTAACTTGGGATCTCAGAGACTTAAGTGTATTGATTATAAGATTAATTAGGGTAAAGCCTAACGAAATTCTTAGAAACCCCTAATTTTAAAGTTGAAACCCTAATTATTCCATTTAAAACCCTAATGTACAATTATGAACCTAATTGCTAAATTAGCAATTTTAATTAAGAAATATTAATCCTAATTAGCAAGCTTAAATTATGATTAGGAAATCTTAATATAATTAGAAAATCCTAATTATAATTTAGAAATGATAATTTTTCCATTTTAAAACCTAAATTAGAAATCTTAGAAGAAGAAAAATTTAAACCTTAGGGTTAAACCCTAAGGGTCCAAACCCTAAGGGTTGCACAAGTTACATGTATGCCATTAAATTTGTGTGCAAAATGACTATTCTACCCTTTTTACAATTCTTTAATGAGATGGAGTAAGAATATTGCCCTAGTTTGAGTTGCTGAACAACTAAAGGTTATCCCATGTGCCTATATCAATTATATCAGCCAACATTATCAGCCATTTACATTGTATTCCTTAAATATAAAAGATTAAAGTGAGGGAAAGCTCACTTTACTTCCCTTACTAGCCAACCTCCTTCTCTCTCTAAAAAATTCGGAATTGGGAGTGAGAGAGAGTGATAAGATAGGCCATGATCATATTCTAGCTTACCAATAACAGATCATCTAGTATCAGATTCAAAGATTGGGCTTTAAAGGTATAAAACCCTAAAACTTGAAAATCATGTGATCTTATGTTAATGTTGTTGTTTGTGGTTTAGAATAGTGTATAAGGGTGTTATATAGTGATATGGGTTGTTATAACTTGGATCCATAACATCTTGATGCACGAAAATGGGTTTTTCAAAACTGATCTATAAACCCTAAAACATGGCCTGACAGCCGAATGTCAGGGCTCACAGATCATTACCTGTTATTTGTTTTTGTGTTTTAAAGGTTTGTAGTTGTAGTATGTTGTAAGGACTTTGATCTGGAACATGATTCAAGCCCAGATCATGTGTAGATTGAAAGTTATTAAGGGTCAAAGTGCGTTGACCGGGATTGACTAATTGTTTCTGGGTAACCCAGATTTACCCATAAAATTTGACAACGCTTTTGCAGGCTCTAGATCTTGCTATTGTTTGATATTTTGGCCAAGTTATTGTTTTGATATAGTAGACTGGTATAAGGACTACATATCCATGCCTTTATATTACCCTGATCCATAACAGAATCAAAGTTATGAGTGGTCAAACCAGCGTTGACCACCAGCCTTTAGAAGAAATTTGGGAAACCCAGATTTATCAAGAACACGTTTCTGACAAGCTTTTGACCGGCCTAGATCTTACTGTTATGATGTTGTTAGGATGATCTGGTGTTATAGAAATGAACCCTGACATCTCCACTACATGTATGAACCTTTATAACACATTAATCAAGCCTGGACATCAAGGATTCAAGGGCTCAAAATAGGTACCTCGACTGTTCTTCAATTCTGAAAATCCCAGAATTTGAAGAACAGTGTCTGACAACAATTTTGTAGGTCAAGATCTTTTTGATATGTTATGGTATGGACATGAAACCAGATGGTGATTGTAATACTACATTAGTACTACAATCCTAACAAAATTGCAAGTTCAGATTCGTTTGACCAAGAATCTACATGTGATCAAAGTAGGCTCCCGGTAAACTGACATGAGTTTCTGGGTTTTCCTCAAGAACGCTCAAGAACACCTATAGCGACGGTTCTGTCGCTACAGGGCCCTTTAGTGACAGTTAATTACGAAAATTTATTATTTTTATTAAATAATTAGTATTAAATAATTTTTAATTATGAAAAATACAAAATAAATTCCTAAAAATTATTTTAAAGTCCAAAAATGGGTTTTCAATTATTTTGAATATATTTCAATAATATTTAATATTTTTGGAATATTAATGGTATTTAATTTATTTAATTATAATATTAAATAAATTATTTAAAATGATTTTAATACTTAAAAAATCATGAAAAATTATATTATGGTATAAAAAAATATTTTAAGTTATTTTTAATGACTTTTGATATTTTGTGATGAATTTCATTAATAAATTAATATTAATGGTAATTAATTTATTTAATAATTATATTAAATAAATTATGGAAAAAATAGAATTAATGATTTAAAAATTATATAAAAATAATTTAAAGTTATAAAAATATTTTAAGTTATAAAATATAACGTTTGATATTTTGTCATGAAAATATTAATATTTTAATATTAATAGTAATAATTGGATAATGGATTTAACTGTTTCAAAATCATATAAATATGATTTTTAAGGTATTAAAAATACTTTGTGATATTATAATATTATGTTATGATTTTTATTAATATTTAATATTAAATAAATATTAATGATAATGGAATTAAGTGGTATTTAATTCATATAATTACGATATTAATGATTAAAAAATCATGATAAATGGTAATAATTAACTGAAAATTATTACGAACTTATGAAAAATATTTTGACTGATAGTAAATTATTTAAGATATTTTGTGAACCAGTTTAGACCGAGTCTTAGTAATATTAGGCTCGAGAATTGTCCGACTAGGTCGTCGGGATAATAAAATTGTGTTGGATTCAACTCAAACTGAAATAGTTTGACTTGATACCGAGTCTTAGGTAGTTTGTGGACTGATAGGGTTATGTGTTATGTGTTTACATTATTCTAAGATTATATATATAATAGTATTATACGGTGATGATATTATTCTAATATTTGGATATCGGTATTATTTATATTAGGTTTTCAGACAAAGCTAAATAAGTTGCGTAACGATAATCAACAGATCAGGCAAGTTTTCTTGAACTATTCTTTTAACTTGTGGTTAATCATTGTTGATTACCATGTCTATGAATTTTTGAATCGTACTCTGTGCATATTGCATGTATTCATCAGGTATGAAAGGTTGATCACCTTTATTACCATTCGGTCCAGATATAATTGATATGTTCATGTTCAATGTTCGTTCTGCTATAAAAGTTCATCATGCTAGTTCTCAATTATATTGTAGAATTGTAGCTAGCTTATTGTTCAATTCTTTCTATCATGATATATCCTTGATTTATTAAACTTAAACTTGTTGGGCAAACTTGTTGCTCACCCTTGCTATATCATGATTAACATTGCAGATTAAGACGAATACGTCGGATACAGGAAAGGACAAAGACAAGTCCAGCTTTGGATTATGTGTAGATAATTGTAATAGAATTGTATAATAATAACATTGTATGTCAGATAGGATAATGAATTATGTATATTTTAAGGTTATTCGACCTTGGGATTAGTGTGTAATGTTTAATGTATAAACAATTTATGTTTATATCTTTCGCAATAGCAATAGTCATAGTATGATTGTACCAGATCCGCGGTGATTTGGGACCCGGATCTGGGGCCCTCATAGTTGGTATAAAAGCTGTAGGTTATAAACCTAGGGTAGTGATATCTTAGACTAATAACCGCAGTAATTAGGATAACTACTAACTCAAATAGAGTTAGTATATCGGTAAAATTCAAAGACGAATCTCGACGAGTTATTAAGATACAGAGTTCCCTAACTCTGATAATAAAGTTGAACAGTAGTGATGAATAGATAGAGTCTAAAAGACTAAAAGTACGGTGATAGGAGATCGTAAAATAAAACGATCATAGTATAGAAATGAATCGTAATATATACGATGAGATCACCCCGTGATCTGATAAGGTTATAGTATGGAGAAGAATCAAGCGAATGATTGAAAAGTTTACAATAAAGATTATTGCGTGTCTATGAATTGGTACAGATTTAGGAAAGGATTATGAATATGTATTAAATGAAATTCATATTGAGAATGGAGTTAAGATTAGGTGGGGATTTTAATTGAGGACTCATGTCAGCAGCTGAGTTGTATGATTCATGGTTGTGAGCGGGGAATTGAACTTTGTGTAAAAACCACTTAGTTTCTGGCACTAATAATCATTGAAATGTCTGTGTCGCGCTATTTGCTATATGTGTGTTGATAAGGTGATTCCTTTCTCATGTATACAGCAGATAGGTAGGGTATAGTTAGAGAATATAAGGTTAAGTACGAGTTCTTAAAACTCATACTTATGGTACATTCGTGACTCATAATCATATGAAATATTTATGAACCCCTCAGCGAATGGACGCCAAAGGTCTGTCTAGGACAAGTTCTTAAACTCATATGCTTGTGAAAAGTTCCTGAACTCATAAGTCTGGTAATTTTGATGAACTGGGTATAGTTTTATGTGAATGGAGTATTGAGGATTATAGGAATTGATAGATTATTAAGCAATTGATCATTAGTGGGGACATTAGGTTTTCCAAATCTACTAGCTATGTTAGACTTTGAAATTTTTGACATCAAGCAAAATACGCACTATGTGCCTTTTGGAAATGAATTTTTATTCTCAACTTCTGGTGACCATTGTGTATGTGTGGACTTCGAGCCACCGACACATCGTTACCTATTAAGATGATAAAACTAAATTGTAAATATTTTTGAACGGTTTAAAGTATAGTCTATGCTAATTGTTTCGGCTAGACGATAATGATTTGAAATACCAAAATCTATTTTTATTTATCACATATGTACCATGTAACCTGGTGCAGAAATGATAAAAAGTTGATGGAGTTGTAAATATAGGAAAACTTAGTGTTGAATTTGATCTAAAATCGTTGTTTCACTATTGTACGATGTGTTATGACAAAGTCACTCGATGACGGCATCCTCAAATGGGTTGTTAATACAGTACGGCATCATGATGTCATTTTCAAACTAATTTTAAAATTTTAATTTGTCAACGGGGTTTGGATATACCTAAATATTTCGATTGAATTGAATTATTGATATGAGTCTATGCTATTTGATTCAACTACACCAATGTTTATGAAAACTCTAAGCATTCTTTGAAAACTTTCTCGAACCAAATTGTTTTGGTACGGAATTTTATGATCAGACTGAGGTGAATTATACAAATTGGATAAAATTATTCAATAGCGAGAATATTCACGAGAAATGATTAAAGTATACGTACTAGTAACGGTAGTTTACCTTCTTTGTGATTGTAAACATGCTGTTAACCTTTGTAAGGGGTAGAGTACCTTTTTCTTAATTGAAATAGGTCATGGGTAGTAATACCTATAAACCTCAGTAGTTCATGGTCTACATGACTCCTCAGCACAATTTCAAAATTTTAACTCTGGTGAGTGGTGTATTGGGTAGCATGTGGTGATGAGTATGAAAGGTGTAAGGTGTAAGGTAAATTTTGGGGACGAAATTTTTAGAAGAATGGGTGAATGTGACAACCCAAGAATTTGGGCAATTTAATAAAATCTTAAAAGATTGAATTAAGGTTAAATAATAAACCTAGACAGAAAATAAGTGAATAGATTTGACATTTCTGGGAAGAAATTTTATAGATTTAAAAGTTTTGTGGTGAATTATTCAGGATTAAGGGTATAATTGTATATGTTCTGTTTATATGGTTGTATATGTGTACAGTGGGTGGTTAAGGGTCAAGGGTTGACCAGATAACCTATATCAGTGACAAACCCTAATATTACATTAAGAACGTCAATGTTCAATTAGAAAACGCTAACGATTAGCTAGAAACCCAAATAACCGGCTCTGGAAACCCTAATTTCAGTTCTGGGAATTCGAAACCCAAATTCGGATTATGAAAAACCTAACTTGGGATCTCAGAGACTTAAGTGTACTGATTATAAGATTAATTAGGGTAAAGCCTAGCGAATTAGTTAGAAAACCATAATTTTAAAGTTGAAACCCTAATTATTCCGTTTAAAACCCTAATGTACAATTATGAACCTAATTGCTAAATTAGCAATTTTAATTAGGAAATATTAATCCTAATTAGCAAGCTTGAATTATGATTAGGAAATCTTAATATAATTAAAAAATCCTAATTATAATTTAGAAATCATAATTTTTCCATTTTAAAACCTAAATTGGAAATCTTAAAAAAATATTTTTTTAACCTTAGGGTTAAACCCTAAGGGTTGCACAAGTTACATGTATGTCATTAAATTTGTGTGCAAAATGACTATTCTACCCTTTTTGCAATTCTTTAATGAGATGGAGTAATAATCTTGTCCTAGTTTGAGTTGTTGAACAACTAAAGGCTATCCCAAGTGCCTATATCAATTATATCAGCCAACATTATCAGCCATTTACATTGTATTCCTTAAATATAAAAGATTAAAGTGAGGGAAAGCTCACTCTACTTCCCTTACTAGCCAACCTCCTTCTCTCTCTAAAAAATTCGGGATTTGGAGTGAAAGAGAGTGATAAGATAGGTCATGATCATATTCTAGCTTACCAATAACAGATCATCTAGTATCAGATTCAAAGATTGGGCTTTAAAAGGTATAAAACCCTAAAACTTGAAAATCATGTGATCTTATGTTAATGTTGTTGTTTATTGTTTAGAATAGTGTATAAGGGTGTTATATAGTGATCTGGGTTGTTATAAATTGGATCCATAACATCTTGATGCACGAAAATGGGTTTTTCAAAACTGATCTATGAACCCTAAAACATGGCCTGACAGTCGAATGTCAGGGCTCATAGATCATTACCTGTTATTTGTTTTCGTGTTTTAAAGGTTTGTAGTTGTACTATGTTGTAAGGGCTTTGATCTGGAACTTGATTCAAGCCCAGATCATGTGTAGATTGAAAGTTATTAAGGGTCAAAGTGCGTTGACCGGCATTGACTAACTGTTTCTGGGTAACCCAGATTTGCCCAGAAAATCTGACAACGCTTTTGCGGGCTCTAGATCTTGCTATTGTTTGATATTTGGCCAAGTTATTGTTTTAATCTAGTAGACTGGTATAAGGACTACATATTCGTGCCTTTATATTACCCTGATCCATAACAGAATCAAAGTTATGAGTGGTCAAACCAGCGTTGACCTCCAGCCTTTTGAAGAAATCTGGGAAACCCAGATTTCTCAAGAACATGTTTCTGACAAGCTTTTGACCGGCCTAGATCTTACTGTTATGATGTTGTTAGGATGATCTGGTGCTATAGAAATGGACCCTGACATCTCCACTACATGTATGAACCTTTATAACACATTAATCAAGCTTGGACATCAAGGATTCAAGGGCTCAAAATATGTACCTCGACTGTTCTTCAATTCTGGAAAACCCAGAATTTGAAGAACAGTGTCTGACAACAATTTTGGAGGTCAAGATCTTTTTGATATGTTGTGGTATGGACATGAAACCAGTTGGTGATTGTAATACTACATTGATACTACAATCCTAACAAAATTGCAAGTCCAAAATCCGTTTGACCAAGAATCTACATGTGGTCAAAGTAGGCTCCCGGTAAACTGACATGAGTTTCTGGGTTTTCCTCAACAACGCTCAAGAACACATATAGCGACGGTTCTGTCGCTATAGGGCCCTTTAGTGACAGTTAATTACGAAAATTTATTATTTTTATTAAATAATTAGTATTAAATAGTTTTTAATTATGAAAAATACAAAATAAATTCCAAAAAATTATTTTAAAGTTTAAAAATGGGTTTTGAATATATTTCATTAATATTTAATATTTTTGAAATATTAATGGTATTTAATTTATTTAATTATAATACTAAATAAATTATTTAAAAATAATTTTAATACTTGAAAAATTATATTATGGTATAAAAAAATATTTTAAGTTATTTTTAATGGCTTTGATATTTTGTGATGAATTTCAATAATAAATTAATATTAATGGTAATTATTTTATTTAATAATTATATTAAATAAATTATGGAAAAAAATAAAATTAATGATTTAAAAATTATATAAAAATAATTTAAGGTTATAAAATATTTTAAGTTATAAAATATAACTTTTGATATTTTGTCATAAAAATATTAATATTTTAATATTAATAGCAATTATCGAATAATGGATTTAACTGTTTAAAAATCATATAAATATGATTTTAAGTTA
This sequence comes from Panax notoginseng, assembly GCA_016801055.1. NCBI lineage: Eukaryota > Viridiplantae > Streptophyta > Magnoliopsida > Apiales > Araliaceae > Panax > Panax notoginseng. The sequence continues at coordinate 62,705,318 of CM029023.1, read as the reverse complement.
TTAAAAATACTTTGTGATATTATAATATTATGTTATGATTTTCATTAATATTTAATATTAAATAAATATTAATGATAATAGAATTAAGCGGTATTTAATTCATATAATTACGATATTAATGATTGAAAAATCATGATAAATGGTAATAATTAACTAAAAATTATTACGAGCTTATGAAAAATATTTTGACTGATAGTAAATTATTTAAGATATTTTGTGAACCAGTTTAGACCGAGTTTTAGTAATATTAGGCTTAAGAATTGTCTGACTGGGTCGTCGGGATGACAAAATTGTGTTAGTTTCAACTCAGACTGAAATAGTTTGACTTGATACCGAGTCTTAGGTAGTTTATGGACTGATAGGGTTATGTGTTATGTGTTTAGGTTATTCTATGATTATATATATAATAGTATTATACTATGATGATATTATTTTAATATTTGGAGATCGGTATTATTTATATTAGATTTTCAGACAAAGCTAAATAAGTTATGTAACGATAATCAACGGATCAGGTAAGTTTTATTGAACTATTCTTTTAACTTGTGGTTAATCATTGTTGATTACCATGTCTATGAATTGTTGAATCGTACTCTGTGCATATTGCATGTATTCATCAGGTATGAAAGGTTGATCACCTTCATTACCATTCGGTCCAGATATAATTGATATGTTCATGTTCAATGTTCGTTCTGCTATGAAAGTTCGTCATGCTAGTTCTCAATTATATTATAGAATTGTAGCCAGCTTATTGTTCAATTCTTTCTATCATGATATATCCTTAATTTATTAAACTTAAACTTGTTGCTCACCCTTGCTATATCATGATTAACATTGCAGATTAAGATGAATACGTCAGATACAGGAAAGGAAAAAGACAAGTCCAGCTTTAGAATATGTGCAGATAATTATAATAGTATTGTATAATAATAACATTGTATATCAGATAGGGTATTAAATTGTGTATATGTGAAGGTTATTCAACCTTGGGATTAGTGTGTAATGTTTAATGTATAAATAATTTATGTTTATATTTTCCGTAATAGCAATAGTCATAGTATGATTGTACCAGATCCGCGGTGATTTGGGACCCGGATCTAGGGCCCTCATATTTGGACCACTCTACGATTTCGGGAGAGGCCCTCCAAAGCAGACGCACTACGATTCTCGATGCTCTATGATTCTATCTTGGCTTCTGCAATCTCTTGATCAGCTTGATAGACTACAATTCTGTTGAAGCCTATCTATTACATCTCAAAATAAAGATCAACCTAACAGCTTTGATCTTTTCATCTATACATTCATTTACATAATGATGAACATTAAAAGCTTAGATCAACCTAACAATTTTGATCTACCACTAAGTCCTTGTACATATATTCCTTGAAGGACTTTACATATAATCATGAATATTTACTTTCAATATCAAATTTAAATATACAAACTCCCATCAATCTCCCCCTATTTGATGTTGACATAACCAAGGAGATTTGTGTCATGATTATCAATTTCTAGATGCAGTTGCTAGAAAGTAAATATGACTTAGTGTTTCAGTGAGCAACTAAAATCTCTAGAGAATAAGCATGAATTTATTGATGTTTGTAAAGATAGATACTATAATTAAGCTTAGTTACATTAATAATAATTGTGTTTCAACTTATCTCTATTTCTTTTGTCTTTTGTTCCTTGGAGGATTGGCATATTCTGTAGCTCTCCTTCTCTTGACGGCTCCATTTCTCCATGCTATGTCTTCCATTTCGTTTTGACTTAGTGGTTCCCTATGATCGTAGGATCTCTAATAGGCAAGTTTAGGTGTGTAGTGGCTACACCTTGTGAGCTAGGCTCTTGATTTCTTAGCGGTTGTGCCATGATAATTTATTGTTGTTCAGGTCATTGAGTATGCTAGTAAGAATGTCTTGCAGGAGGGCTCCTTGAAGATTGAGCGATGAATTTGCCTTTGCCTCTGCCTTTTCCTTTCTCTCATTCCCCTTTATTCTCCCCCTTTATGTCAGCATCAAGGGTTCGAATGTCTTCAGATAGTCGAGTCATGCCTTGTACAAGCTCATGGAGCTTATTCTTGGATTGAGCAATGTCTTCACGGTTTTCTTGAATCAGAGAATCAGTTCGAGCTTCTCTCTTTTGTAGAATGGCCAAGACATTTTCTGTTTGTTGCATTTGGCCTATGAAAAATGCTTGGAATTCTTTCATTGAAGTTCGTAGACTCGTGAGACTTTCCATCATCAGATTATTCTGGGATTCCTGAGTATTCTACAAAATAAGAACTGTTTCCCTGTGTTTCTTGGCAGCCTGAAAGTGGATTTGATCCCTTTCATTGATACTCTTAAGCATTTCTTTTAGGATCTCCCTAAGCTTCTTTGTAAGCTCAGTACTTAGCTTGCTTGGGAGAGTGTTGGTAGCATCGATCAAATGAGTCAGCCTTAGGTGAACAAGGTCTGGGTGGACTTTAAGATCTTCTTGTATATCCTTGGTCACCTTCTGAGATGCTTCAGACAACTCTGTCTTGGTAGGAAGATCTGATATGAGCTCAAGGAGTTGCTGATTATTTGGGGGAGAGGTTCTTGTATATTGATCTTGCATATTGTAGAGAGCATGATCAAGATTAAAATAGTTATTGGTTGATGAGGAAGGGATATCTGATGGAGGATCAGGTGTGTGAGGTTGAGTCTCAGGAGGAGATGACTCTACATTTTGAGCAGGTGACTCCACGATTGGATTTAGATCAGTAATCGTAGAGTGAAAGATGATAGAAGACTGGACCAACATAAAATTAGGCATGGTTGGTTCATCAGTTACAGAATGTTGGGATTCTATAACTAGAAATTGATTGAGTGGATGAAGTATCACTTCCAACCATCTTGGCAACTCGTAGAATTGATTGAAGGTTAATGGTGGGCAGTGACTGACCCTGAAAGAGATGGGAATAGTTTGTACCTTATGCCCATTTTCTGAAGAGGGGCCATTGATGATCATTTTTTGGGGAAAAGTGAGGTTGCCTGGGAATCCATGAGCTAGCATCGAGATTGCTGGATAGGCTTTGAAGGTCCAGAACATGTGATCCCAGAAGTTGAGGATTCGGGCTCTATGGAAGGGCATCATAGGTAGATAGGAGAACAGTTGATTGTAGTTAGCTCTCCAATATCCATCACAGTTCACTACAATAATCTCAACTTCGTAATCCTCTTCTTCTTCTCTGTCTTCATTTGAAGTTTCCACTACATCAATTATCTCCACTTGACTTATTTGCTCTTCTGCTCTCTCATCCTCCATAGCTTCAATCCTTTCCATTTCAACAGTTTCTGAAGCTAGAATCTCTTGAGGAACTGAGGAAGTATCATGATGGTCTCTTGGCAATTCCTCCTAAGCTGTAGCCTTTTCTGACATAGGAACTTCGTGAGGCTCCCCCTCAATTCGATCATCCATTTGAACTTCAAGCAGCTCCCCCTCAGCTGGAGCATTTTCTAGTTTAGGGACTTCAGGAAGCTCCCCCTCAACTTAAGCTGTAGTCTCATTACTTGCTTCGGGTAGCCCTTTCTCAGCTTCTATCCTTCTGTCTTCCTCCTTTAACACTCCTTCATTGACAAGAATGTATTTCTTGACAAGTTTTCTCTTTGACTTCCTAGGCTGAGCCACAGCCTCAGCACTTTCTTCAGTTTTAGCTCTGAAAGGTTAATCAGGCTAAGAAGTTATTGCAGCTTCCTCTTCTGGAGTGGTGTCAAGTCTGGACTGTATGATCAATAGTGACTCTACGATCGAAGAGAAAGAAGATTTCTTGAACTTATGGCTGTGTTTTCCCTTCTTAAGCAGCTGAGAGATGGTGGCTCTATCTTCTTCTTCTTCTTCAGTCTATTGTTCTATCCCTTTCATTATCTTCAGGGTTTCAGTGCCTGAACTTCCTTGAGGTGCATCAGTGGTTGAACCTTGAGGCTCCTCTGTTGTCTGAACCTTCATCTTCCTCTTTCCCTTGCTTTTTCTGACCAAAGCAATGGGTTCCTCTTTGTTGATTTCTTCTTCTTCATCAGTTTTCTTTACAACTAACATATTTCCTGGTAGCCCAGACTCCTTCGCTTCACCAGTTCTTCCACTGGATTCAGACATCATCCTGACATTTTTTACAGGATTTCTTTTCTAATTTTTAAACAGCTGTTGGGTCATCCTTCTGTTGGGATTAATAGATATTCCTTCATTATCCCCAATTTTGTCACCCAGTGTTGATTGCAGGATGATGCTTATAAATCGCCCTAAGAGCATCTTTCCAGATCTTTTTGATTTCTTTGAACTAAGTATCAATTTTCTAATCCAATCGATAAGTAGGGCCCCATAGTTAAGCTGAATCCCAAAGCAGATTGATGTCATGAGCTTCAGTTAAACTTCATTGACAGAGTCATGGCCAGAGCTCTTACAACATATGCATTTCCCAACAATGTCAGGCAGAAACTCATACCTTTGGGAAAACTCCTTCTTCTTGTACCCCTTGACGGTCTGAAACTTTTTGTGATGCATCTTCCTCAGACCTTCATGAAAGTCGATGACCTCCATCGACAGAAGTCCATTTGATTTGAAACCTAGGGCTAGGTTTATATCTTCAGCCTTGAGTTTAATCTACTCGCCTTGACCCTCGTGGTGATAACATTGTTCTCAAAAGCTCTATTTTTGTAGAACTCTTTCACTAGCTTTGGGTAGATCCATGTACTGGTGCCCAGAGCTTCTTCAAGACCATCTTTCTTCAATAGAGACAGAATCTTGTGGAATTAAGGGTTAGCTGTCTTAAACTCGTCGAAACAGAGTCTGTAACCAGTGATAACATTTGAAGCCGCCATTGATTTCTTTGCACTAAGGTTAGTTGAGCGTTTTTTAAGGCTAGGGTTTCTGCTGGTAGAGAGAGAGAAATAAGCTTTTAAAACTTCTGATTTCAAAAAGATATTTTCAAACTGTACTTGTCTCTCGATCTGCTTAGCGGGGCATCTGTCAAGTTCTGCTTGGCTCCACGAGTTTAACTTGTGTGAAAAATACTGATTTACCCTTTTCTCCTCCTGAGCTAATGTGTCCTTTGGGAGGACTACGATCGTCAAGGTAGCACTACGATCGTTGAGGTTGCACTGCGATCGTTGAGGCAGTCATTACGATCACTGAGTTTGCACTGCGATCATTGAGTTCACTGCTGAATCTGCTCTACGAACTTTATTTGTCCTGGTTCTTGTGATGAACTTTGACTTAGCATTCCTTCCGAGTCAAGGTAGCTCAGGAAGGGCCAATCTCTTAGAATGAACTAAGGATCAGGTTTGTACCAGAGGCGCTTGATAGGAGAATTGCTTAGATTTGTTAGAGATGCTGTCATCACAAGATGCTTCTTTATCATGTCGAGGAAGCTCTACGATCGTGGTCCTTCATGTCAAGACAACTCTACGATCGTGGACTTTCTTTAGTTATCTCTACGATTTTGAACATAGCCTTTATATCTGCATGGTTAGCATAAACTAGAGCATAGATTTTGTGGTTGTAGATTTAGCATACCTAACTCACTTATTAATTTATTAAATTTGGATTCATCTAGAGGCTTTTTAAAGACATCAGCAAGTTGATTCTCTGTAGGGATGTATTGTAAAGATATGGTTCCATTTTGAACATGATCCCTAATAAAATGATATCTTATTTCTATGTGCTTAGTCCTAGAATGCATGACAGGATTGTGTGTTATTGCTATGGCACTTGTGTTATCACAATAAATAGGTATAGATTTGAAATCAAACCCATAATCTGCTAGCTAATTTTTCATCCATAAGATTTGAGCACAACAACTGCCAGCAGCAATGTATTCAGCTTCTGCTATTGATGTAGATACTGAGTTTTACTTCTTGCTAAACCAGGACACAAGTCTGTTTCCTAGCAACTAACAGGTACCACTGGTACGTTTTCTATCTATTTTGTAACCTACAAAATTAGCATCTGTATATCCTGTTAGTTCAAAGGAGGACTCCTTGGGATACCAAAGTCCCAAGTGAGGTGTACCCTTGAGATACCTGAAAATCCTTTTTACAGTAATTAAGTGTGATTCCTTAGGATTAGCTTGAAATCTAGCACATATGAATGTTGCAAACATTATGTCTGGTCTACTAGTAGTTAGATATAAAAGAGAGCCTATCATACCTCTGTATTGAGTTATATCAATACATTTGCCTTTTTCATCTTTGTCAAGCTTAATTGCTAGAGCAATTGGTGTTTTCATGGGAGAGGCTGATTCCATGCCATACTTTTTAAGTAAGTCTTTAACGTACTTGGCTTGGTTTATGAAGATTCCTTCATCAGTCTGCTTTACTTGTAATCCAAGGAAGAAATTCAGCTCACCCATCATGCTCATTCTGAACTTGCTCTACATAAGCTTGGCAAATCTCTTACATAGTTTTTCATCAGTAAAGCCAAAGATAATGTCATCAACATATATTTGAACTAATAAGACTTTGTCTTTATGCTTTCTAAGAAATAATGTGGTATCTACTCTACCTCTAGTGAAACAATTTTCAATAAGAAAGTTAGTTAGTATTTCATACCATGCTCTAGGTGCTTATTTAAGACCATATAAGGCTTTGTCTAATTTATATACATAATTAGAGAGAGTTGGATTGATGAAACCTGGAGGTTGCTCCACATATATTTCTTCTTGAAGTTCACCATTCAGAAATGCACTTTTAACATCCATTTGAAAGACTTTAAATTTCATGTGGGCAACAAAGGCAAGGAATATTCTGATGGCTTCTAACTTGGCAACAGGTGTAAAGGTCTCGTCGTAGTCAATGCCTTCTTCTTAAGAGTAATCTTTGGCCACTAGTCTTGCCTTATTCCTTGTTATTACTTCATCTTCATCCATCTTATTTTTGAAGACCCACTTAGTGCCAATGACTGGATGGCTTCTTGGTCTTGGAACTAATCTCCATACTTTGCTTCTTTCAAACTGATTTAGTTCTTCTTGCATGGCTTCTATCCATCTGGAGTCTTCCATAGCATCTTCTATCTTCTTGGGTTCCATTTGTGACAGAAAGCTTAGATAGAAACACTCATTCTGGGTGGTAGCTCTTGTCTTAACTCTTGCATTTGGATCTCCAATGATTAAGTCTTAAGTGTGATCTTTTAGCTATCTGTTTCCTGTTGGAACATCTAACCTGATGCCTTGTTGTCTGAGTTCTTCAAGATCAATTTCTGCTTCTTGATGGGGAGGTTCGTTATCTTGCGTAGTTCTCTCTATGATCTCCTCTCCTTGCTCAACGATTTCATTTTTTGGGACTACGATCGTGGTGTTAAGCTCGACAACCTCGTTCGTAGTGTCTGAATTATCTTTCGTAATGTCTTGAGACCCTATTTTTTCTAAGTCTGTTTCATCGAAGATGATGTGAATTGAGACTTCAACACTCAGCGCCTTCTTGTTGAACACTTTGTAAGCCTTGCTGTCTGTGGCATATCCGAGAAAGATTCCTTCGTCTGACTTGGGTTGGAACTTTGTCAGATACTGTTTTCCGTTGTTGAGAATATAGTATGCACAATCGAATACATGAAAGTAGCTGACACTTGGCTTTCTTCCTTTTCACAGTTCGTAGGGAGTCTCCTTTATCATAGATTGTATAAGCGATCTGTTCTGAGTGTAGCATACAGTGTTGATAGCTTCTGCCCAGAAGTATTCAGGCAAATGGGTTGCTGCTAGTAAAGTTCTTCCAGCCTCTATCAACGTTCTGTTCTTTCTCTCAGCTACTCTTTTTGCTGTGGAGTTCATGGAGCTGAGAAGTTGTGATTGATGCCATTTTTTGTGCAGAACTAGTCCATCTCAGAGAAGTCAAATTCTCTGCCATGATCACTCCTTATAGCCTTGATTTTCTCCCCTTTCTCGTTCATCACTAGTCTGAACATCTTGATTAGTTGGGAGCTTGTTTCATCTTTTGAGTTTAGAAAGAACACCCATGTGAATCTGGTGTAGTCATCCACTACGACCAATGAGTATCCCTTCCCTCCAAGGCTTGTTGTTGGAATTGGCCCAAATAGATCCATGTAAAGCAGCTGTAGAGGCTTGTCTATTGAGTTGACAGTTTTGCTCTTGAATGAGCTTCTAGTCTGCTTTCCAAGCTGACAGGCATTGCATGGCCTTTCTTTGACGAAGCTGAACTTGGGTAAGCCTGCTACTAGATCCTTGGAGGCCAGTTTTGAAATGTTTTTGAAGTTGAGATGAGACAGTCTTCTATGCCATAACCAACTCATTTCTTCAAATGCTTTAGCTAGAAAGCATATTGTCTCGTCCGAGCTCAGTTGACCAAGATTAACAGTGTAGACATTTCCTTCTCTTGCTCATGTAAGCTTTATAGAAGATGTCTTCAGATCTCTGACTTGACATTGATTGTTGAGGAAGGTGGCTTGATGACCCTTATCGCAGAGTTGGCTTATGCTTAGAAGATTGTGTTGTAATCCTTCCACATAGGCTACTTTACTGAAGGATACTGCACCATTCCCAGCTGAGTCATATCCTCTTGTCTTGCCAGAGTCATTGTCTCCGAAGATGACTGACGGACCCTCCTTCTTTATGAAGTTTGATAGGAAGGCTTTGTTCCCAATCATGTGCCTTGAGCATCCACTGTCCAGATACCAGGTTGTGATCATGGAGCTCTGTTCCTGTGGTAAGATTAAACTCTCATTTTGGTACCCATACTTGCATGGGTCCTACTTTGTTAGTACCCTTGGGAACCCAGATTTTATTGATTTTGGGTCTCACATGCATAGGATTATTGTAGCATATTGCAGCCTTATGACCAATCTTATTACATACAAAGCATCTAATATGATGCATGCTTATGTGTGTATGTGGATTCTTCCACCATTTGGATTTATGTGGGTTCTTAGCATTCATTCCTTTATACTAGTTCTCCTTTTTCCATATGTCCTTGTGATTCATGATTTGTGAGGAGTGAAGCTTATCTCTACTGTTCCTTCCCAGTTGGTTCATGGAGTTAATTTTACTCGACTCTACGACCCTTCGAGGTTGGAGAGTAGTGACTAAGTTACTCTTCTATTTTTTGAAACCTAGGCCAGCATGGGATCCTTTATTCCTTGGATCATGGATTGGATCAGAAGAGCAGGGTTGGATTGGTTCTTTCTTTTGTGAGGATTTCACAAATGTAATGCTTCTACTAAAACTAGAAACATTACTAAAGCTAGTTTCCTTTATCTTTTCCACATATGGTTCTGAGGTGGATAGTGGATTCCCTAAAACCTAAACCTGTTCTGTCAGATGCACTTCTCTGACTGGAAATCAGGGAGTCCATGAAAGAAGAGGATTTATTCCATGTAGAGATTGTCTTTTCTAGTTCCTCAATCTTAGAAGTTAGATTTGACTCTCTTTGTGCATTAAGTTCATTGGCATGTTTTAAGAGCTTATTCTTAGCTTCAAATTTGGAGAGAGAATTAGTACTTAGAAGAGTTGTTTCTAGTTCTTCCTGAAATTTCTCTTTCTCTTTTTGAAGAAGAGAATAATCTTTAGACAGAACTCTGAACCATTTCATGTATTGATGCAGATCAGATGTTATGCCATGTAGTGCAGTTCTTAAATCATCAATATCTACATCAGAAGAGTTAAAGTCAAATACCTCATCTATACTTACTTCATGAATGTCAGAGCTCTTCTTATCCTTTTCATGTTTGGCCATCAGGCAATGATTTGCCATTTGAGGATCTTCATTATCTCCAAATTCGGGAGTTGAGTCGTTGTCTGAGTCACTCCACGATCCTCCGGCCACAAGACCTTTGTCTTTCTTCTGAGGCCTCTTGTTGCCTTTGAATTCTTTCTTTGAATTTGATTTCCTCTTTAGTTCTTCCCTAAGAGGTTTGTTGCAGTTTGCAATGAAATGGTCAGGCTTCTTACAGTTGTAGCATAACTCATTTATCTGCTCCTGGCTATTGTAGTTGTTGACTTTCTTTGGTTTGCTTATTCTTCCTTCACGCATGAACCTTTTGAGTCTTCTTACCAGCATTGCAAAGTCCTCATCATCATCATTGTCATAGTCAGAGTCATTTCCAGTGTTAGCTTTGGAGATGTTATCTGTTGCTTTGAGAGCAACTCCTTTGTCCTTCTTTCTTCCTTTAGATAGAGTTTCTGCTCGTTGAGTCAGCTCCAATTCATACGTGAGAAGGTTGCCATATAGCTGTTGAACAGTCATTTCATGGAGATTCTTTGATTCTCTGATGGCAGTGGTTTTGGCTTCCCACTTGCTAGGTAAGGCTTTCATGAATTTTATAATTAGATCTTTATTTGGATAGATCTTTCCATATGCTCACAGAGAGTTGAGCAGTACATTGAATCTTTCGTAGGTGGAAGTGACATTTTTTCCTAGAACGTGGGCAAACATTTCATATTGTTGAGTCAGAAGAGATTACTTGTTTTCTTTGACTTCATCTATTCCTTCGTGCATGATGAGCAATGCTTCCCATACTTCCTTTGCTATTTTGATGTTGACCACATTTTCAAACAGGTCATCTTCTAAAGATTGGAACAAAATGTTCTTGGCCTTTTTGTCGAGTTGGACAGCTTTCTTTTCGTTGTCAATCCATTCTACTTTGACCTTGATCTGAATTATGTTTGGATCGTCTAAAGTTGGTACAAGCTTTGTAGGAACGTATAGCCCATTCTGAACAGTTTCAAATAGATCTTCATCTATTGAATCTGTGTAGGCTTGCATACGAACTTTCCAGTTGGTGAATTTATCTTTGTTGCACATAGGTGGCTTGCTGCCTCCTCCAGTCTTTGATTCGCTTATCAGATGTGCCATTGGATCTACTTAAGCTTTGTAGGCTGTTTGATAGAACCTGCTCTGATACCAATTGTTAGTTTCCAAAGGCACAATAGTTATCTAGAAGAGGGGTTGAATAGATATTTTTATTTTCTTCTTATAAATACTTATAAGTTTTGATAATGATTTAAACACAGCGGAATTAAGATTTGTTTGTTTTCCCTTTAAGATATAACGAGTTAATATGAGTAAAGCAGTTATGACAGTTATAGCAGTTATGGCAAGAATATAAGAGACATAGCGATTTTAAGTGGTTCAGAGCACTTAAAGCTCCTAGTCCACTCTTCTACTCCTCGAGTAGGAAATCCACTAAGGATATCTTTACAATCTCTGAATCTCACAGATTCCTTTAAGACCAGCAGTCTTGAAACTTCTTAGTTCACTTTTGAACTCTTCAAGTCTAGCAAACTTGGTACTTCTCAGTTCAATTAAAACTCTTCAAGTCCTTCTGACTTGGAACTTCTTACTTCACTTGATAATAGTTGAGTTCTTGAATGGTGCTACTCAATTGCCGTTAAGTTTCTGTTCGAAAGAACTGAGTAGCTGAGTAGCTGAGCAAGCTTTCTTTTTCAAATTATAGAGTTGAGCGTAGAATGTTCTTCAGCATTTTTGTTCAGTGCTTGCTTGCTCCTTTCATCTGCTTGTGTTTTGTATATATGATGCCTTTGAGATGTATCCGTTGAAGACATCCTTTGAAACATTAAATGCATTTGACATTTCTGAGCTTTGATGGAAACTTTCTGCACAACTTCTAATTAGCAGTCTGGCCCATTGACACAGCAGACTGATGTCTCACCTTACACCTGAAAAGGTGTTTTCTGCTGACCCATAGTACTTTCCTTAGCTTCTTCAATACGTTTCTTTGTTATATACTAAGGATGACTGTTGTGTCATTGGGACTCCCAAGGACTTCAACATTTATAATCCATTCCACATTTGTTGGGATTTATTCTTAAACAAATGGGCAAGGCTCGATGCTTCTGATACAGACAGATGATGCTATACGATTCTGATTGTGGTGTCTTGCCACCTTGGTGCTTGATCCGGTACTAGCAAACGAGAACACTATGATTTCTCTTAAGTACTGGCACCCTACGATCTTCACTTGCTTGACTTGCAGACTCTACGCTTTCGAGAGCACACTACGATCTCTGAGTTGGCTCGGCAAGCGTTTGGACCACTCTACGATTCCGGGAGAGGCCCTCCAAAGTAGACACACTACGATTCTTGATGTTCTACGGTTCTACCTTGGCTTCTGCAATCTCTTGATCAGCTTGATAGACTACGATTCTGTTGAAGCCTATCTATTACATCTCAAGATAAAGATCAACCTAACAGCTTTGATCTTTTCATCTATACATTCATTTACATAATGATGAACATTAAAAGCTCAGATCAACCTAACAATGTTGATCTACCACTAAGTCCTTGTACATATATTCCTTGAAGGACTTTACATATAATCATGAATATTTACTTTCAACATCAAATTTAAATATGCAATCTCCCATCAAAATATCCTTGATCTGATTTCTCCACTTCTAACCCAAGAAAGCAGCCAATTTCAACTAGATTTTTCTTTTCAAAACGAGTTGCCAAGTCATTCATCAAGTGAGAAATTTCAGCTTCATCATCTCCGGTGACTATCATGTCATCCACGTACAGTAAAACCAGCAAATGCATCCTTGATTCTAATTTTACAAATAAACTAGAATCTAAATCAGCAACTTTAAAACCACAAAAGATGAAGTATTGAGCAACTTTACCATACCAAGCGTGTGGTGCTTGTTTAAGACCATATAATGCCTTCTTTAATCGACAGAAATGAAAAGGAAATTTCCTGAATTCGAATCCTTTAGGTTGCTCCATGAATACTTCACGGTCTAATTCTCCGTAAAGAAATGCATTCTTTACATCTGTTGCCACAACTTCCAACTTTTGGAGGCAGCAAGTGAAATAATTGGTCTTACTGTCACCATTTTTGCCATTGGGCTAAGGGTCGCCTCATAATCCAACCCATAGCTTTAAGAAAAGCCACGAGCAACCAGGCGAGCTTTGAATTTTTCAATTGTGCCATCTGACTTCCTCTTCAACCGATAAACCCATTTGCAAGTGACCAGAGTACAATTTTCAAGCTTAGGCACAAGCTCCCACGTCTCATTCTTCTTTAGAGCATCAAATTCTTCATGCATTGTAGCTTCCCAATCTAGATAGCCCTTTGCTTCTTCATAGCAAGCTGTTTCTTCTTCTTTTAATGCTCCTGTAAACAAGCATGAAGTAACAGTGCAGAGATTAAGTTGTACCTCATAAGTTGTAGAGTTATAATGCCTTCTACCAATTTCTTTGAAGAGATTTGTTGCAGCAACTGATATCCTACATGACCCAAACGAGCGTGCCAAATTGCTGCATTGTCGGTTTGGCTTGTCTTCTTTACATATGCGTCCCCTACTGACATAACATATGACGACCCCAAATCTGGGTACTTTTTACCTCAGATCTGGTACATCATTTCTATAACTATTACGGAAGATATAAACATAAATTATTTATACATTAAACTTTTACACATCATTCCCAAGGTCTATAACCTTAACTTAATACATACCTTCTGTGATAACCCGAGATTTCGAATAATCAAAATTTACGAATAAATTTTTTTTTTATTAATTAATATTAATATTAATTATCATTTATGTGACGAGTATCGGTGATACGTGTATCGAGAAAGTCAATGTGGATTGACTAATAAAAATTAGAGTAGAGTTGTGCTTAACAGCTTTAGAAACCCTAATCCTAATTTCTGGATAGGGATTCGGTAGAAAATATAATTAAATTAATTATTTTAATGAGTTTGTGTTTGTACCGAATAAATCTATTGATCAATGATTAATCGGATAAGGTTTGATATTAATAAAACCTAATAAGAGATTAGAAACCCTAATCTCAGGATTAGAAACCCTAACGTACCGTTGGAAATCCTAATTGTACGTCGAAAAACCTTAATATTATATTCGGGAATTCTAAACCCCAAATTAAGAAACCCTAATCCTAATTGGCAAGCCTATTATGTGTGTATTAAACTTAAATATGATTAGAAAATCCTAATTATATTTTAGTTATATTAATTTCTATTTTACAAACCCTAATTGTAATTTAGAAAAATTATTTTTCTAATTAAAACCCTAATTCGTGGGTTGTAAACCCTAATGACCATTTTGAACCTAATTGCTAAATTAAGTAATTTTAATTAGGGATATTAATCCTAATTAGCAAGATTGGATTTTATGATTAGGAAATATTAATACAATTATCGAATCCTAATTATAATTTTGGAAAATTAATTTTCTATTTTGGAAACCGAAATTTGAAAATTTTGGAAATTAAATTGCAAATCAAAAGGGATTTAAACCCTAAACCCTAAAGGGTCCAAATCTTAAACCTTAACCTAAACCCTAAGGGTTTGTACCAATTCCAAGATTGCCATTAAAATCAATTTTGCTAATGACCAAAATGCCTTTTTACATTTTTAATAAGCTAACTTGTAGAAATGGCTAAACCTTTAGTTGGTAAACCACTCACTTGACTTTGTGGCATAAAAATCTTACCAAATCAGTCCTTTATTGCCAGCAAACTAGCCAGCACATCAGATCATTCATTGCACCATATGTTTATAAGAGATTAAAGAGAGAGAAAATGCATGTATTTGGCTATTTTGCTATTAAGCTCTCACCAACTCTCTCTCTCTCTCTCCTAAACCCACGAAAATCAGAAGTGAATTAGTCCCAATATCAGTCCCTATATCACTAAGAACAACTAAGGAGGATTAAGATCAAAGATTTGGCAAGAAAAGGTAAAAACCCTAACTTGAGTTTGATCTTTCATGCTAAGAAATTTTTTTGTTTAAAGTGTTTAAATCAGTGTTAGAAGTTGTTTTTAGTTGATCTATGTTGATCCATGATGGATCCATAGCATCAAATGGCTTTAAAAAGATGTTTTTCAAAATCTGTTCTTGAGCGTTTTAAGTGGTCTGACAAGAAATGTCAGCCGCTCTAGATCTTTCTGTGTTTAAGATTTTTGATGTTTTATTATTTCGATCTGTAGCTTGTAATGTTGGCTTTAAGTTGCAAAAGCAATCAGAGTCATTAGAGGTCTAGATTGGAAGTTATTAACGGTCAAATCCCGTTGACCGGGCATGACCGGGCCAAATCTGGGTAACCCAGAAAGGCCATGAACAGCTTCTGACAACTTTTGCACGGCCCAAATCTGACAGATTTGATTATTGTTAGTTGATGTTTTTGTAACGTAGTTGTAGCCTGTAATATGTACTGTAGAACCATGCCTTATGATACGATAAAAACATCAACATGTCGATCGTAGATAGTGGTCAAAGTAAGCCCCTAGCACTGATTTGCGTTTCTGGGAATTTTCAGAAACGGTATAAACACACGTTCTGACATAGTTTGACCGTGTCATAACTTTTGGATATGTTGTTTTTGGACTAAGAACTTGACATCTCGTTGTTCCTTGACATCAATACTACATGTATGAATCATAAAACCACAAAAACAAGTGCCAGAACCTTGATTATTTTGGGCTGGAAAGTACCAAGTCGTACTGCCTGAGTTTCTGGAAAACCCAGAAACTGTCTGACCATAAGTTTGAAGGCACTGATCTGCTTATTTTGATGTTGTATAACTTGGATATTGATTGTTAATGGTAGTACTACATAAGTAGTACATGATTGAACTTTAAGATTTCCCAGAAACAATTGTAAACCAAGTTTAATATTCGGTCAAAGTAAGGGTCTCGAACATGAGTCTAACAGTGTACTTGAACCAAGAACACCTAAGGCTACAGACAAGTGTCGCTAAAGGCTTTAGCGACGGTTCCTATTTATTTATTTTCTGAATTTCCGGAAAATGATTAAAAATTAGAAATAAATTCTAAAAATTGCCAAAAATTATTTTAAAAATTATTTTAAATTATGAAAAATAATTTTTGACCAATTGGAATATTTTTTTTTAATATTTATAATTATTTAAATATTAAAAGTATTTAATTTATTTAATTAGTGTATTAAATAAATTAGAGAAAAATGATTTAGTATTATGAAAAATTATTTTAAATAAGAATAATGTATTTAAAAATATGTTGAGTTATAAAATATAACTTTTGATAATTTTGGAGCATTTTCATTAATAATTTAATATTAATGATATTATATTTATTTAATTACTAAATTAAATAAATAAGTTAAAAATGATTTTAATGATTTAAAAATTATTTTAAATAAGAATAAAGTGTTAGAAAATATTTTAAATTATAAAATATAATTTTCAATATTTTTGGAGAATTCTCATTAATAAATTAATATTAATTATATTAGATTATTTATTTATGATATTAAATAAATGAAGTAAAAATGATTTTATTGATGTAAAAATCATTTAGAAGTGAGAAAAATATTTTTAAAATATTTTAAGTTATAATTAATGACTTTTAATATTTGGATAATAATTTTATTAATATTTAAATATTAATGGTGATGATTTAAAAATAATTTTAATTACTTTAAAAAATTATTTAAGTAGAATATTGATGATTTAAAAATATTTTAAGTTATTCATAATAACTTTAATATTTTGACAAGTATATTATTAATATTTTGATATTATTAAATATTAATAATGATAAGATTATTTGATAATTAAATCATTTAAAAATGATTTAAGTGTTTGAAAAATTATTATAAATTATAATAATTGTTTATAAATTATTAAAAGCTTTCGAAAAATATTATAAACGATAATTGATTTATCTAAAATAATATTGAAGCTTAGAGACCAAGTTTAATTGACAATCAATGTGTTAATTGTCGGATAGGGTGACCAGAACACCGAGAATGGACCGAGGTCCAACCAGACCGAAATTGTTAGACTGGATAAGTGTTTATATAGGTTATAAACACTGATGTGGTTATGTGGAAATATGCCTAGGAGAAGCTTGACTGTAGAATACAGTGTTACGTGTTATAAATAATTGTGCTAATTGTGAGACCGATATTATTGGTTATAGGTCTTACGAAAGCAAATAAGTTTATTGTGTAGCTGTAATCAACACGAAAGGCAAGTTTCCTAACTCAACCTTGAGTTATATTCATTCAATTATTTTAATGGTTAATTATTGATAATTATACCATGTCTAGGGAATTTATTGTTGATTATTCGCAATTAGTGCATGATCAAAATTCAAATTGAACTAGTGATTCAGAAAATATATATTCATAGAACTACTGTTGTTGGATATTTATATCTGTAGAAACTAATATTGACAGTACAGATAATTCTTGTTTATTGTCAAATTATTTTGAGAAATGTCTTAGCTAATTATACTGGCTAGACAAACAATTGTTAGAACTTGATAAATACGAGAAGAGAAATCAATTGGTATTGATAGATCGATGCCAATTATTTCGGCTAGATTGATAAGTAGATAGAATTTGAAATCACAGTATTTCGTCGTTAAATCAAAAATCTTGATTCTGAGACTGAGAAGAACAACCTTTTATATAAAGGGAATATTTTGGGTCGTATATTCGACCATTGCGCGCTGTTAAGTATTATGCATAATATAGGGTACAAGGAGTTGGCCGGCTCTAAGTATTTGCAGAGGGGTATGATTTAATCTTTATGGTTATCTGATATACCTGGATATATCAAAGTCCAATCTTTGATAGTTACTCGAGAAGAGAAGTTCTAGATCTAGTGTGATCACTCAGCATAAATCTGGAAAATATTTCACTTTGCTATTGCGTAGAATTAATTGTTGATTATTCAATAGAATATCGTAGAAACTTTGAAAGCGTTGTACTCTTTCATTAACAGATTATTGCGTTGCCTAGAATACGAGAAAACTTGTTATTGATTAACGAATTGTTCAGTCATTTCAAAGTTTCCCGAACTTTGGTTTCATTCTATCAAAATAGATAGTCTGTTCTTGTTGAGTCATATACATTTATTGTATGTTTTAACTTACGGGGCAAACTTGTTGCTCACCCTTGCTATAAATAAAATATTTTAGCTAGGAACGAAGAGGTCAGCGGGTCAAAGAAGAACAAAGGCAAAGGAAAGATGTTGGAGTAGTTATAATGAACAGTATTATTATTATGTTACATTGTATTGTAAACCCTTTTTGTATATCTAAAGGGGTATTTTTGTAATGTTAAGGTTAGTGGACCTGGGACTTATGTATTAACAATATATGTTAATAACTTATGTAATCCTATTTATATATGAATGGGTAGTTAAATGGTATTATATTATGGATCGTGAACACCAAACTCGGGGGTCGGGTAACCCGAATTTGGGGGTGTCACAGGTTGGTATCAGAGCTGTAGTGACCAAGGTGTCACCAGCTAGTAGAAGAGCTGTAGGTTATAAACTTTAAGTGGGGTGGGGGAAAACCCTAGGATTATAACCATACGCGAGATAGAGAAAACTCATGTAGAGTTCTAAGTGAGGGATTGCCGAAGTGTATCAATAGTGAGATAAGTGGACACGTAGTGTGAGAATTTTGTACTAATGAAGTACTAATCAAGTTATTTCAACTGATTATAGGATGTCTGGAGAAGGTGAAAAGAGTGCGGAGATGCTAGCGGCTGTTACACCGGTGCCAGAAGCCGAGGTGCCAGCGTAAAGTGAATCAGTGGAGAAGGTGGGAGAAGATGAACCAATGGTCAATCTGGGGAGCGATCATGATGATTATCCCGAGATGTATCTGAGTGGAGATGAGGAGGCAGAGTCTGAGCCAGCTAAGGTGGAGTTAAAGAATAAGACCAAAGTTGGAGAACAAGATCACGAATCTACAGAAGTCCAGGAACTCAGAAGTAAAGTGTTTCTTCTAGAGGAGTTATGGAAGATAGAGCGAGCATTACGCGAAATAACTGAAGAACGGAACGAGCTCAAGGCGCAGGTGGACAGAATGAAGGCTGAAGGTGGTGGATCGTCTGAAGGAACCAGCAAGAAGGACAAGAAGAAGAGAAAGAGGGAAAAAGACAGCCCTAATTCTGAAAAGTCAAGCCCAAAAAAGAAGCAAGCATGTAGCAAGTGTGGAAAGACTCACGCGGGAGAATGCATGATGTGGAAGAACATGTGCTTCAACTGCAAGCAGGAGGGACATATTTCTTTGCATTGTCCTAAGCCGAATTTGAGGAAGTGTTTTTCATGTGGGCAGACGGGTCACAGATTCAGTAAGTGTCCCATCAAGAAGAAGATTGGTGAAGGGAGTGGTCGGTAGACAACCTAGAAATATGTAATAGTATCTTTTGGGTAGAAGTTTCTGATATTAAGTGTTGTAATATCGAGAACGATGTGTAAGTATATGTGTGTGTGTGTGTGTGTGTGTATATATATATATATATATATATATATATATATATGTTTTATGGATGAAATCTTTATTTTATATATGAATATAAGGTTAGGATTAATTTGTTTGTTCTTAAAACTCATACTTATGGTAAGTTAATGACTCATAATTATATGAAATGTTTTGAACCCCTCAGCGAATAGACGCCAAAGGTCTGACTAGGATAAGTTCATACACTCATATAATTGTGGCAAGTTCCTGAACTCATAAGTGTGGTAAGTTTGACGAACTGGTAATAACTATGTGAGAATGGAGAATAGCAACTTTATGTGTAAAGTTGTGTTGTTAATCCTGATATGATTTAAAAAGGGATAGTAATATGTGGTAAGTACTATGTGCTATTTGAATATATATGCAATTATATGAGAATTATGTGTTGAATTCTTATTGTGTTAAGAATTTGTGTAAAGAAAGAGAATTAATATAAGATTTTTATTTAAATCAGATCATGCCGCCTAGACGACAGAATCGAAACCAACGGGAAGAGCAATCGGTAAATAATGAAGGAGGTCAAGCTAACCCGATGCAAAACTTTGCAGATATGATATCCCAGGCTATAGAGAATAGAGCTCCAGCTGCAAGAGGAAGAGCAAGAAATCAGCCAGCTGAAAGATTGGCTAACTTCAAGGACTTTAAAGCTGTAGGACCGCCTGAGTTCAAAGGGACCACAGATCCTATTGAAGCCCAAACTTGGGTGAAGGAGATGGAGAAAGCATTCGTCATTGCGCGAGTGGCGGAAGAGCAGAAGACAGCTTTTGCGACATAGTTAATGAAGGGAGAAGCTAATTACTGGTGGGAGACGAACCAAGCGAGAGCTGGTACAGAGGTGGTGTTGTGGACAAGATTTAAGGAACTGTTCTTTGAGAACTACTTCTCGCCAAGTATGCAATCCAGGATGGAAGTTAAATTTCTAGAACTTAAGCAGGAGAACATGTCGGTAACAGAATACGCTGCCAAATTCAACGAGTTGGCAAGATTTGCACCTCATCAGGTGGACACAGAAGCAAGAAAGGCGCGAAGATTTGAGAATGGGCTGAAGTCGGGAATATTCAACAAGGTAGCGGTATTACAGATCAACACGTTCGCGGCATTGATGGTTGCTGAAGGAGGGAGCGAAGCTGCGTCTCGATTCCATCAGGAGAAGAAGAAGAAGACTAATGACGGAGGAAGCAGTGGTGGTAGTAATCCGAATAAGAGGAAATGGAGTGAGAATACCCAGTCGAGTAATAAAACAGAAGATAATAGGAAAGGAAGGGAGCCATGTGCGAATTGTGGGAAGAACCATGCTGGAGTTTGCCTGAAGAAGAAAGGAGTTTGCTATAACTGCGGACAAGAGGGGAATATGTCACCAAATTGCCCCAGTCCGAAGAAAATTCAAGGTTACTTTGGATGCAGATCGACTGATCATATCGTTCGGAATTGTCCGAGGAAGAATGCAGAAAAGGAAAGTGTCAACAAGGGACCCGGTGACGGAACCTTGGCAACTCGAGGCCTGCACAGCCAGGAAGACCAACGGCCCGTACATTCAACATGACGGTGCAGGATACGGTGGCTGCCCAGGAGGTGATAGCAGGTAACAATTTCGCTTTAGAAATTTAAATTACGCGAGAATTATAAGTCAGATATTACTGTGAACTGTTTCCTATTCTAGATTCGAGTCACATGTTAGAATTTGAGACACAAATGAATATTGGGTAGATAAAAATGAATTGATGATACAACTTTAAAAGATTATAGAGAATAAGAAAGCGGTAATTCCGAGGACGGAATTCTTTTAAGGAGGGGTGAATGTGATAACCTGAGATTTCGAATAATCAAAATTTACGAATAAATTTTTTTTTATTAATTAATATTAATATTAATTATCATTTATGTGACAAGTATCGGTGATACGTGTATCGAGAAAGTCAATGTGTATTGACTAATAAAAATTAGAGTAGAGTTGTGCTTAACACCTTTAGAAACCCTAACCCCAATTTTTGGATAGGGATTCGGTAGAAAATATAATTAAATTAATTATTTTAATGAGTTTGGGTTTGTACGGAAGAAATCTATTGATCAATGATTAATCGGATAAGGTTTAATATTAATAAAACCTAATAAGAGATTAGAAACCCTAATCTCAGGATTAGAAACCCTAACGTACCGTTGGAAATCCCAATTGTACATCGAAAAACCTTAATATTATATTCGGGAATTCTAAACCCTAAATTAGGAAACCCTAATCCTAATTGGCAAGCCTATTATGTGTGTATTAAACTTAAATATGATTAGAAAATCCTAATTATATTTTAGTTATATTAATTTCTATTTTACAAACCCTAATTGTAATTTAGAAAAATTATTTTTCTAATTAAAACCCTAATTCGTGGGTTGTAAACCCTAATGACCATTTTGAACCTAATTGTTAAATTAAGTAATTTTAATTAGGGATATTAATCCTAATTAGCAAGATTGAATTTTATGATTAGGAAATATTAATATAATTATCGAATCCTAATTATAATTTTGGAAAATTAACTTTCTATTTTGGAAATCGAAATTTGAAAATTTTGGAAATTAAATTACAAATCTAAAGGGGTTTAAACCCTAAACCCTAAAGGGTCCAAATCTTAAACCCTAACCTAAACCCTAAGGGTTTGTACCAATTCCAAGATTGTCATTAAAATCAATTTTGCTAATGACCAAAATGCCTTTTTACATTTTTAACAAGCTAACTTTTAGAAATGGCTAAACCTTTAGTTGGTAAACCACTCACTTGACTTTGTGGCATAAAAATCTTACCAAATCAGTCCTTTATTGCCAGCAAACTAGCCAGCACATCAGATCATTCATTGCACCATATGTTTATAAGAGATTAAAGAGAGAGAAAATGCATGTATTTGGCTATTTTGCTATTAAGCTCTCACCAACTCTCTCTCTCTCTCTCCTAAACCCACGAAAATCAGAAGTGAATTAGTCCCAATGTCAGTCCCTATATCACTAAGAACAACTAAGGAGGATTAAGATCAAAGATTTGGCAAGAAAAGGTAAAAACCCTAACTTGAGTTTGATCTTTCATGCTAAGAAATTTTTTTGTTTAAAGTGTTTAAATCAGTGTTAGAAGTTGTTTTTAGTTGATCTATGTTGATCCATGATGGATCCATAGCATCAAATGGCTTTAAAAAGATGTTTTTCAAAATCTGTTCTTGAGCGTTTTAAGTGGTCTGACAAGAAATGTTAGCCGCTCTAGATCTTTCTGTGTTTAAGATTTTTGATGTTTTATTGTTTCGATCTGTATCTTGTAATGTTGGCTTTAAGCTGCAAAAGAAATCAGAGTCATTAGAGGTCTAGATTGAAAGTTATTAACGGTCAAAACCCGTTGACCGGGCATGACCGGGCCAAATCTGGGTAACCCAGAAAGGCCATGAACAGCTTCTAACAACTTTTGCACGGCCCAGATCTGACAGATTTGATGATTGTTAGTTGATGTTTTTGTTACGTAGTTGTAGCCTGTAATATGTACTGTAGAACCATGCCTTATGATACCATAAAAACATCAACATGTCGATCGTAGATAGTGGTCAAAGTAAGCCCCTAGCACTGATTTGCGTTTCTGGGAATTTTCAGAAACGGTATGAACACACGTTCTGACATAGTTTGACCGTGTCATAACTTTTGGATATGTTGTTTTTGGACTAAGAACTTGACATCTCGTTGTTCCTTGACATCAATACTACACGTATGAATCATAAAACCACAAAAACAAGTGCCAGAACCTTGATTATTTTGGGCTGGAAAGTACCAAGTCGTACTGCCTAAGTTTCTGGAAAATCCAGAAACCGTCTGACCATAAGTTTGAAGGCACTGATCTGCTTATTTTGATGTTGTATAACTTGGATATTGATTGTTAATGGTAGTACTACATGAGTAGTACATGATTGAACTTTAAGATTGCCCAAAAACAATTGTAAACCAAGATTAAAATTCGGTCAAAGTATGGGTCTCGAACATGAGTCTGACAGTGTTCTTAAACCAAGAACACCTAAGGCTACAGACAAGTGTCGCTAAAGGCTTTAGCGACGGTTCCTATTTATTTATTTTCTGAATTTCCAGAAAATGACTAAAAATTAGAAATAAATTCTAAAAATTGCCAAAAATTATTTTAAAAATTATTTTAAATTATGAAAAATAATTTTTGACCAATTGGAATATTTTTCTTTAATATTTATAATTATTTAAATATTAAAAGTATTTAATTTATTTAATTAGTGTATTAAATAAATTAGAGAAAAATGATTTAATATTATGAAAAATTATTTTAAATAAAAATAATGTATTTAAAAATATGTTGAGTTATAAAATATAGCTTTTGATAATTTTGGAGCATTTTCATTAATAATTTTATATTAATAATATTAGATTTATTTAATTACTAAATTAAATAAATAAGTTAAAAATAATTTTAATGATTTAAAAATTATTTTAAATAAGAATAAAGTGTTAGAAAATATTTTAAATTATAAAATATAATTTTCAATATTTTTGGAGAATTCTCATTAATAAATTAATATCAATGATATTAGATTATTTATTTATGATATTAAATAAATGAAGTAAAAATGATTTTATTGATGTAAAAATCATTTAGAAGTGAGAAAAATGTTTTAAAAATATTTTAAGTTATAATTAATGACTTTTAATATTTGGATAATAATTTCATTAATATTTAGATATTAATGGTGATGATTTAAAAATAATTTTAATTACTTTAAAAAATTATTTAAGTAGAATATTGATGATTTAAAAATATTTTAAGTTATTCATAATAACTTTAATATTTTGACAAGTATGTTATTAATATTTTGATATTATTAAATATTAATAATGATAAGATTATTTGATAATTAAATTATTTAAAAATGATTTAAGTGTTTGAAAAATTATTATAAATTATAATAATTGTTTATAAATTATTAAAAGCTTCCAAAAAATATTATAAACGATAATTGATTTATCTAAAATAATATTGAAGCTTAGAGACCAAGTTTAATATATAATCAATGTGTTAATTATCGGATAGGGTGACCAGAACACCGAGAATGGACCGAGGTCCAACCAGACCGAAATAGTTAGACTGGATAAGTGTTTATATAGGTTATAAACACTGATGTGGTTATGTGGAAATATGCCTAGGAGAAGCTTGACTGTAGAATACAGTGTTACGTGTTATAAATAATTGTGCTAATTGTGAGACCAATATTATTGGTTATAGGTCTTACGAAAGCAGATAAGTTTATTGTATAGCTATAATCAACACGAAAGGCAAGTTTCCTAACTCAATCTTGAGTTATATTCATTCAATTATTTTAATGGTTAATTATTGATAATTATATCATGTCCAGGAAATTTATTGTTGATTATTCGCAATTAGTGCATGATTAAAATTCAAATTGAATTACTGATTCGGAAAATATATATTCGTAGAATTACTGTTGTTGGATATTTATATCTGCAGAAACTAATATTGACATTACAGATAATTTCTGTTTATTGTCAAATTATTTTGAGAAATGTCTTAGCTAATTATACTGGCTAGACAAACAATTATTAGAACTTGAAAAATACGAGAAGAGAAATCAATTGTTATTGATAGATCGATGTCAATTGTTTCGGCTAGATCGATAAGTAGATAGAATTTGAAATCACAGTATTTCGTTATTAAATCAAAAATCTTGATTCTGAGACTGAGAAGAACAACCTTTTATATAAAGGGAATATTTTGGGTCGTATATTTGACCATTGTGTGCTGTTAAGTATTATGCATAATATAGGGTACAAGGAGTTGGCCGGCTCTAAGTACTTGCAGAGGGGTATGATTTAATCTTTATGGTTATCTGATACACCTGGGTATATCAAAGTCCAATCTTTGATAGTTACTCGAGAAGAGAAGTTCTAGATCTAGTGTGATCACTCAGCATAAATCTAGAAAATATTTCACTTTGCTATTGCGTAGAATTAATTCTTGATTATTCAATAGAATATCGTATAAACTTTGAAAGCGTTGTACTCTTTCATTAACAGATTATTGCGTTGCCTAGAATACGAGAAAACTTGTTATTGATTAACGAATTGTTCAGCTATTTCAAAGTTCCCCGAACTTTGGTTTCATTCTATCAAAATAGATAGTCTGTTCTTGTTGAGTCATATACATTTATTGTATGTTTTAACTTGCGGGGCAAACTTGTTGCTCACCCTTGCTATAAATAAAACATTTCAGCTAGGAACGAAGAGGCCAGCGGGTCAAAGAAGAACAAAGGCAAAGGCAAGATGTTGGAGCAGTTATAATGAACAGTATTATTATTATGTTACATTGTATTGTAAACCCTTTTTGTATATCTAAAGGGGTATTTCTGTGATGTTAATGTTAGTGGACCTGGGACTTATGTATTAATAATATATGTTAATGACTTATGTAATCTTATTTATATATGAATGGGTAGTTAAATGGTATTATATTGTGGATCGTGAACACCAAACTCGGGGGTCGGGTAACCCGAATTTGGGGGTGTCACACCTTCAATATCTTAAAGGTTTACAATATCATTTGCATTAGCAAATTTAATAGTTCTAACTGCATAATAGCTTAATCTTGGACTTTGTCTTTGCTTCTGTCTTTATTCGAGCTTTCCTCTTAAATCTAAAAATTTTTATCATGATATAGTAAGGGTGAGCAACAAGTTTGCCCAGTAAGTTTAAATTTGATTGAGGATATATCATGATTAAAAAGAATGAATAAGCTTTCAAGTTTTCAACAATGTAATAATTGTGAAATAACATGAATCAAGTAACAATAATTGAGTGACTGAATCAATAATGTTTGAAGGTCAACAATGACACTGAACAATTTAACTAAACCTTATGGTAATGAAGGTGATCAGCCTTTCATACCTGATGAACTTATACAACATGCACTAAGTGTGAATCAATAATCAGTTTAGACGTGAATAATCATCAATAATCATTCACTAACATGCTTTGTAATATAACTCGAGTTTGAGTTAAGGAAACTTGCATGTACCACTGATTACCGCTAAGCAATCTAATGTAATCTCTCATGAAAGACCTATCAATTATCATATTGATCTTTCAATTAGCATAACATACCTGTTAACTCATCATCTTATATTATATTGTCTAACCTAATTAAGTATTAGACATTACATTATAGCCTTAGTATTATCATTATACTTTGATAATCTTTTCATCATGTCATATGTGAGACCCCGAATTTTATGAAGTAAAAGTATTCAATTTTTCTATTTTGGTAAATAGTTAAATTGATAAAAGTTTAAAGTTAAGGGTAATATGTGAAATTTTTTTTTGTAAAGTAAGCAAGTTGATATAAAATATTCGTTGTGTCAGGGAATATTCGATTAGTCGGGAAATATTCTTTTTATCGGGAAATATCCGTACGACGGTACAATCATTGGTGGACCCCACAACGGAATTATTGTCGGATTGAGAAAACGACAAAAATATTTTTATAAAAATAACGGCAGAAGTTTTACCGTTAACTGTTGAAGCACCCGGTGTTAAAAGTACAGTAATACGCGTGGTTGCATAGTAGCACACGGTATTGATTATTGATGCTTACGTGAGAAGTCACTCAGTTTTGTTTTATTAGTATTATTAATGTAATAAAACAAAAAAGCTTTTTATATAAAACAGAATACTTTTATAAAGTTATTCGTTTTATTAGACTATAAATAGAATATATAATATTCCATTATGCATAGTGTTTTGCATAGTAATATTTTTTTATATAAAACAGAATACTTTTATAAAGTTATTTATTTTATTAGACAATAATTAGAATATATTATATTTTATTATGCATAGTGTTGCATAGTGCATGCATAGTATTTTGCATAGTAAAATCTTTTTATATAAAACAGAATATTTTTATAAAGTTATTCGTTTTATTAGATTTTAAATAGAATATATTATATTTTATTTAAAAGATTTTGTTTTAAATATGGACCGTCCGATTAAAAGTAAATCAATCTGGACCGTTCATGAATTAGTTACTTTGCAGTCCATTCTTCTATAAATAGAAGCTCATTCCTTCATTATTTCTGACGAATTCACTGAAACTCTAGAAAGAGAAATTATAGAAAGAAAGAAGAAAAGTATTCTACTATTTCACTACTCCTATATCCAGTACTCTTCTTCTTAAGGTAAGGGGTATTATTTCTTTTGTATTCATGAAGAGAACTTCTGTTATTCCATTATTTATTATTATGTTGGAATAACTTGTATACGCGGGTTACCCTATACTTGGTGAAATTCTTCTGTTATGTTATTTTTTATTATTCTGTCGGAATATCCTGTCTGTGCGTTTACGCCAGACCTGGTTCCATTAATTATTATTCTGTCGGAATATCATATCTGTGCGTTTACGCCGGACCTGGTTTCATTATTTATTATTCTGTCAGAATATCCTGTCGGTGTGTTTACGCATGACCTGGTTCCGTTATTTATTATTCTGTTGGAATAACCTATATGTGCGGTCTATCGCATGCCTGATAATTTCTTTTGTTATTCCATTCTTTATTATACTCAGTTGGTTAAAGTTTTGGCTTTTATACTCCATGAAATTAGTGGAGTATCCTTGATATTTGCGCTTCATCCAGTATATTTTCATGAAAATATTTTTCTGAGCATTCTTGAATTTTACTGCACAAAGCAGTATCATGTTGACAATTTGGACGTTATTGGTTCCTGGATTAATTAATTCTTGAACTTGTTTTATTAAATTCTTATATCATTGTCATCATCCTCATGTTTATATTTTGTTGAAAGTCATCTGTGGCATGCAGTGCATAGATGAACTTGGTATGATTATAACCAGGGATTATTCGGTATAATCATGACCGTAATGTTACAAATGATGTGGTAAAAGCCCTCATTGGCCCGTAGTGCATTGATGAATAGTTGTTGGCATGATCATGACCATTGATGAATACACGAATATCCTTGGCCGTAGTGCATGGATTATTTGTGGTTGTGATACTAATTAATATCATTGGCCGTAGTGCAGGGATGATGTGAATTATTTATTAAGATGAGTCCCAGCGATAAAAGTGATGAAAAACCTTTTAAATCATAAAAGATAGTAGATTTTATTCTTTACTTGACTCTTTTAATGGATTGCTTATTCCGCTACATTTAAACTTGATGTGTGTTATATTGTATCAGTTTAACACTGTTGAAGGCTAATGATAATTTATTCTGCATTATCTTAGTCATAATATTTTTTACTGGGCTAGTTGAGCTCACCCTTTCTTTCACTGTTCTCTTCAGGAAATGAGAACGTAATCGGGACTAGTCGGGGAACGGAGTGACGTTCTAGATGATAGTATTAGTAGTCCTTACTATTCTGTTAAATAGTGTGACAATAAATGTAATGAGGACTTATTCTGAGAGTAGATATTGTCTAGAAGATAGTATTTATATTAAAACTCACAGCTCTCTTGTTGTATATTAAAGATTGTATTTGTATTATGTACCATGTATTTGGCGACTCAGAATAGGTGATGTGTACCTATTTTGGGAGCGTCACATCATAACTTATACTTATAATTTTTTCCTTTTATATGTTATATTAGTAAATTTGATAACATTTTAGTAAACCGAAATACCATTTCAGTAAGTCGGATTTCATTTCAGTATAGTGAAATCATTATTTCAGCAAACCAAAATCAGTTTAGCAGACTGAATTCAATTTCAGCAACTCGAAATCAAATTCAGTACCCTTGATTCCTATTTCAGCAGATCATACATATAATATAGTTCATTGAATACCAAATTCGACAACTACATTTAAAAAAATAACTTAATTCTCTATTTTAATTTCTCGTTTAATACTATTAATTATTTTATAATATTTCAAACTAAGGTTATTAACCTTTTAATAACATTTAAGTTAAATATTACTAATAATATCTTAGTCCAATATCATTAGTCGCATAAAATTATTTTAAGTCATTAATCACATAAATAAACAATTTATTTCAATTATTTTCTATTCCTTAATTAATTCATTTAAGCACTTTAAAATGCCATATACATATCAACTCTTCACCACCTGACCCAAACCTCCATCAAAAATCTGCATAAAGCATGCTTAAGGGTCTCAAGTCGGAAAACCTCATTTTCCATATTTTTGACATCACATATTTAATTAAACTCATTTACTCATAACTAGTCTATTTTCATGAAAAATACCAAATCAGTTTCAAAAATTATTCTTTTCTGGGATTTGGCAGAATATAGTCTCATATTGAACATATATTTTTCCCAGAATTTTTAAAATTCATTTACTAATTTTTAAATGGCCAAAACTGTCGAATATTTAGACATTTATCATAAACTGTGCTTTTGTCCAAAACTTTCAAAATTTACAGGATATACTCCTGTTATATACATGTACTCCCAATAAAAATTTTATCAATTTTTGAGTTAACCACAAGGAGTTATACGGACTTACTTTTAAAATAGTCTTTTCCCATAAATTTCATAACTCTCAATCTATACATTCAAAAATCGTTATTTTTGGACACAAATTAGAAAACTCATCAAATTATCATCTCAAAGTTTTCCAGAATTTTTTAGAGTCTAAAAAATTACGAAAATGCCCCCGCCAGAAACTGTCCCAAAACAGTTCCTAGAAAACGAGACTGTTTTCACCAAAAACCCACACCACGACTTTTAGAAACATAATTTTTGAGTTCTACCACTTGAGTTTACTAAATAACTTACATATCTAGCACCCTTCTTTGACGGATCGCAAAAAAAAGTTATAGATTTAAAACGGTGGATTTTCAAAGTACAAAAAAATTTGGGTTTCTAAACTAGAAAAATTATTTTTCTTTTCCTTTTGATTCCAACCAAATCAATACCCAATATGGGTAGATCTATACTTGAATTCATATAAATATCATCCATGGAGGATCTTCTTTTCTCTCTCCTCTTTCTTCCATGGCTTCTGCCCCCCCCCCCTTCTCTCCCTCTCGGTTTCTCTCGTTCTCTTCTTTCTCCCTCTTGGCTTTCTATCTTTTTTGTTTTATTAGCTAAGAAGGAAAATAAAACTTAAGAGATGAGAGAGAAAGAATTAAGGAAATAAGATATATTAATATATCAAAAATATCTACAAAACTCCTCCTTTTTCTCCACTCAATTAACCGGTCATGTAGCCTCTTCTCCTCCCACATCTTTTTTTTTAATTGCTTTATTAAATATCCATAATGCCCTTCTCTAATTTGGGCTTAAAACTTATTTCTTTTGGGCTTTCAATTAATCCTTTGGGCTATGTAATATTTACGTAGTTCAATCATTTCCATCTTATCCCACTCTAAATATTTAATTAGGGTATCCATTCCAAACATTTAGAATTTAAATCATCACTCTTGTACATTAAATTT
The DNA here is from genome assembly GCA_016801055.1 of Panax notoginseng. Taxonomy (NCBI): domain Eukaryota; kingdom Viridiplantae; phylum Streptophyta; class Magnoliopsida; order Apiales; family Araliaceae; genus Panax; species Panax notoginseng. The sequence continues at coordinate 62,674,588 of CM029023.1, read as the reverse complement.
TATAACCCAATTAAACTTGTTTCAATTAAGTTATAAAATTAATAACGTGAGATAATAAAAATATCTCTTAAATTAATATAATTTCTAACATTATTATTCTCTCACATGCTACATAATAATAGGGCTCACTTGGCCTTTATACTTAATTCCTTTGGCTTTCGAAATAAAATATTTGGACTTCTTAACTAAAATATTTGGGCCATAAAATTTAATATGGTCTATTACATTAAAGTCTATCATACCCTAATCATTTAATTAGGATTTTCATGTACTCAATGAAATAAAAATTCTTACCCAAGTACATTTAATTTCTTAACCTAATTAGTCTTACCTTAATTTGCTTATAAAATTAATTAATTGAGATATATAAAATAAATCTCTTAGAATTAGTAAATGTTATAAATACCATAATTCTCTTAGATTATGTCACTAGTATATAATTAAAATACTAGGACCACTAAATAACGACAACCATTTAGGTTATTTAATTCTCATATCTAATTTAAATGACTTATTTAAATTATACAATGTATATTGTATAATTAAATTTAATTTTCTCCTTCTCTCTATAATTTAGGTTATTTAATTCTCATATCTAATTTAAATGACTTATTTAAATTATACAATGTATATTGTATAATTAAATTTAATTTTCTCCTTCTCTCTATAATTTGTTTTCAAATAATTTATTTATATATTAAATATATAATTTAATATATTCAATCATTTATTCAAAATAAATTTAATTTACTAACTAGTTGATACCAATATACATATTTACATATTGGATCTCATCTCATATTTTTACTTTACTTTCTTTAGTATAATATTAAATATTATACCATTATCCATATAACATAATATCATATACTCAATTATTTTATTTTCTTTCTATAAATTATCTTCACAATTTATTTAACTATAGTAAATATATTAATATATTCACCACATTAATACATGCATACATTACACTCAATAAAGTAATATATGATTTCTTCAATAAAATAGTGGCTATACATGAAGTCTATTTAATGCCACCAATTTACCACCTTAAAATAATTTAATATTATAAATTATTTTAATTTTACCCATCTAATTTTCTTTAATAATTTACTCCTACACCTTACTTACTTATAATAAATATATAATTCTAATATATTTATTATACACAACATCACATATTGCATGGCACATAATCCTTTGTGCACTACAATATCACATAACATATCATCTAATAAGAATTTTTTTTATTTAATTTTTTTTTTAATATTACCCAAAAATTTGGGTTATCACATAACAAATAGAGACCCTTTCTTTTCACCAGAAAAAACAACATCAGCTCCAATATTTTTCACATTGTTAAGAACTTCCACACCATTTGGGCCAAATAAAACATATTTTCCAGAATCATTAATTTGAGAAACTGAAACTAAATTTTTCTTCAAACCTGGTACATGATAAACAACTTTCAACCGAATATTTGCATCATCGACACCAATCTTCACAACACCTTCTTGGACCACTGGATGTGTTGAGTTGTTAGCTGTAACAATAACGTTTTCCCCATTATGTTGACGTAACTCGGAGAATAGTGAATCGTTTCCGGTTACGTGATGTGAGCAACCGGAATCGATAATCCATCTGCTTTGGCATAATTTGCTGCAATTTCATGTGATGCTGATTTCTGAGCATTATTGTCTCTCCCTTCAATCACCTTCAATGGTGAAGTACTGCTCCCAATTTGGCTGGTCATCTTCTTCTTCATCACAAGCAATGTGTGCTTTAAAAAGCTTCACATGACAGTTTCTCTTAATGTGCCCAGGCTTCCCACACCTAACATTTAAAAGATTTGTTACCTTACGGGTTGTGTTCATTTCTTTTCTTCTCATTTGTGCCACCTTCAGAAAACTTCTCTTTTGAAAATAGAACATCATCACGTTCTAGATTGAGATTCTTAGCCATTTGCTTAGCTAAGGCCTCCTGGTTAGAGAGCAAGCTCTCTAATTCTTCAACTGATGGTTGTTTCTCCCATCCTTGAATGGATGTAACAAAAGGCGTGTACTCATTTTTTAAGCCTTGAATGAGAAATCGCCGCAACCGAGCTTCACTAATTTTCTCCTCTGCATCTAGCTCAAAAATTTCAACACAAATATTTTTGACACGAAGGAAATATTCTGACATTGACATACCTTCCTGCTTCAACAATGCCAAATCATTTTCCAAGAACTGTAGTCTTGCTGCATTCTTCTTAGAGAATATTCTCTCAAGAGTGTCCCAAACATCCTTTGGTGAACTAACATCACAAACATGATCAATAAACTCCTTTCTGATTGACGTTCTTAGAGCAAATAATGCCTTCCCACATTTGATCTTCCATTTCCTCCGTAGCTTAACATTCTCAAGAATGTCCGCTGGGATTCCATTAGCACCAGAAACTAGTTCCCAAAGATCTTAAGCTTGGAGAAATGTCTCCATACACATTCTCCAATACTTGTAGTTTGTTCCTACAAGTTTCTCAGTGTCATTTTGCACGTTAGAACTTCTTCCTCCAACACCGTCCATTTTTAGCTTCAAACTTCTTCAATAAGATGAACTTGATAGACAAGAAGAATGAAAAGGAGAACCTTAGTGAGGCTCTGATACCATCTAAGAAATTAATTGGAGATAAATAGTGAAATACTTTTTATTCAAGCATAAAAGAATTACATCAGGCTACTAGAATTTATAGATAAGAGCATAACAATAACTCCTAAAAATAAGCAACTACTTTGCATAAAAATCTACTCTGCATAGAGATCTTGACAGAGTAAAATACTCTTTATTTGACAGCTAATACTGACTTAGTCTAAGCCAAAGAAATAGCAACAGACTTTGACTAAGTAAAATGCACTAATTTGTAACATTCTCATCTCCACCATGGATTAGCAGCTCTAGCTATCTCTCTAGCTCTCAATTTTATCCCAATTTTACCCAGTTTTGCTGGATTAGCTTCTGAATTTGATGTACTAAATGATGGTCCACCAAAAGAATCATATGTGGTTGATGATGCTGGTGTGCTCAATCGGGTCACAAAATCTGACATGAAGAGATTGCTATCCGACTTGAAATCGAGAAAGAACTTTCGGATTAATTTCATCACTGTTCGCAAGCTTACCGTGAGTTCAGTAGGACTTCAAGATTTTATCATATAATGTATAACACTATCTAAATGTAGAATTCAAGGAGATTCTCCTAATAATATTGGTAGCATGTCACATTAGCATTTTTAGTTAGCATTTCTAATATTGATAACTTAAAACAAACTAATTTGTTGTAAAATGTTGGAATTCATTATATAAATGGAAATGTTAGTCTTTTTGTAATTTTTAATCAGGCTAGTTTAGTAAAGCTTTAGAAACTGGAATTGCAATGAACAAGTTGAAGTTATGAATTTCGCAGTCATTTGATTCCAATATAGCAATTCAAACTTCAAAGGATGTAAATGTTGTAGATGGAATAACTGTTATTTAAAGTGGGTAATTTTAAGTACTTAGTAGGTTTAGGTAAAGTTTTGCAAATTGCAAATAGCTATTTGAAGTTCAAGAATGCAAGTATTCTGTGTTTTCATATTTATTCAAATAGGATTTAAATTATTTCTTGTAGAGCAAAGCTGATGCTTTTGAGTACCCTGATCAAGTTTTGGAGCATTGGTATCCTAGTATTGAGGATGGAAATAATAAGGGCATTGTTGTTCTGGTTACCAGTCAAAAAGAAGGGATGGTCACGAGTGGACCTGAATTTGTCAAGGTTGTTGGTGATACCATTCTTGATGCCACCGTATCAGAGAACCTTCCTGGTAACCATCCGTTTCTTTATTGATGTTCTACTTGAGAGCTTTTTGTTGTATAATTTGCAAGAACTAAATAAATTGTTTGTGAATCTTTGCTATGTAAAAGTTTTAGAAAGAAAGATATTAAGGGCTTGTTTGTTTGTATCATGTCACTTTTCTTGTTAAGAAATCAATATTCAATGTCACCAAAAACATGACACTTTACATCTTAAACTAGGTTTCATTAGTGATTGGAGGCCTTCAGAATCTACTAGATCTGTTGCAGTTATAAATATTAAATTTCGAGGTATGGAATTTCAGTCTTAGCTATAGACGAGAAATACAATGAAGCAGTTTATAGTACTGCCAAGCGGTTAGTTGCGGCCATTGATGGTCTTCCAGATCCTGGTGGACTCTCAGTTAAAGACCGTAAGATAGAATCCAATTTCAAAACAAAGGAAGAGACTGAAGAGAAACGCGGTCAATTTACTGTTGTTGTTGGAGGTTTGTTGGTGATTGCTTTGTTGTTCTGATGGCACAATACTATGCTTATGTCTCCAGGAAGTGACTTTTTCTGCACTTTCAGATTTATGTTTTGTTTAATTTTCTTTTCTTTTTTCATGAAAACATGTATAAAATGTTGTATAAATGGTCATACGGTCCAATTAGTTCATGGGAATTACATGCATACTATGTGCGTTCAAATTTTTTAAACTACATTTTTATTGATGGTGAAGGTTCGACCCTTTAGTGACGTGTCAGGTCAATAGCAGTTTAAAACAAATGATAAAATTCCTTGCTGCATTTCTAGCTTCTAGTCACATGGAATGCCGTTAGTCATATATAAACTTCATTGATCAATTAAAGTATCAGTATGGAGTAACAGATTTAAGAATAAGATAGTGACGATAAGCATATTAGGTCTTTAGAACTTAAGCTTGATACGGAAAGGCATCTTGTCCGAAAAGGGCGGATCAGAATATTTCCCAATGAATATTTGTGACGAAACATACTGATTTGCAGTCTCTGTGTAATTAATTCCATCCTAATTTGCATATTCAGTGTTATCACTGCATGCTTTTGCTGTGAACGAGCTCCCATTCAAAATTTTAGTTCGACCACAGGCAACACGACTGTCGTAGTTCAAAGGCAGTCCTCCATAACCACAACAGGCTGCCAAGGGTTATTCAAATCCTGCAAATATTTGACTTATAAAATCAGCATTCTATGTATATTGGTCTGAATATATAACAAAAAATGCAGAAGTAAATTCTAAGGACTTGACACCATGCTTTGATTATGTTATCAATGACTACACAAACTTGAAAAGTATAATCTCTCATAATTCTGCCAAATATGGCCCTGAATAATTCATTTTCATAACTGACATGAGGCAGAAAAGTGTGAGTCTAATCGTAAATATGGCCCTAGATCTCTTCTCAAGTTGTTGCGAATATATATGCTTGATGAAGGCATAAGATAAGTCTTTCTGTTTCACTTTCTTTGTAGTTTTTATTGTTTTCTGTTAGTTCAGTTTCTTTTGTTTGGTTAAGTCTACTTTCTCTCTACTGGGGAAAAGAAGAACGAAAAAAAAGTACCAACTTTGCATGCATTTTGCCGAATGTGTTTAAATGTAATCTTTATGTAAATGACTTCAGACTTCCCTATAATCATAGAGTATACAAAGGAATACTTACCATATCTTGAGTAGTTAGCAAAGAGGTTAGATTTTATTGTAAAAATGTCAACATAAGTGACATTTGCATCCGAATATTCCCCCTTTAGTTTTGTGCAAAGCGCGGGAAGCTGCAGGTTGAGAAGTTTAGAAGCTTGGTTATGTGTGCTCACACATCCTAGCTCGTCTAACTTTGATGGATCTGTTCCAAATTTGGCGATATTCTGTGGTAAGCAACCGAGAGGACCTGTGTTATGAATCCAAAAATTTCTTGCCCCTTCATTGTATAATTTCTGAAGAAAAGAAAAGTGCAGAAGTATTAGAACAAAGGTGTCGAATTACAACACCAGCATGTGGTCATGACTTGACCGAGTTTATTGCTATTTTTCAGTTTAATAACTGTTAGCTTAAGTGGTGAAGTTAGTGGGTCTGTTAGTTAAGTTAGTGGGTCTGTTAGTTATGCTAATTTCCTAGTCTTTTGCAAGTACTTAAATAGTTGCTTCAGAGTCTCTAGTGGTTAGGCAACGTGGTCTCGTTTTTATGTTCTTTGTATGCCTATATAAGGCAGTTCATTTGCACCCAATTAATATCTCCAAAAAGAAAACATATTTTAGAGTGTTGTGAGTCCTTTTTCCATATTACTTCTCTACAATTTGTCTTTTATACTCAACATTTTGGTATCAAAGCACAGTTTGGTCGTGGGACGTCATCTGCTAATTTGGTGTAAGCTTATGGTCGACACGATGAGCGATCTTCAAGTAGGTGGAGGAATCAAAAAGCTTAACAACCTGAATTACAATACATGGATGACATGTATGTCGTCTTACATGCAAGGCCAAGATCTTTGGGACGTTGTCAATGGCAGTGAAGTCACGAGACTAGTGGGAGAGGATGCAAATGGTACCTTGCGGAAGTGGAAGATCAAAGCGGGCAAAGCATTGTGTGCTTTGAAGACAACAATCGAAGAAGATGTGTTGGAGCACATCCGGGATGCAATCACACCAAAACAAGCTTGGGATACGTTGGCCACACTTTTCTCAAAGAAGAATGACACACGGTTGCAAATGCTAGAGAGCGAGTTGTTGTCAGTAGCGCAACGTGACATGATGATTGCACAATACTTTCACAAGGTGAAGTCGATGTGCCGTGAGATTTCAGAATTGGATACAACAGCTCCAATTGGGGAAACCAGGATGAAAAGAATAATCATTCATGGTTTGAGGCCTGAATTTAGAGGCTTCGTTGCTGCAGTACAGGAATGGCCAAAACAACCATCACTTGTTGAGTTTGAGAATTTGCTTGCAGGTCAAGAAGCCATGACTAAGCAAATGGGAGGAATTTCGTTGAAGGGTGAGGAGGAAGCATTCTACGCCAATAAAAGCAGAGGAAACTCCAAGCAGCACACTGTTGGTGGATCTAAAAGAAATAATGACAGGATAAAACATGGATCTAAAAGAAATGATGACAGGATAAAACATCATCAAGGAAAGGGGAGCTTTCATTCAGGGGGAGCTTCGAAGAATCATAGCAACAGTAAAAGATTTGAAGGGAAGTGTCACAACTGTGGGACGAAGGGTCATATGGCAAAGGATTGTTGGTTCAAGAAAAAGCCTGTGGAGAGCAATGCTGCCACTTCTAATACAAAAGATAAAATTGAAGATGATTGGGATGCTGAAGCATTTTTTGCTGCAGAAGAGGAGTCAGCTTTTACAGTGATAACGTCTAAACAAATTGATTATGAGAATGATTGGGTTGTTGACTCAGTTTGCTCAAATCATATGACAGGTGATAAAGCGAAGTTGCAGAATGTGTCACAGTACAAGGGAAACAGTGTGGTTATAACAGCCGATAACTCAAAGTTACTAATAGCTCATATTGGTAAAACTATAGTTTCTCCTCAATATAGTACTAACCAAATGTCACTTCAAAATGTCTACCACGTCCCAGGTATGAAGAAAAATTAGCTTTCAGTAGCACAATTAACATCTTCAGACCACTTTGTTTTGTTTGGTCCACAAGATGTGAAGGTGTATCGTAATATCAAGATTTCAGAAAAGCCAATGATGAAGGGACAAAGATTAGAGTCAGTCTATGTGATGTCAGTAGAGTCTTCATATGTAAACAAGACCAGAAGGAATGAGACATCAGATTTGTGGCACATGCGATTGAGTCACGTTAATTACTCCAAGCTAAACATGATGATGAAAAAGTCAATGCTAAAGGGTCTTCCCCAACTTGAAGTGAGAACAGACACAATTTGTGCAGGATGCCAATATGGTAAAGCGCATCAACTGTCGTATGAAGAGTCCAAGTTTAAAGCAAATGCACCATTAGAGTTAATACACTCTGGTGTTTGGACCTGTCAAGCAGCCATCAATTGGCGGGATGAAGTATATGGTGACCTTTATTGATGATTATTCCAGGTATGTGTGGGTTTATTTTATGAAGGAAAAATCTGATACTTTTCCAAAGTTTAAAAAGTTCAAGGAGGCAGCAAAAGCAGAAGTTGGTAAGAGGGTTTGTTGCCTGCGCACCGATAACGGGGGAGAGTATACCTCAGATGAGTTTCTCAAGTTTCTCCAGAAATGTCGAATACGCCATCAGTTCACATGTGCCAACACCCCGCAACAAAACGGTGTAGCAGAAAGGAAGAATAGACATTTTGCATAAATTTGTCGAAGCATGCTTCATGCGAAGAATGTACCAGGAAGATTTTGGGCAGAAGCAATGAGGACCGCAGCCTATGTGATTAAATGACTTCCTCAACAAAGGTTATACTTTCTTTCACCCTTTGAGAAATTGTGGAATATGAAACCTATAGTTAGTTATTTTTGAGTTTTCGGATGTGTATGCTGTGTATTTATACCTGATCACTTACGTAGCAAGATTGACAAAAAGTCTGTTAGGTGTATCTTTGTGGGATATGACAGCCAAAGAAAAGGGTGGAAATGTTGTGATCCTACAACTGGAAGATGCTACACTTCCCAGAATGTGGTGTTTGATGAAGCGTCTTCATGGTGGTCATCAGAAAAAAAATATTACCAGATTCAGATGTTTTTAAAGATGAAATGAATCCTGCTCAGATTCAATTAAGTTTAGGTGGAGCTGAAGATTTAGATGTTGATGGTGATTTTGATCAAAACGTAACTCAAAGTCCTTGGCAAACAGGTGTCTACCAACAACCAAGTGATGAAGGTGAACCTGGAGAAGCAGAAGCACCAACTCCGCAATCTCAAATTAGAAGATCAACAAGAAACGGGAAGCCAAATCCCAAATATACTAATCCCGCTATAGCAGAAGAAGTAGTAGAAAAAGAACCTGAGACATTTGAGGAAGCATCTCAGAATCCAGAGTGGACTAAAGCTATGGAAGACGAAATAGCTGCATTAGTACGAAATCAAACTTGGGAGCTCGTGCCAAAGCAAAAAGATGTGAAACCTATTTCCTGCAAATGGGTTTATAAAATAAAGTGTCGTACTGATGGATTAATTGAGAGGCACAAAGCTCATCTGGTAGCTCGTGAATTTTCTCAACAATATGGACTAGACTATGATGAAACGTTTAGTCCAGTAGCGAAACTTACAACTATGCTAGTCTTATTGGCACTTGCAGCTAGCAAAGATTGGAATTTATGGCAGATGGATGTGAAGAACGCATTTTTGCATGGGGAGTTGGATAAGGAGATCTACATGATTCAACCAGTGGGATTTCAGAATCAAAATCATCCTGAGTATGTGTGGAAGCTAAGGAAGGCGCTTTACGGTTTAAAGCAAGCACCACGAGCTTGGTATGGTAAGATTGCTGAATTTTTAATTCAAAGTGGTTATTCAGTGACACCTACATATTCTAGTTTGTTTGTCAAAGTAAATGGAGGAAAGCTAGCTATCGTGCTCGTGTATGTGGATGATTTAATTATAACAGGTGATTTTGAAGAAGAAATCCACCGAACGAAGAAGAATTTATCAGTTCGTTTCCAGATGAAAGAACTTGGACAACTCAAGCATTTTCTTGGTCTAGAGGTTGATCGTACTCAAGACGGAATATTTCTCCATCAACAGAAATATTCCACAGATGTGTTACAAAAGTTTGGAATGCTTGAGTGCAAGCCAATTTCGACTCCACTGGAGCCGAACACCACAATGTGTGCTCATGAAGGGAGAGATTTGGAAGATGCAACGATGTATCGACAATTAGTGGGTAGTTTAATCTACTTAACTTTAACTAGACCCGATATTTCTTATGCAATTGGTGTGATGAGTTGATACATGCAGAATCCAAAGAAGCCTCATTTAGAAGCAGTTCGACGAATTTTGAGATACGTGAAGAGTACGCTTGGTTATGGTGTTTTGTATATAAGGAAGGTGGAGAATGTAAGCTACTTGGTTATTGTGATGCTGACTATGCAGGGGATCATGATACCCGATGCTCAACTACAGGGTATGTTTTTATTCTTGAGTCAGGAGCAATTTCTTGGTGCAGCAAAAGGCAACCAACTGTGTCTCTGTCAACAACTGAAGCGGAGTATCGAGCCGCAGCAATGGCAGCTCAAGAGAGCACTTGGCTTGTACAATTGTTGAAGGATCTGCATCAACCAACAGATTATGCAGTTCCTTTGTACTGCGACAACCAATCGGCAATACGTTTGGCAGAGAATCCAGTTTTTCATGCAATAACTAAACATGTGGAAGTACATTATCATTTTATCAGGGAAAAAGTTCTGGAAGAAGATATTGAACTAAGGCAGATTAAAACAGAGGATCAAGTTGCAAATTTGTTCACAAAAGGTTTGAGCATCGGCAAGTTTGAGAAGTTTCGTTATCAGCTGAGCATGGTTGAAAGAACGAGAGCTGGTGTTGAGGGAGAATGTTGAATTACAACACCAGCGTTTATTGCTATTTTTCAGTTTAATAACTGTTAGCTTAAGTGGTGAAGTTAGTGGATCTGTTAATTAAGTTAGTGGGTCTGTTAGTTATGCTAATTTCCTAGTCTTTTGCAAGTACTTAAATAGTTGCTTTAGAGTCTCTAGTGGTTAGGCAACGTGGTCTCATTTTTATGTTCTTTGTATTCCTATATAAGGCAGTTCATTTGCACCCAATTAATATCTCCAAAAAGAAAACATATTTTAGAGTGTTGTGAGTCCTTTGTCCATATTACTTGTCTGCAATTTGTCTTTTGTACTCAACAAAAGGGAGTCTGACCAATGTAAGTTATTCTTTTTTAGTAAAACACATTGTTTTATCAAAAACATGATGAAATTATGTTGGAATATAGAATATAGTGTGAAATTTGAAGGAGATTCTATTATAAGTTAATTCAACCTTGATTCCAGTTTCAAATTCTAATAAAATTGTAGGTATTGAAGCAAGAACTTGATCCAAAGATTTCGAGTAGAAAGCTCCAGCAAGATCATTCTGCCCTATGTCAAACATATAAAGGCCCTTCCCAAAATATTTTGCATAAGGTACTTATCGAGCCTTTTAGCTGCAACAAATTACATACACTTACGTTAAAAAAGCATTATTTCAATGTCATCTTCTTCATTTATAGAAGATAGAAAGTAGCCAATTTAATTACTTACATTTGGCTTGAATTTCGAGAACACGAGCTTTGAATCTAAGAAACTGAGCCAGCTGTATCCCAAATGAAAATGGACTAGCAGATGATGCATTTGCTGGAAGTATGGTAGAGCCTGCAGCTGCAAAGTTGCATCCTTTTTTGAAACTCGCTGCCCCTATCGAGTCTAAATAGGCGTTTAAAAATGGTAAATCCATCGCATCCACTGCAAAAAATTATCCCTTTAGAATACAATACAGGAGAAAGTATGTAATTACACAGGCTCTACAATATATTCACTCACAATGTACTATTATTTGTCAGCATAATGAAACCAGAGGAAACAAGAGAATTAACTACTCAAAAAACAGAGAAAACAGGGGAATGTACTAGTCAGAAAACAGAGGATTAGGGGAATCTACAACGTAGAAAACAGAGAAAAAACTGGGGAATCTTCTATAAATTTAAAAAAATAAAATTGAAACTAATAGTCTACATACATAAGAAAATTTTCATGTAAATTATACAACATACTTAAAAGTCTATGATCAAGTGGCCATCGCAGAACCTCCCCAATGGATTCTTGAAGTAAGATTGTCCGTTAGGGGGGTCGAGGCGTTCGCCCATTCCAGCAACGAGCCCTCCCGTGTCCGAATTCGAATCACCAAAGTTAAAAACTGCTGCAAAACTGAAGTGAATGGAATAAGAAAGAGGCAGACAGATGAAGCGTAAGATGAGAGGAATTTGGCTGATAGAAGCAGCTTTGGGAGCCATTGTCTGTTGGCAAATGTAGCTTTGGCTACCGACCAGCACTAACATATTTCTCATACTTATAAGTCTACTGGTTTTTGTTTGTAGTTTAAGTTAGCTTTATATTTGGGAAACTCCATATAGTATAAGTACCAAAAAGTCCTTGTGTATAGTTAAAATGTTATGCTGCTGCATTAAAATAAACTTCTCTTGACAAGGACTCAATAGGTTTTTTCTTTTCTCCTTTTCCATTAATTTTGGGGTTTTTTGCATTTTCAGTGATCAAACTGCTTAAAGAAATTTGATTCATATATACTCAACAATACCTTTTTGGTGGGTTTGTCTATCAAAGTGGGACCTCTTACTATAATTGGTATTAATCAAGATAAAAGGTGAGGGTAGATATGGAAGGAGAATGTTCTTTTGGGGTAATTTTGTATTTTCATAGAAAATTGAAATGTAAACAGAAAAAAAACCCACCTCAACCAATTTTTTTGTTTGTTTCCAAGTATAGAAAACTTGAGAGGCTTGTTTTGCATCTGTCCAAAATATTCTCAAATACCATCAAACTCCACACCTTTTCAAGAAAGATAACCAAGTCCAAATAGATGAGAAAAGACTGCAAAACTCAACTTTTTCTTCTTTTTTTATTTTTTATTTTTTATTTTTTGGGGCAAAACTAAATTCCCATATCCTAGGTTTCCAACTGTTTTTACCAGGTTATTACAGTACTAGATGAACCTAGTAGACATGACCTAAGTTTTGGATTCGCAGTCCCTCCGTCCGATAATGGATGTCATACTTTCTATTTTAAGACGTTTTAAAATATTTTTCATAGATAAAATTTCAAGATCACTATGTAATTTAAGAAGACAACTACTGAAATTATGAAAAAACCTTGTGAATCCGAGAAAATGAATTAGATCAAACTAAAGGAATGGTAAACTCAAGGCAATGAGCTTTTATTTTTGGTCAATTTTGTGGTACCTAAAGTATGACAACTTTTTTAGGACAATGGAATGAAGAAAGTAGTTGGACAACTTTCACTTATATTTTCTTAACTGGGATATTTAGTTGGTCATTAAATTTGGTAAATCATGCATTTGAGGGATATATATATATATATATATATATATATATATATATATATATATATATATATATATATATCGGTCCGTCTCTAAAGCGAACCTTAAAGAGCGAACCAAAGACGAACCGTCGTCTTTAGTGTCTATGGCAACGTTTCGATCCGTCGCCATAGCCATGTAGTCTTTGGCGACGGGTCGAACCGTCGCCATAGACACCAAAGACGACGGTTCGTCTTTGGTTCGCTCTTTAAGGTTCGCTTTAGAGCCTCTCCATATATATATATATATATATATATATATATATATATATATATATATATATATATATATATATACACACACACACACACGTTCTCATTCTCCAGCGAATCAAAAAATACGAACCAGAGATGAACCAATTATAACAGCGGTTTTCTGAGATATAACGACAATTCGAACCGTCGTCATAGCTTTGTCGTCAGCTTTATATGTTATAGCGACGGAAAAAACTGTCGCTATTGCCAGTTCGTCTTTGGTTCACTCCCTTTGGTTCACCAGAGAAGGATCGTATAAAGAGTTGAGTATAATATTTTTGTAAGTAAAAAAAAGCAAGTCAGACCACTCTCTTTTAATATTATTTTATTTTTTTAAAGAATCTCTAAAATGATATAATTTTAATAAAGATATATTATTTAAAAGAGGTGTGATTTAGATCATACTTTATATCAGGGCCCTTGCACCCCTACATATTAGTACCACCCGCGTGCGGCTATTGAATGAGGTCATATATATATAAAGGGAGAGGGAGAGGGAGAGGAAGAGGGAGAGTTAATGCATGAATCATGGGGAGAGAGATTTCTGCTCTTAAAAATAAAATCCATCATTTTCTTTTCATTTAGACTTCAAATATTATCAATTAGCAAATTTATTGCTTCCGTTCCATTTACAGGATTTACAAAAATTAAAGATGTATTATACTTTTACCTTTACCCCTAAAAATAATTTCTAAGTTTAGTAATTATTATATGGGTGTGATTTTTTTTATTTTAAATAGACTAATTCCAACCATGCGAAGACAAAAAATTCTAAAGCCAAACATTGTAATGAATGTGACAAAATTGGACAAACACATGATAAAAGAAATTGTCCAATGTTTACAAATTGGTAAGAAATTATCGTTTATTTTATTTAAATTATCATATATTTTTTTTAATTTAAGTTGGTAAAATTATGGTAGTGATGCAAGTCTTAACAATGAAAAGCATTCATGTAGATCAACTGATGGCAAAGAACATTCTAGTGATATTCCACATTTCTTTTCTTTTTTGGTACAAAACTCTATATTTCTAGTATTTGACACACATACACACGCACGCGCACACACACACACACACACATATATATATAAGGCCTGCATCCATGGCAATCGGTTGCTGAGAACAACCCAAAAAGTCAAGGCACAACAGCTTGTAGCGGTTGGAGTAACCTTCTTTTTGGCACTTGTCTTCTTTTACCACTTTGATTATTAATATTATTATATTAATATTTTGTAATATTAGTATTTATAATATTTATATTTATAATATTAATATTAATAATAATATTTTTTAATATTATTAATATTATTATATTAAATACTAATATTACAAAATATTGTATTAATATTAATATTATAAAATATTGTATTAATAATATTACAAAATATTATATTTATAATATATTAATACTTATAATATAATAAGTATTAATATTATTACAATATTTTATAATAAGTATTAATATTTTGTAATAATATTATAATATTTTGTAATACTTATAATATTAATATTAATAATAATATTTGGTAATATTATTAATACAATATTTTGTAATATTAGTATTTAATATAATTGTATTAATAATATTACAAAATATTATTATTAATATTATAAATATAAATATTATAAATACTAATATTACAAAATATTAATATAATAGTATTTATAATCAAAGTGGTAAAAAAAGACAAGTGCCAAAAAGAAGGTTACTCCAGCCGCTATTGTCTCAGCTGCTATAAGATGTTGTGCCTTAAATTTTTGGGTTGCTCCCAACAACCGGTTGTCATGGATGTGGTCCCGTATATATATATATATATATATATATATATATATATATATATATATATATATATATATATATATATATATATACAGTCAAGATCACATTCGGTCTCTCGGATTTTGTGCAAAATACGAACTTGTGATCTCAGCCGTCCCAAATATCTAACGGCCCAGGAAAGAGTTAAAAAAATACGCGGACCAGCAATCTTTTACGGGTCAAAAATTGGGTCAAAAAGGTCTGGCCTCTTTTTTTCCTCTCTTTCTCCTAAATCGCGATTCTCTTTCACAAAGCTCTGGTAGCTCTGGTATATACAACAATCTTCTCTCGCAAAGCTCTGGTAGACCGGATGTGACCAGATTTGGTTTCGTGGTCTATTTCCCTGAATCTCGAC
Source organism: Panax notoginseng (assembly GCA_016801055.1). Taxonomy (NCBI): domain Eukaryota; kingdom Viridiplantae; phylum Streptophyta; class Magnoliopsida; order Apiales; family Araliaceae; genus Panax; species Panax notoginseng. The sequence goes on along the minus strand of CM029023.1, from coordinate 62,659,244 downwards.
TCGCTTTCACAAGTCGTCGGAAATAGCTATGAGATAAACAGTCTCTGGCCGAAAACTCATAGGAGTCTCCCTGAATCTCGTCGTTTCTGTCTCCCAAGAACATTAGCGATTTAGGAGTATCCAAGGTATTTTCTATTACTAGAATTTGAACCAAACGAATGAAATATAGGGTTTGCCAATAAATTTTGATTTTTGGGTTCTGTTTAAGAATTGCCAAATTGTACTGGATCTTTCTGTGATGATATATGGGTGGCCTTTCATGTGTTAAATTGAATTTGCAATTTTTGTAGTGTAATTATGATTATGAATATCATATTAATATAGTATAATTTCGAGTTTTCACAGTAAAGTTTTCTATGTAAATCTAAGTAACTAACATAGTGAAAGGATTTTAAATTTAATACCAAACATGTCTTCTTGTTGATTCTTGAACAGTGATGGTCTTTTCTGGCTGCTAGACTAGATTATTCTAAGTTGTATACTTGTTGTGTTTGAAGTGTAAGACCCCGAATTTTATGAAATAAAAGTATGCAATTTTTCTTATAATTACTATTCAGTAAATAGTTAAATTGATAAAAGTTTAAAGTTATGGGTGAAATATGAATTTTTTTTTTTTCAAAATAAGCAAGTGGTTATAAAATAATCATTATTGTCGGGGAATATTCGTTTGGTCGTGGAATATTCTTTCTGTCGGAGAATATTCGTACGACGGCGCAGCTATTTGTGGGCCCCATAACGAATAACTGTCGGGTGAAGGAAAACGACAAATTTGAGTTTTTACAAATAACGGCGTAGTTGTTACCGTTAACACTGTTGGAATACCCGGTGGTTAAAATACAGTAATACGCGTTATTGCACAGTAGCACACGGTATTGCATAGTATTTTTGAAATTATTGATTCTTACATAAGAAGGCACTACTCAATAATTGTTACAGTAATTACTGTTCAATATTTTATTTTATTGATTCAATAATTGTTGCGTTGATATTTTATATTATTGTTGTTTCAATAATTGTTGCTGCACAGTATTTTCCTTTATCAGATCAATAATTCATATTATTTGAATAATATTATTAGATAACATTATTGTCAATGTCTAGAAAGTTCTGTCTAAGGAGAGGTTTGGTCATCTAATTGCGCGCCAGTAAGGAAAAATTCTTATTGGAAAGCCCCATCTTTCCTGGGAACGGCCTGGTTGTCATAAATGTGATTCTGTAATATTATTTGTGAATAATTAATTATTGATTCATATGATAAGGAAATATTTATATTATGTGGATATAAATGAGGGATATATTTTTGTGGTTAAAAATGAAGGAGTTAATGTTGAGGTTTTTATCAGTATTTTTGTCGGAATGGAGGTATTAAAAATCAGGGTTTTTGAGATATTTTGCGGGGGTTATAATTTTTAATCCGACCGTTGGATCGTGGTAATTTTTGGATATGTTATACATATATAAGTTGAGTATATGACCACAAATTTTGAACCGTTAAAAATGAACGTATGATTTGTTATGAATTTTACGAGATGATTGGTTCAAAAATTGTTGAATTTTTGGAGTTTATCATTTTGGTGGAAAATTCTAGAATTGGTGGGCCCCACTTGTGGTTGGTGAAGAAATGTGCTGAATTATATTTCAAATGTGGTGGGTGGGAATAGTAGCAGGTAAAGCCATCAGGTTGCAGGTCAAACCTACCAAAATTTTCCTATAAATAGAGGGCTAAGTTAGAATTGAAAATCACACCAGAAACATAAGCTTTCTCTCTTTTTCTCTCTATATTATGAAGCATATTTTGTGAGTTTTTAGATACTTGGTGAGTTTCTATTCATCAGTGCAAGTTTCCTTCAGCATCATATCCGATATCCAGTCAGAAGTACTGCTCTTTTGAGGTAAGGGATATTAAGGGATTTTAAGGATTGTTATGATTTTCAGTTTCGTAATTTTTCTGATCTTCAAAAAATTCTGGAAAAATTTGAAATGATATTTTGATGAGTTTTCTTGATTGTGTCCAAAAATGGTGATTTTTGGATGTATAGATTGAGAGTTATGAATTTTATGAGAAAAGACTATTTTAAAAGTAACTACTTATAATTTCTTGTGGTTAACTCCAAAATTGATGAAATTTTTATTGGGAGTACATGTATATGATGGAAGTATACTCTGTTAATTTTAGAATTTTTGGACAAAAGTACAATTTTTGATAAATGTCTAAATATTCGGCTGTTTTGACCATATGAAAAATAGTAAATGACTTTTAAAAATTCTGAGAAAAATATATGTTCAATATGGGACTATATTCTGATAATCCCAGAAAAGAAATATTTTTGGAACTGATTTGGTATTTTTCATGAAAATGGACAAGTTATGAGAAAATAAATTAAATATGTTATGTGAAGTAAGAAAATTAGAAAATAGGATTTTATGGCTTGAGAATCCTATATGAGGTATATGCAGATTTTTGATGAGGGTTTTGGCTATTGATGATGAAATCTTAAGAGTTTACATTTTATGATGATTAAATGCATTAATTAGTAAAGTGTAAACAATTTAAATAAATTGTTTATAAGCTTAAGAAATGTTATTCTTTCAATATCATTATACCGAAATATTGGTATAGATTTTATTGTGGAATTTCTACCTTTTTGAGTCGAGGTTACTATTCACGAGTTACTATTCACGACAAAATTGGTTTCTTTTTCTAACCAAATTATAGTTGATTTATGAATATTACTCTTGAGATTAAATCTATATGTTGATTATATTGATTTTATTATCATATATAACATTTTTATAACCCTAATGATGATATTTCTCTTTGACTTGAGTGTAAAGATGGGTAGATTTTTGGTATGATTATGACTATGGGTTCTCTTTGGCCAGTAGTGCAAAGTTGAATTGTTGACTGGTATGATCATGACCATTGAATTTATAATTGAATATCTTTAGCTTAAGTGCAAAGGTGAAATGATCAACATGGTTATAATTATTGTTTATATAAATTCTTAAATGATTATATATTCTTTGAGGTATTAATATATTTGGCATGTAGTGCAAATATGAATTGTTGAGGAATATCTTTGGCCTGTAGTGCAAGGATGAATTGTAGATGAATATCTTTGGCCTGTAGTGCAAAGATGGTCTGTTGATGAATATCTTTGGCCCGTAGTGCAAAGATGACCTGTTGTTGAATATCTTTGGCCAGTAATGCAAAGATGAACTGTTGACGAATATCTTTGGCCTGTAGTGCAAAGATGACTTATTGATGAATATCTTTGCCCCGTAGTGCAAAGATGAAGTTATTAGTATGATTATGAACAGGAACTGTGATTTGGTATAACCATGATGTTTGATGTTTCAGGTGATGAAAATTATCTTCGTCCTAGATGAGAAGAGGAATTTAGAACTACAGTTATGATTATGAGTTATTCATATGATTGTGGACCAGAATTGTTGATTGATGTTACAGGGATAAAACATTGTTGGTGGATTTTTAACATGGAGAAAATAATAGACTTTATAGTCTATTTGACTCTTCTAATGGATTGCTCGTTCCGCTGCAACTATGGTTGAAATTTTTATCATTTACCATATATTCTAAATCTCTGATTTATTATTGATGAAGGCTATTGATAATTTAATTATCTTTAGTCATGATATTCTTTACTGAGCTAGTTGTGCTCACCCTTTTGCTTCACAATTCCTTTCAGGTAATAAGAGTGTAGCTGGGTCGAGCGAGGGTAACGGGGAAATAGAACGGTGGTCTCTAGCTGTGGATGTTCTCCCGAAGCAGTATAGAAAAGTTTATTTAGTAGTTATATTTGGTGAATCCAATAGGGTAAGGTGTACCCAACGTTGGAAGGGTGGTTTGCCACTATCATACAAGATGTCTAACGACATACAATCTCGTGTCATCATAAGACAGGGATGTGCTCATCCACTTGCTGAGTATATATACGAGCACTACCTATATAATCTTGGTGTTTGTTTAAAGTATAATTCTCAATTAGAGACAGTAGAGATAATGATATGTCAAGAGAAGACTCACCATTGGGAAGAATATGATAGTAATCTTCTCGTTTTTCTTTGGGGTCTATTGGGTAAACCAAGGATAATTCTGTGGCCATGTGATATCTATCATAACCTAGATGCATGGCCTCCCATGTACGAAGGTTTCCTTGAGCACTTCCCAAAGATTCTAATTTCTAAAACAATTTTTGACTATACCTTTATGTAAGGTGTCATTGTGAGGTGATGTCCACGGTTGGAACATGAGTCACATTTGGTATATATTTGTATCCAAACTCACAGCATATGTGTTGTTGTATTTTGCACGACAATTGTTGTAATAAAGTTATAGTTGTTTTCTGTACCATGTATTTGGCGACTTAGAATATGTTAGATGGAATGGATCTATTTTGGGGGCGTCACATGAAGAATGCAGCATTATGTAGAAGAGATAGAAATGGTATCATCTGGTAATTCTTCTCAACAATTTTACACTCCGCAAGTTAAAAACGAGTTGATACTGAAAATTGGGCAACATTTTCACAACTTAGGTGATGTTCGTGACTTTTTTAACAACTATGGTAGAGAAGGTGGATTTGGTATACGGTTAAATTCTAGTAAGAAGAGTCTTAACGGTGAAATAATTAGAAAGGAATTTATTTGTTATAAAGAAGGGTTGAGGAGAATTGCGCCCAACAAAACTCAACAGATTGTAAGAAAACGAGGCCTAACTAGAGTTGCTTGTGGTGCGAAAGTGGTAGTTGTGAAAGACCGAACTGATGCAGGGGGGTTTGTTATTAGATAATTTGTTGAGGGTCATAGCCATCCTCTTACGACCCCAAGAAAAGTACATTTGTTGCACTCTCATCGTGTAGTGACACTTGCCAAAAGAAATTTAATAGAACAACTATCAAAAGCTAATGTGCCAACATGGCAACAAATGAGTATTTTAGAGATGGACGCTGGAGGTCTTGAAAATGTTGGATGTACAACACGAGATCTTTATAATGTTGAAAGAGATAGGAGGAGGGCTTTAAAGGGACATGATGCTAATCTGTTGCTCGAGTATTTTGAGGATGAGAAAAAAAAGAATCCCGGTTTTACCTTTACATTCGAGCAAGAGGAGGGTGTCATGATTCATTGTTTTTGGGCGGATGCAACATGTAGAAAGTCATACAAAAGTTTTGGGGATGTTGTTGTGTTTGATACAACTTACAATACGAACCGCTACAATTTGGTTTTCGCACCTATAGTAGGGGTTAATCACCACGGGCAGACAACTCTTTTAGGGTGTGCATTATTAAGTGGTGAAAAGATTGATGCTTTGGATTGGTTTTTCAAGGAATGGTTGAAAGCGATGCCGGGTAGCCCACCCAAAATGATCATAACTGATCAAGATCCGGACATGAGAAATTCAATTCAGTCTATGCTTCCAAATACTTTTCATAGGTATTGCATTTGGCACATTTTGAAAAAGTTTTCTGAAAAATTAGGTCCAATTCCCTATAAAGAACATTATGGCGAGTTGAGTTGTTATATATGAAAATCTGAGAGCCCAGACGAGTTTGAAAGAATATGGGCGGAGGTTGTAGGGAAAGCTACATTTGACACGAATGATTGGTTACAGGAGATGTACGAAATCCGCGAGCGTTGGGTTCCGGCATTTTCACGACATATTTTTTCTGCCCACATGACTAGTAGCCAAAGAGTTGAAGGGGCTCATGCCTTTTTCAAGAAGTATGTGTCTCCTCAAAACTCAATGTTGGATTTTGTGATGCGGTTTAATAGGGGACTTGCAAAAATGCGACATAATGAACTAGATTTCGATCATAAGGATGTCAATGAAAAGCCACAAACAGTAACTGGTAGGGTAATGGAATACCAGATAAGTGAGTTGTACACACGAACTATTTTTTACAAGTTTCAAGAGCAACTGCTTGAAAGTGGCAAGTATGTGGTAACACGTACATTTAAAGATGACAACAACTGTGTGTACAATGTTCATAGTGTAAAGGAGGTTGATTCTAATCACCGTAAGCTTTCGTTTGACAAGTCATCAAACTATGTTAAATGTAGTTGTCAGATGTTTGAGAGTGATGGAATTCCATGTAGGCATATGTTGGCATATTTCACAAAAAAACAGGTTATGGAATTACCTAATCAGTACATCTTGCGGAGGTGGACAAAATCTACGAAATGTGGCAGAGTTATGGATGACTCGGGTGGGAGTGTGAGTGAAATATGTGATACTTCTGTGTTACTGAGGCGTAGTAGTCTCTTCCAAATTGCGTCTAATGTTATTGATGAAGCTGCATTAAGTGAAGAGAACACAAAAGAGTTTAAAGAATTGTTGTTATCAACTCAAAGGAGGTTTGCCGTCATGAATCATGGTAGCATGGATGTGGAAAGGAGTATCAACATGCCCGTTTCTCTTGAGAGCCAACATGATATAAGTCTCAAAGAACCATCTTCGGTAAGGACAAAGGGTTGTGGTAAACGACTTAAGGGAGGAAAAGAGAAGGCTATCAAGAAGGCTAGGAAATGCAATGGATGTGGGATTATTGGAGTGTCGCATGACAAAAGAAATTATCCAAAACTTGTTGGACTGTGCGATGAGGATGACGTAGACATTAACGATGATTGTAAGTCTTTGTTTGCCTGTAAGTTTGTCTTCTTATTGCAATTTTGTCTCCATCTTTTAGTTGACATTGATGACATTTTTTGGTTTCAGGATGAGAGTTTTTGTGGCAGGGGCTACTTTCATTATTGGTTTTGGTATGTTGTAAGACCCCAACTTATTAATGAATAAAATTAAATTTTCTCTAAATATTATTGTGAATAATAAGGGGGTTAATTTGATATAATACTTTGGTTATGGGTGAAATGTGCAAATTTTGCAAAATAAGCAAGTGGTTATAAAATATTTATTTTTGGTCGGTGAATATTCGGTTGGTCGTGGAATATTCTTGCTGTCGGGGAATATTCGTACGACGACGCAGCCTTGTGTGGGCCCCATAACGGAAAGCGATTGGATGAAGAAAACGACAAGTATAAGTTGTTTATAAATAACGGCGTAGTTGTTACCGTTAATACTGTTGGAATACCCGGTGGTTGCATAGTAGCACACGGATTGCACAGTATAGTTGAATTATTGATTCGTACGTAAGAAGGCACTACTCAATAATTGTTACAGTGATTACTGTTCAATATTTTATTTTATTGGTTCAATAATTGCTGCGTTGATATTTTATATTATTGTTGTTTCAATAATTGTTGTTGCACAGTATTTTCATTTATCAGATCAATAATTCATATTATTTGAATAATATTATTAGATAACATTATTGGCAATGTCTAGAAAGTTCTGTCTAAGGAGAGGTTTGGTCATCTAATTGCGCGCCAGTAAGGAGAAATCCTTATTGGAAAGCCCCCTCTTTCCTGGGAACGGCCTGATTGTCATAAATGTGATTCTGTAATATTATTTATGAATAATTAATTATTGATTCATATGATAAGGAAATATTTATTTTATGTGGATATAAATGAGGGATATATTTTTGTGGTTAAAAATGAAGGAGTTAATGTTGAGGTTTTTATCCATATTTTTGTCTGAATGGAGGTATTAAAAATCAGGGTTTTTGAGATATTTTGCGGGGGTTATAATTTTTAATCCGACCGTTGGATCGTGGTAATTTTTGGATATGTTATACATATATAAGTTGAGTATATGCCCACAAATTTTGAACCGTTAAAAATGAACGTATGATTTATTATGAATTTTACAAGATGACTGGTTCAGAAATTGTTGAATTTTCGGAGTTTATCATTTTGATGGAAAATTCTAGAATTGGTGGGCCCCACTTGTGGTTGGTGAAGAAATGTGCTGAATTATATTTCAAATGTGGTGGGTGGGAATAGTAGCAGGTAAAGCCATCAGGTTGCAGGTCAAACCTACCAAAATTTTCCTATAAATAGAGGGCTAAGTTAGAATTGAAAATCACACCAGAAACAAGTTTTCTCTCTTTCTCTCTCTAGATTATTGAGTGTATTTTGTGAGTATTTAGATACTTTGAGAGTTTCTATTCATCAGAGCAAGTTTCTTTCAGCCTTATACCGGTATTCCGACCAGAAGTACTGATATTTTGAGGTAAGGGATATTATTTTCTTCTTAATGATATTATTTTCTTCAATATCATTATGCTGAAATATTGATATGAGTTTTTATCAAATTTGGAACTTTTTGTGTCGGGGGTTACTATTCACGTATACGGCACTATTCACGTATACGGCACTATTCACGAATACGGCACTATTCACCGAAAAATAAAATTTTTTCTTTTTGTCCAAGATGTCTATTATGGTTACTATCTTTGATTGTATCCATGTTTTGATCTTTATTTTTGAATTCTGCTTCACAATTGATTATTATGAAGTATTATTGATCTTGGATAAACTGTTATACGAATCCCTACTATTTGTCCTTCTGTCTCATTGGATTCGTTCTCTTTAAGATATTTTTCATCATCCTCAGTCCTAAATGATGATATTACTGAATATCTTTGGCCTGTAGTGCAAAGATGTATAATTACTTGATGAATATCTTTGGCCTGTAGTGCAAAGATGAACAGGTGTTGAGATGAACATGACCGACTGATGATACAAATGAATATCTTTGGCCTGTAGTGCAAAGATGAATATTTGGTTAAAGATGATTATTAATTGATGTTACAGGGATAAAATATTGATGATGAACTTTTAAATCTTAGAAGATAGTAGAATTCTTTCTCTACTTGACTCTTCTAATGGTTTGCTGTTTCCGCTGCAGTTGTTGATCTAAAACTTGTTGTCGATTATATTTTATCAGATTTTTCCCTGTTGAAGACTAACGATAATTTGTTGTATATTATCTTAGTCATAATATTCTTTACTGGGCTAGTTGAGCTCACCCTTTTCCTTTTTGTTCCATTTTTCTTCTCAGGAGGTGAGAACATAGCAGGATCTAGTCGGGGTATGGAGTGATGGTTCTAGAAAGATGTATTAGCAGTCCTCACTATTTCTGTAAAATAGTGTTTGAATAATTGTAATGAGGATTTATTTGAGTGTGGATATTGTCTAGAAGACAATATTTGTATTTAAACTCACAGTATGTGTTGTCGTATTTTGCACGACAATTGTATTATTGAAGTTGTAGTTTGCTTTCTGTACCATGTATTTGGCGACTCAGAATGGGTGTTGTATACCTATTCTGGGGGCGTCACATATGTGTTCAAAGCTTCTGTACTTATATATTAAGGGATATTTCTAGACACCTTTTTACTATGTTCTTTGTCCCAATTTGCTAGACAACATCACCCTCATCATTATTGTAAGTAGTCACTCACACATAAGAGCTGCTGAAAATGTGCCAAATATAGTTTATTGTTCAATGTAATATGCCCCCCATTTGTGCATGTTTCTCAGGTTCTGATGTTATTATAAATCATGTTTATTGTTTCTCAGTTCTCATTTGTGCTTATTAGAAATAGACTATTCTTTAGTCCTATTCCAAATACAGTTGTTGTGGGACTCTCTTTGAGGCACTGCATGCTGCAACTGTTGTGACAGAATACAGTTTGGCATAGTCTTTACATAACTATTTATATTGTTGTATTACAGGCCTTATATTGGCAGCAACAGGGCAGTTAGGAGCTTATCTCAGTGAACAAAAGGTTATGGAAATCTATAAGCAACATGGTTTCTGAGAGCATTAAAATCAGTGATGTGTTCAAAGCTTCAAAAATGTGTTTAAAGCTTCTGTACTTATAAGGCAAGCTAGGAAATTTGTCCACTTGTTCAACTAAGCTTCTGTACTTATGATGTATCAAAGTATTGTGCAAGGCACTGTATTATGGTTGCATTGTTTTCTTATTATATCAAAGTTCTGTAATTCATTTAAGTACATTTCAGTGGTTGTA